>CM035408.1:147917406-148399906 GCA_020310875.1 Ceratopteris richardii
TTGGTCCTACTGTCGTTGCTATGGGTGGAAAAGATGCACATGGACATGACTGATAGATTTTTTCATCTAATGTACAATGTCCCTCACATTTGCTCATGCAAAATAGCAAAAGATGCTTGGGATACTCTTACGATACTATACCAAGAAAGAAATGAAGCTCATGTTGCTTACATTTGAAAGTGATTAGAGAGAGAGAGCATGTGAATATAGGAAATTCAATGGACATTTTTTTTACAAAAGTCAAGGATTTGAAAGAGCAATCGATTGTTGTAGATGAAATATTTCTTGATATTTTAGTTATGTAGAATGTTCTTAATAGTCTTCCATGTAGGAGCTCAAGGACTAAAGAAGAACACAAACAACATGAGGAATCTTGGAGCATAACACTGAATGTATTATTAAGTGAGCACCAGATAGTTCACTTGTGAAGATTGTTATTAATTATCTTCCATGTTGGAGCTCTGACTAGAGAAGCACACAAACAATAGGAGGAAGAAGAAGAAGCTTGGATCACAACATTGAGTGTATTACTAAGTGAATGTACAAAAGATAAGTAGCCAATTAGGATTATAGGCATATAACTAAGGGGAAAACCTCTTCAAGAGGGAAAAAAGTGCCCCACTGGTCCTAAATGTGTTCAAACACACCACTACCAAAATATACTAAAAAATCTCCCTTGGTAGTGATGCAATGAACAAGGGGCTAACACTTGGGCTAAGGTCAATCCACAAAAGGGAGTAAGCCCAAAGCTTTTGGAAAGCTTCGAACTTCTCATGAGGGAGAGCCTTTGTAAAAAGGTCTACAACATTATCATGTGTAAGAACATACATCAAATTGATCTCTTAAGCAAAGAGTCACTCTCTAACATAATGATAGTGCACATCAATGTGCTTATTGTGAGCATGGAATACTGGGCTCTCACAATTTCCACTGTGCACTAAATATCAATAAAAATGGTGGTGGTAGAAGTTTGACCAACATCAAAGTCATTGATAAGTTCTTTGAGCCACACACACTCAATAGTAGCTATGAAAGATGCCCTATACTCAGCCTTGCAAGTAGAAGTGGTCATAGTAGGCTACTTCTTGCTCAACCAAGATATACACAAGCAACTACCAAGATACATGAAATTAGGGGTTGAATTGCATCCTCCATAAATACTACATTGTGATTAACTAGAATCCTTTTAGTGAGTGGATGATACAAATGATAACCTTTACTTTCAAAACTAAACCCGATAAAAATACATTTCACAACCTTATCATCTAGTTTTTGTTGGAAGTCAATGTCCTCATTGGTCCAACAAATAGCTTCATAAGAAGCTTTCTCCAAGTCTTCCAGGCGGGCGCAGCCCACGCATGTATATCATTATCTCCTACACATGTACAAGAGAAGCCGACGGGCGTACTTGGTCTAACTGAAATGTTCTAAAGTCGTTCTCCGCCCACCGGGGTTCAAAACCCACGTACGGCAGCAAACGTAGAAGCTTCTTTTGAAAAGCTATTAAAAATAAAATACGTTTCTCTATTCATGCGCGATCGCATAGCGAAGAAGCTTTATGGTTTATCGTAGCTTTATTAGTGCTTTTCGATGTGCTTTTCAAGGAGGAGAACAACTATATAAACAAGGCCTTGGCTCCTTGTATAATCACTCACTCAAAGATCTAGAGCTTGGAGATCTTTTTGAAGACAGAGTGTTCTCACACTCTTGAAGGAGGTGAAGTTGTGGTGAAGGAGAGGCTACTCTCATTGCAGCAGGAAGTCTTTTACGAGGTGGTGGTAACTATCTTTTGTGAGTTAACCTTGTGGTTGATTTACAATTTCGTTACACTATTTTGTTAGCTTCGTTGCTGCATTCTCTTCACACACACTTAGATTATTTCGACATAATCTAAATTTTGTATCATCATCTTCTTATTCTTCCATTAGTGAGTGCACCACTTTATATGGTTGAGTAGTACTCCCATGTTGTAATTTGGACATCTATTATTTTTAGTGAAGTAAGCATCCAGCTTATGTTCCCTATCCTTGTCTCAAGATCTCTTTCTTTCTCTATCTCACTTATCATCTTGTCAATTAAGTTGTGTATGCTCAAGAGGTTTTAGTATTGGAACGATCCTGGGGCCCCAAATTCCAACACTTGGTATCAGAGCTACATAATTGACATACACACTTAAGATAAGATGAGTGAGATTAGAATTGAGATTGAAGACAAGTTGGATGGATCTTCTAATTATCCCATGTGGAGTTTCATGATGATGAACTTGTTAGTGACAAAGGATTTATGGAGTATCGTCAATGGATCCTTAACAAGACCAAGACGAGAAGGCGAAGGAGGGTCTACAACAGCTTCAACAGGTACTGGAATTGCTATTACAGAACCAACAGAAGAAGAGGTAACCACTTCGACATCCAGAGTCACTGCTAGGTCTTTACCTAGAGTTCCTCCTACTGAAGATTAGGCAAGATGGGATGCTAGAGATGCTTTAGCACTTTCATTCATAGCAATAAGTGTCAAAAAGCATATTCTACCACAGATCAAATCTTGCAAAAGTTCTAATCAAGCTTGGTTAAAGCTCAAGAATCTTTTTCAGAGCAGAAATCCTGCTAGAAAAGCTCACTTGAGGAGACAACTAGCAAATACAAGGATGAAAGCTGGTGAGTCAATTCAAACCCACATTACGAGACTCGTTGACTTGAGAGATCAACTTCTAAATGTAGGAGTTGAGATATCAGATGAAGAAATGGTAAATACGCTGATTAATTCACTTCCTATTTCATATCGATCTTTCATAACCACTCTTACCCTTACCACAAGAGATAAAGAGGTTACATTTGAAGAGTTAGAGTTCTTGTTGCTTCAAGATGAAGATCAGTTGAAGGGAATGGAAGAGAATGAAGAAGCACTTTCATCTTCATCAAAGGGTAAGAAGAAGAAGGAACAAAAATCCAAGAAGGAAAGTAGGTCCCTCTCACCTTCTACTTCAGATTCTGTATCTACGACATCTAAAGAGAATTCTTCTAAGAAGAAGGTAAAAATATGTTCTTTTTGCAAGAAACGTGGACATATTCAGTCAGAATGTTATAAAAGGATTGCAGCAGAAAAGAAAAAGGCATCAGGTAATGTTGCAGAAGATGATAAAAAAGGGAAATCTCAAGGTGATTCTTATGCCTGTATCACTATTGAGGAAGTAGCTTTTGATCAAGCAGCTTTACAAGTTCTTTCAGCAAGTCCTTGGATATTCGACTCAGGTGCTACAAAGCATATGACAGGTTGTAGAGATGTATTTTCTTCTCTTTCCTATTCTTCAGGTAGAAGAGTTACTATTGCAGATGGCAATGATTTGGATGTTGTGGGAATAGGTACAGTAACCCTAAAGTCAAGAGAAGGTGGTGTTTTTCAAATTTCAGATGTCCTTTATGTACCTGAAATGAAGAAGAATCTGCTATCTATATCTGCATTTTTAAGTGATGGTTTTAAAGTTGTATTTGAGAAAGATCTTTGTAAGATCTTATCACATAAAGAAGACAAGTGTCTTTTGCAAGGTACGCATAAAGGAGGGGTCTTTGTTTTGTCAAAAATCAATCAAGCATATGCAGTCAAATCTTCGTCACCGGTGGAAGATATGAAGCTATGGCATGAAAGATTTGGACATATCAGTTTTGGAGCTCTCAAGAATATCAAAGACAGAGGTATGGTTGAGAGTTTACCCTCATTCAAGCTACCTGATGATTCAGATATATGTGAAGGTTGTCTTGAAGGTAAGATGCATAAACTACGTTTCAAGAAACATGGTCATATTACAGCTACCAGGATATTGCAGATTATTCATTCAGATGTGAATGGACCTATGAGAGCAGACTCTATTCAGGGTTTCAGGTATTTTGTCCTATTTGTGGATGATTTTACAAGATACTCATGGATCTATGGTCTTAAGTCGAAGTCAGAAGTCTTTCCTATGTTCAAGAAGTTTGTAGCTATGGTTGAAAATGAAAGTCAGGAAACTGTCCAGATTCTCAGAAATGATAGAGGTGGAGAATACTTGTCAAATGAGTTCCAGACATTTCTCAATGAGAAAGGTATTACTCGACACCTTACTATTGCTTATACTCCTCAGCAAAATGGTGTTGCAGAAAGAAAGAATAGAGTGCTTGTTGAAATGATGCGGAGCATGATGGCGTCCAAGAGGCTTTCACCGAAATTCTGGTTTGATGCAGTACATACAGCTAATCACATTTTAAACAGGTCATCTACAAAAGCTTTAAAGGTAATCACACCGTATGAGGCTTATTATGGTAGAAAACCTAATGTGAGTTACTTCAGAGTGTTTGGATCACTTTCTTATGTACATGTTGAGAAAAAGGACCGAGGCAAACTAGATGTAAAGGCAAAGAAAGCTGTTTTTATTGGATATCCTGTTGAAAGCAAAGGATACAGGTTTTATGTTCCAGAAACAGGTGAAGTTATTCTTTCACGTAATGCTTATATTGCTGAAGATAAGGTTTATGATAAAGAAGCAGAAATTCCGGAGTTCATTAGTGAAAATGACTATGGAATTTTTAGAAAGATTCTGGATGTAGATGTTCAGCCATATCAGGAGGGAGTTAAACCTCAAATTCCTAGTATTCAAAAAAAAATTGAAGAAAGAGGAATTTCACAACCTTCTACAGAGTCAGTTCCACAAGAAACTTTGATTCCAGAAATGGAAGAAGTTAAAGTTCCAGAAAGTCCTAGTACCTCGACAGGACAAGTTCCAGAACCTGTGGAAGCTGAAATTTCAGAAAGAGTCGTTACACTATTTTGTTAGCTTCATTGCTTCATTCTCTTCACACACACTTAGATTATTTCGACATAATCTAAATTTTGTATTATCATCTTCTTAGTCTTCCATTAGTGAGTGCACCACTTTATATGGTTGAGTAGTACTCCCATGTTGTAATTTGGACATCTATTATTTTTAGTGAAGTAAGCATCCAGCTTACGTTCCCTATCCTTGTCTCAAGATCTCTTTCTTTCTCTATCTCACTTATCATCTTGTCAATTAAGTTGTGTATGCTCAAGAGGTTTTAGTATTGGAACGATCCTGGGGCCCCAAATTCCAACAGTTTTATACATTATATCACATGCAATAAAAAACACATTGATGAGCAACAAATGACTGGCAACCATGCCAAGCTTGATAATGAGTGATAGAATGCAATGCTTTCATGGGACACCTATTAAGTACATATGTTGCATACATAACAAACTCAAGCCAAAAGCTATGTGGTAAATTGTCATGAAGTGACAAGCAATAGATGGTTGAAACCACACCCTAAGAGGGAGGATTAGGAATTAATTGTCAACCATGCTTTTGGGGCATGTGGCAGCGATGATTAGGAATTAATCCTAACTGCCAAGTCGAGCTCAAATCCCCTATTTTCCATACAATAGTGATATCAGAGCCTAGGGGAATATATTACATGTAGGATCATCCATGTTAGAAGTAGGGGAAAAATTAAGGGCCACTCTTTAACTTGAAAGTATATAAATATGGGAGAAATTTCAAGATATAGTCCATGAAAAGCATAAAATATTTGGCGAATATTTATGATACTTCTCATGAGAAATGTAGAAGTTTAGGCTCTTTAGGCTAGACCCCTTCAATATCAACATCCACATTTAGTGCCCCTCTGGACTAATAAGTGATGAGCCTAGTTTGTAAATATATGAGAAAATGAGGTGGCATGTATGGTTCTCCCTCAATCCCATATGCAAGATTTCAGAGGCTTATGGAAAGCCTACATAGATCTCTCCCTCAAAAGTCCAAGAATGCATCCCCTTTATTCCCATATGCATGGTCATTAGAGGATCATGGAAAGGAGCCTCACATGAGTGCAAAAGAAAAACCCTATTGTGATCACTAAGTACGTGGATTTGTGTAAAAGTTCTCTTCAATCTTGCATGGGTGCAAAAGAGAAAGAAGACTTAAGAGGAGTTCTCCCTTGAGAAAACTCCCTTGCTTTGTGGAGAAAAAGGAAGCAAGGGTGCCATTTTATAGTTGATCTCAAAAAAGTATCGTATATGGGATAAATGACACATCGGAATGGCACCATCTCATGAGCCCCACGAAGAAAAGGAAGGGAGGAGAAGATTGCTCCCCAAATACACATGTATTCACACCTATTTTTGCAAAAAACCATCATACAGATTATATCTAATTGATATGAGTGAGCTAATCTATCCAACAATATCCCTTCTATTCTGTAGTTTAAGGGTTTAAATTTTGAATCTCCAAAATTCTAAAAGTAGCCATTTTTTTGCAACATCCTTGAAAATTTGCCATTGGGCTATAAATCACCCTCAATATCTTCCCTCGTTAGAAGGATGAGTTAGGGTTCCCATAGCATTCATGGATTCCTCTTCATTAGAATAGGTCCCTTCCATACAAAGAACAGATAGTCACTAATGTCTAGTCTTGCATCACCCAGTCGATAAGGTTTTGTTTCACATGGACATAGTAACTCCATGCTTGTGCTTTACTAAGTGCCTACACATGTGATACCTTCACTTTCTCCTCTTCACAACCAAAGCTAGAGGAAAGCATCATCACCATAGTGCTAGGTGCTCGTTTTCTCCTATCCAAATTTCAAAGACAGTCTTTGTACAAATGCATTTCCCCACAATCATTATAGAAGGACTTCTTAGGTGCTATGGGTGGCAACTACGGAGGTTTCACAAGTGGACAATCTCTTATGAAGTGGCTCCCATTGTGTCTATAGCATGGACCCATCAGCTGAGTATGTTGATTTATTTCGATAGTGATGTGTGTGAACACACGTAAGACCACCGGGGCACTTTTTTCCCTTTTTAGGAGGTTTTTCCACCGGCTTGTATATATGCCTATAAACCTAACGGGCCACTTATCTTTGTACATTCACTTGGTAATACATTCAATATTGTGCATTGTGCTACAAGCTTCTTCCTCTTCCTTGTGTTGTTAGTGTACATTGAGCCATGGATGTATTCCATCTGTTGGTTGTTGAAGACAAGTTTGATGGTACCAATTACCCATTGTGGCCATCTATGATGCATCATATATTGGTAGCAAAAGGATTGTGGAATTATTTTGCAGGGTGTTGAGAAATGTCCTGTTACACCTGCACATATAGTTATTGAAGGTGACATAGATGGTGTTGAAGATGACAATCTTCAAGTTCCTATTCATGCTATAGTTCTTGTTACACCTACTATAGAGAAACTTCATTGGGATGAAAATGATGCTGATGCACATGCATTGATAGCTTTGTGTGTCAAATGTGCCATTATCCCTCACATTTGCTCTTACAAAATAGCAAAGGATGCTTGGGACACACTTACCACTTTATATTAGGCAAGAAATGATGCTCATGTTGCTTACCTCCGAAAACAGTTAGAAAGTGAGGATATGAATGAAGGAGATTTTATGGATAGTTTTTTTACAAAGATCAAAGATTTGAAGGAATAGTTGATTTCTGTTGATGAAGTCCTACCAGATAGCTCACTTGTGCGGACTGTTCTTAATGGTCTTCCGGATTGTTGATATATTTAGGTACCGATGTGTGTGAACACACTAGGATCACCAAGGCACTTTTTTCCCTCTTTAGGAGGTTTTTTCCCCCGACTTGTATATATGCCTATTGCCCTAATGGGTTACTTATATTTGTACATTCTACTGGTAATAGATTTAGTATTGTGTATTGTGCTCCAAGCTTCTTCTTCTTCCTTGTGTTGTTTGCGTGCTTCTGCAGACCTCAAACTCCAACAATTGGTATCAAAGTAGGTTGCCGCTTCATCTAGGGCATCATCGACACCCCTCCGATCACAGTCTCAGAATCACATGAAATTTGGTGAGCATACTCAGGGTGATTAGTGGATCAAAATGTCTTCACTTTGTGTTGCCAAAATTGCGATATGAGCTTGTTTCGATCTCCAAACACACTATCATAGTGCTTGTGCAGGGTATTTCATCTTTTTATGCCAAAGATATATATAGGTTTTGGTTTGCCAGTATAAGCATCTCAAAGTCTGCTACAGGTTTAGTAGAACTCAATAGGGTAGTTCAATTCAACTTTGTGAGATATAGTCAATTTTCTGCATCAAGGTATTTTAGTCAGTGGCACTGGCTAAAAGCAGAGATGTATCCTGTATGTTGGCTAGCGAGGATAAGTTGGACGATATCAATTACCCATTATGGGCTTATATGATGTGTCATGTATTGGTTGCAAAAGGACTGTGGAATGTTGTGTAAGGTGTCAAAAAACATCCTATTACACTTGCAAACATAGTTCTTGAAGGTGATGCAGATGGCGTTGAAGATGATGATATTCTTCATGTTCTTGTTCGTGTTATGGTTCTTGCTGCACCTACTGTAGAGCAAATTTGTTGGGATGGCAGAGATGCTCATGCACATGATTGATAGCCTTGTTTGTCAAATATGCCATTATTCCTCACATTCTCTCTTGCAAAATAGGTAAGGATGCTTGGGATACACTTGACACTTTATAGCAGGCTCGTGTTGCTTACCTCCAAAAACAATTGGAGAGCGAGCACGTGAATGAAGGTGATTCCATGGATAGCTTTTTGACAAAGATTAAAGATTTGAAGGAATAGTTGATTTCTGCTGATGAAGTCTTACCTGACAACTCACTTGTGCAGACTGTTCTGAATGGTCTTCCTGATTCATGTCAAAGTTTTGCTTTCACTCTTCATTTGATGATGAAAGGCAATCCCAATGCCTTAATATTTGAGGAGTTAGTCTATGTTCTATTGCAAGAAGATTAGTCTAGGCAGAACAGGTCCATTATGCATGTTGCAGATCAAGCTTTCTTGGCTAGTCAGAGGGGCAAAGGTAAATGGAACTCTTCTACTAGTAAGCAAAAATCTACTAATTCTACACAATCAAAGAAGGATGACAGAGACGAGAAGAAAACAAAAAAGCAGAAATTGTTTTGCAAATATTGTAAAGCAAATGATCATGTCATAAAGAGTTGTCCAAAATTGGCTGCTAAAGAGGCAAAGAAAAAAGAGGTTGGAATGGTTGTTGCAGAAGCCTCTACACCGAAAACAGAGTCTGCTAATCTAGTGCAGAATGAAGAATGGGTGTTTACTACTGTTTGCAGTTTTGACTCATCTTCTCGTGAACAGTGTATGTATGCAATAGACTCAAATATTTTGTACTTTGATAATGGAGCAACCAAACATATTACCTTGCAACGCAGTTTCTTCACTTCACTTGAGCTTGCCCATACAGGGAACACTATCACATGCGCCAACAACTCCTCTTATCTTGTTATGAGAGTTGGTAAGATCATTCTGACTACTACTGACGAAAGTTCTTTTACACGTCGGATGCTTTATTTGTGACAGGGATCAAGAAGAATATGTTATCAGTTTCATCTTTAGCCAAGATTGGCTTGGTTGTGAAATTTATTGATGACGGATGTGCAGTTCATGATCTCTCAAATGATGACATGATTATTCCTTCTAGCATTTTATGTCGTGGGTTGTATAAGCTCATAGACTATGAAAAATCTATGAATGATTCAGCACGTGCAGTACATGATTCTCAGGTTATGTCAAATGCAAAGCTTTGGCATGCACACTTTGGTCATCTAAATTTTTCTAGTTTGCTATGCCTGTAGAAATCTGAAATGAGAGTCAGGCTTTACCACATAGTTTCTAGCTTGAGGCTATTATGTGTGCAGAATATGTACTTAACACCTGTCCCACTAAAGCGCTGTAGTCTATCACTCCCTATGAGGCTTTGCATGGTCGCAAGCCATCTATTGCTCATCTACATGTTTTTAGTTGTCTATCATATGCATTAGTGCCTAAACAACAATGCAGAAAATTGGATGATAAAGTAGTGAAATGTATTTTTGTTGGGTACTGTTTTGAAAGCAAAGGCTATCGTATGTATCATCCATAGAATAAATGCATTTTGGTTAGTCGTGATGTTGTTTTTGTGGAAGATGCTATTCAGCCACTACTTTCATGTACTAAGGAGACATTTCTTAGCTCCAAAGACATGTATGATACTTTGTTGCCTCTTTTTATAAATGGACAATCTAGCATTGGTCCTAATGAGGCAACTTCTCAACCTTTACACGTTTCATGTGATGATGCCGATCATTCCATTTCTGATGCAGATTTACATGATGCACTTGTTGATGAGAGAGCTGATATTGAGGAGGCAAAAACTATGCGAAAACGGCTGGTGCAAAACTTTGCATGACAGCAAATTAGATGCACATCTATCATATCATACTCATTCACGCTCTCATAGTGCATCTTTTGCATGAGATTGCTCCCTATGTACTGTGTTTTTATGTGTATTCTATAGCATCTATGCGGAGTACCATGTGTAGCTTTTGGAACTCAATTTTCTACTCCAAGGATATAATCATGGAGCTCTCAAGAAGGAGAGTGCACTCTGGTGCATGACCATTGAAATACTTCACTGGTATTAGAGCATTTTGATGCAAAAGCTTTGTTCCTTTTGTTCGAGTGAAGCACGCACCCACCCACCCAAGGCTTATGACCAAGGAAGCGACCAAGGCAGTGACCAAGGCATAGACCTTGGCATACCTTGTCATTCGAGTCACTGAAGTAAGCGTTGGTGCCATTGGCTTCGCATGAGGGAGGACCTCAATGATTAAGGAAGACAGAGGTTCCCAATACTTCCTCGGAGGTCACCCATCCTGGTACTATTCCCGCCAAAGCTCGCTTAACAGTGGCAACCTCTTTGTTGGTGCATTTTATCCAAGCCTAGTGCTCCTCCTTCCTTAGCTTCATCTCCAATCAATTCATGTACCATATGTGCAATACAGATTGATTTTTCAAATCATCTTTGGAGTTCACTTCAACTGTTGTCTCAGGTTCATATCTCATTTTTAGTCAACCTTGATCATTAATTTCTCAGTGTGTACTTATTCTTTTGATGAGCTTTAAATTGGTATAGGTAAAGTGATAAGTCTATTTGCTTCATCTCAATTTCATCATATTTGGTTCATTATTATATGAGCTACATCTATTTGAAGTGACCTATGTATGCAGGTAGAGTATTCCTGAAAAGTCAGGATAACACCCTTTTCTTAGTATAGTCTATTAGAATTCATCAAATTTGTTGCTTTAGATTCATCATATATCTAATCTAAAGTGTACAAAATGTCTCTGAATCGTTCTCAGCAGTCTATGATCTCTAAGTGAAATTCCAGAGTGCTTTTCATCCCAAAATAGCAAGTTTTTTATCATTTGTTTTGTGTCAACTCATCTGTTTTGATGACTCAATTTGAGATTGATCTTGGAAAGTACTAAGGAGGTATTGATGCATCATTAGCAATCTTAAGGTTCCTACTTAGCATCTCTAAATTTACCGTGGCAGGTGTAGAGTAGGTTTTTGCAACACCAGACTCATTCTTTGGAGGTATCCACCATCTCTTCTCATAGTGGTATCAGAGCATAATTGAATCAACATGGGAGATGGTTTTCCCTCTACCATTGACAAATTGGATAGGAACAACTACCCAGCTTGGTCTGTGAGGATGGAGGCCTACCTTCAAGGAAGAAATGTCTTTGGATACAGATATGAGGATGAAGTCATGCAAACAATGAAAAGCAAAGGGCAACCATCACATGAAGAGCAAGAGAGACTTACAACTTGGTGTTTAGAGGATGCACTATCCAAGTCCTATATTCTAAACTCAATCTCTAATTTTCTCTTATCTCATGTAAAAGGATGTAAGACCTCAAGGGAGACCTGGAATGCACTTGTTATCTTCTTCTCTTCAAATACTAGAGCAAGGAAGAATCAGCTATGGATGGAGTTTACTACCTTGAAGAAAAGCCCCAAGCAAAGTGTGACTGATTATGTCACCAAGTTGAAGGAGATCTCTGATCAATTAGGAAGCATTGGAGAGGTGATTGAAGAATAGCAAATCATAAGGCAAATCATCAATGGCATTAAATCTGATGACAAGTGAGAATCCTTCACAACTGCCATGGATCTATACATGGGCATGCAGGTGCCTGACCTCAACACTCTGATGGGCCAACGCTTTACACATGAAGCTCAAGAGGTAATCAAACTTCTGCCTTATACTCTGATAAATTTAAAGCTAAGGATAAATCAAAGTCCAAGAAGAATGAAGATGAAGGTAGCTCTTTCCAAGCCAACTTTACAAGTATAGGAAAAGCTAGAGGAAGAGGCAGAGGAGGAAAGCAAGGTAGAAGGAGACCCCAAACATGTCAAACTTGCAACATATGTGGTTATTCTAATCACAGTACTGAAGAATGTTATAGGAACCCAAGAAATTCCAGAGGAAGAGGATCCAATAGAGGTAGCTATGGATCAAATAGAGGTGGATACAATGGAGGATACACCAATGACTATCACAACAACAATAACAACTATCAAAGTGGATATAGAGGAAGGAAGGACTACAACAATTACACTGAGGATCAAAGTCAAGAAGACTCACTTCTTCTCATGAACCTATCATTGAAGCAGGGTAAGGATGATGATCATGTCTTTTATATTGACTCAAGATGCTCCAATCATGTATCAAGAAATGTAGCATTGTTCTCTCACTTAGAAGATCCCAAGAACAAACATGAAGTGCAGACAGGTAAGGATACAAGGCATACAGTGGAAAAGATAGGTAATGTCAAGACATCAGATGGCAATATGAATTTTCTAAGCAAGGTATTGTATGTACCTACAATAACCAAGAACTTGATAAGTGTTGGACAAATTGTGGAGAAAGGATCGCAGGTTAGATTCACAAGACATGGAGCATATGTTGAAGACCCCAAGCAAGGATTCAGAAGGATAGCTAAAGGAGATAAGACTGGAAGACTCTTCACTTTTGAAGTCGAAGACACCAAGAACATAGCATTGTTTAGCTATGGATCTCAAACACTCTCTAAATTAGAGGTATGACATAAAAGGCTTGCTCATATTGGTGAAAGACCTTGAAACAAATATGCAAGGATCGAAGTGTACTTGGATTGCCCAATATCACAAAGCAACATATGATCTACAAGTGTGGAGCTTATCAATTTGGCAAGGCACAAAGACAACCTTTCAACAGGAAAGGCTATATTCATCAAGAGCTATTGCTTTGATTGTAGTAGGTGGACAGTCCTATACTTTATGAAACATAAAGATGAAGCTTTCAATTGTTTTAAAAGATATCTTTGCAATTGTAGAGAACCAAACAGGTAAATGTCTCAAGAGACTCAGATCAGATGGTGGTGGAGAATACTTCTCAAATGAGTTTGATGCTTTCCTTCAAGAAAGACGCATCAAAAGAGAGGTAAAAATCACGTACACACTTGAACTCAATGGAGTAGTTGAAAGGAGGAACATGACCATAGTTGAAGCAGCTCAATCTATAGTAAATGAAAAGAACCTACTTATTTATCTTTGGGTAGAGGCTGTATCAACAACCACATACCTTGTAAATAGAATTCCATCTAAATCTTTAGATGGTATGACTCCATGTGAAGTGTGGAATGGAAGAAGACCAAGCCTAGAGCATTGAAAAATCTTTGGATGTTTAGCCTATGCTCATATTCCTTCTCAAGTAAGAGGGAAATTGGATCCCAAGACAGAGAAGTGTGTTTTTATTGGATATGATCAAAATCAAAAGGGTTACAGATTGTATAATCCCACTAGCAAAGGCTTCTTAGTTAGTAGGGATGTAGTCTTTGATGAAAATAAATCTTGGTTTGATGATGACAGGAAAGTGAAGCTACCCTATGACTTGGAAGAAGTGTGCCCTTCTCTTCCAACAAAGGAGCCAAAGCATCATGAAGATAGTGATTCTGAAGATGACATGACAAATTTATAGAAATTGAAGGTATGGAAAAACAAAGGGAAAGCTAAGGTGCAAGATCTAGCTCAAGGTCCAAAAAGCTCTCTACAACCAATCAAAAGTTCAGTGAGAGAAAAGAAGAAACCAAAAAGATATGGATTTGATACATCCTTAGTCACAAAGCATTCAATCTACATGGCTAAGCACCTCAACCATGAAGAACCAACATCTTATGAAGAAGCTCAAAGCAAGAAGTGGAGAGAAGCAATGGATGAAGAAATGGAAGCTCTCATGGACAATGATACACGGGAACTTGCTCCTAGCAAACCATCAATGAAGGTAATTGGATCAAGGTGGATTTATAAATTAAAAAAGAATCTAGATGGTAGTATCAATAGATATAAGGCAAGGTTAGTAGCCAAGGGTTTTGCTCAAACCCATGGAATAGACGATGAAGAGGCCTTCTCACTGTAGCTAAAATGCCTACCATTGCTGTATCTAGGAATTGGAAGCTCTATCAATTAGATGTAAAAAATGCATTTCTCAATGGATGGATCTTAGAAGAAGTTTATATGGCACAACCACCTGGTTATGAAGATGCACATCATCCCAATTATGTGTGCAAATTGAAAAAGGCCTTGTATGGTTTGAAGCAAGCTCCAAGAGCTTGGAATCACAGGTTAGTAACCTACTTGCAGAATCAATTATTCAAGGCTAGCAAAGCAAATACATCCTTATTCATCAAGAAGAATCGATCTGAAGTTATTTATCTTTGTGCATATGTTGATGATATCATAATTACAGGAAATGACATCAATCCTTCATACCCAAGATCAGTGAACTCAAGATCAGTGATCTTGGACTTCTCACATATTTCCTTGGACTTGAACTTGTCTATGCAAATTCTAGTATTTACATCACTCAAAGGAATTATGTACATGACATGCTTTCCAAGTTTAAAATGGAAAATACTAAGTGTGCAGGTGCACCCATGGAGATGAATCATAAGCTAAGTGCTTATGAGGGAGAATTCATTGAAGACATCACAAGCTATCAAAGCTTGGTAGGAAGCTTGAATTATGCAACTCTTAGAAGGGTGAACATATGCTATAGTGTTAGCATACTCAGTCAATTCATGCACAAGTCAAGGAAGCCACACATGGAAGCAACCAAGAGAGTGCTTGAATACTTGAAGGGCACCATCAATGAAGGACTCTTCTATCCATTCACATCAGAAATTGATCTCAAACTCTACTCAAATTTAGATTGGGCTAGATCAAAGGATGATAGGAAGAGTACATCAGGATACTTGTCTTTTGTAGGATCAAAGTTAATATCATGGTCTTCAAAAAAGCAACCAATTGTTGCTCTATCATCTACTGAGGTTGAATATAGACGATTGGCCAATTCAAGACAAGAAGCAATGTGGTTGAAGTGTCTATACTCAAAATTGGGGTTACACACCTCAACTCCTCACATTTTTGGTGATAACACTAGCTCACTTCACTTAGCAAGTAATCTTATTTACCATGCTAGAACAAAGTATATTGAAGTTCACTATGATCATGTAAGAGAGAAATTGTTAAGAAAGGATATTAAATTGTCCTATGTATCCCCTAATCTTCAATGTGCAGACATGTTGACTAAGCCATAGGATGGTATCAAGTTCAAAGGCATGATTGGATTGATGGAAATCAAGGAAGAATTAAGAATCAAGCATGCTAGGCTTGAGGGGGAGTTTTTGGTGCATTTTATCAAGCCTAGTGCTTGATCATTTATCACCTTGATATGTATACTCTCAATGAGAGAAGCCATAAGAACAACCTCTTGTAAAAGTGATTACTTGAAAGGTAAATTCATAAAAAGTAAAAGGCAAAGAGAATCTTGTGACTTTGTTAGGTGCAAATCATGCATCTAAAGTTGGAGAAATCACTTAGATAATATTCCCCTATGTTGAAGGAACTTTTAGGTAGAATCTCCCCAAAGTTTGAATTCAAAATCATCTATATAAACACTCAAAAAGAGTCACAAAACAGAGCTGATCCTTGTGCTACATTCAGAGGAGATTTTGACCAAGTATTTTTTGGTGCCATTAAACCCGAGCTCACATACTTGGTTAACTAGCTTATGCATAACTTATTGGCATAACCTATGAAAGGCTTCATATGATCAGCCTCTTGTAAAAGTACTTCACAATTATCCTTGTATAAGTGGATTACACCCACGAGGAGTTAGGAAGCTCTAAATCACATATCACTTGGTTGTTAAGCAATGAGAGAATCTATCCTATATGTTAGCATTCACCTTTTTAGGTAAAAGTTTGAATTTGAATTCAAACTTTGGCTCCAAGTTCAACTATAAGAAGAGGATCTAAAAGGCGCATATCTCGACCTTGAGAGATGATTTTGGAAGACAATCATTGTGAAGTGAGAGCTCACAGCATAGCTCATTCGCCTCTCACACGTTGAGCAATGCTTGATTGCCAATGGCATTGTATTTTACATGTTTTAGTACATATATGATCATCACATTCTCATTCTACTTCTCTGTTATAACTCCATCAGAACAATGATCTTCTCATAGCTTGTTCTCAGTGTGTGGTTGATCATCTGCAATGATTTAAAGCATGATAGAATCAGCATACTGGCTATTACAATATTGTAAAGTTTCATTAGCATTGCTTCTCAGGATTGTCAAATATTAGCATATCTTTTCTCACTGGTATGATAATTGTAGCAACCCGTAAATGTTGGGATGGAGCTATGACTTGCTTAAATTCTTTCTCTGCATGTAGTCCATCATTTTTTATGAAATCACTCATGATTGTTAGCTTAATAAGTTAATTAGAGTTCCCCAGAAGGAATTAAGTCAATTGCTGTTGTGCTCAGAGAATTGTTCAAAACACTGAACATGTGTAAGAACAAAAATAACAAGTTTTTTGTTCTTGCATCAACTTCAACATATCTGTTTTGATCCATTGATTGTTGGATCATCCTCTGAGCAACCTCAAATTCATGGAATTTGAGCTCCCCTTTTCTCCTTTTACATGTTTAAAGCACTATGTTTTTACATTGTTAAATTGCCCATAAAAAACTTTAGAAAAATTACAATAAATGAGCATAAATAAAAGAACTCTTCAATGGACATTTTTTGACAATAATCCAAACGATAGAATTTTGATGTAGATCAAATCCACCTCAAGCATAGTGTAAGCTTGATGTTTCAAAAGGTCCCCCTAAAGCTAAATTATGCTTGATTCTTCATTCTATAATAGGTTGAATACCTTCCATTGATTTAAATCTGCAAAGCTTTATTCCATCAAGTGCCTTCGTCATCATATCTGCTACTTGCTTTTCACTTGGAACAAAAGAAATGTCAATCTCATTGCCATGAGATTCTCCTTTGATGAAGTGGTAAAGAACCTCTATGTGTTTGGTTCTTGCATTGAAAATAGGGTTTGCTGCTAGATGCATGGAACTTACATTATCTCCAAATATGTGAGGTTTGAACTCACAAGTCCCAAATCTGTATACAATGCTTTTAATCATATTCCCTCTTGAGTTTCTATGGTCAAACCTATATACTCTGCTTTAGTTGAGGATAAATTAATTGATGGTTGCTTCTTGGGACTCCATGACAGTAGCTTTGAACCTGCAAATGCTAAGTAACTAGAGGTACTTCTTCTATCATCCTTAGCTCATGACAAATCTACATCTTAATAGATTTTGATATCCAAATTTGAAGAGTAAGGATAGAATATACCTTCATTGATTGTAACTTTATGGTACATAAGTACTCTCTTAGCTACATCCATGTGCGGGCTTCTTGGTGAGTGCATTAATTGGCTTAGCTCTCCTACACTATATGAAATATCTACCCCTGTATGAGTAGAATATATCAAGCTACCTACCAAGCTTTCATACTCTTTAATGCCTTCAATTCTCTCACCTTCATAAACACTAAGTTTATGATTCATCTCCTCTAGGTTTAGTGTTCTCCATTTTGAACTTAAGAAGTAGATCCTGAATGTATCTCCTCTGAGTCAAATACATTCCTTCGTCTATGTATATGACCTACATACCTAGGAAGAATGTGATCTCACCTAAATCATTGATTTTGAACTCCTCTTGCATGTGTCTCTTGATCCTTTGAATGCCATTCAAATCATCATCTATCACAATTATGTCATCTACATATACACATAGATAGATAAAGTCATTGTGATGCCTTTTGATGGATATAGAAGGATCTGAGCTGCTAGGTCTAAACCCTTGATCTTGAAGGTATGTAACCAACATGTAATTACAAGCTTTGGGAGCTTGTTTCAATGCATACAATGATTTCTCAAGTATGCAAACATAAGATGTATGATTAGGGTTTTCAAAACATGGAGGTTGTGAGATGTATACCTCTTCAGTTACCCAACCATTTAGAAATGCATTTTTTACATCAAGTTGGAGGAATCTCCAATTTCTTGCAGCAAGTACACTTATCAATGTTCTGATTGCAGTCATCTTTGCAATTGGTATAAATGTTTCCTCATAGTCTATACCATGATTTTGTGAGCATCCTTTGGCAAGTAAACTTGCCTTGTACTTGAAAATTGATCCATTTGATTTTTTTTTTTGACTTTACATACCCATCTGCAACCAATGACCTTTTGATTGGGTGACATTTGAACCAAATCCCAAGTGTCCATGTCCTTCAATGCATCTATTTCTTCTTTCATGACTTTTTTGCAATTATGGTTTCCCTTTGCCTATTCATAGGTTGAGGGTTCTTTTGGAATTGATTCCTTTGCCAAATATATTGAATACTTTTTAACAAATGCGGAATCATATCCATACCTTTCTGGTTGTTTCTTCTCCCTTGTTGATCTTATAGGGGCTTTCTTGGAGCATTCTCGACATTCTTGCATCTTTGCTTTGCCTCTTGACTTCCATAGTTTGTAATCATTTTGCATCTCATCTTGGTCATCACTTGTATCACTTCTTGTATCCTAGACCCATGTATCATGCTTGCTTCCTAATTGATCAGAATTAGAATCAAGATCATATGGTAGAGTTACCTTTTGTTTGTCTTCATCATACCAAGGCTTGTGTTCTTGAAACACAACATCCCTACTTGTAGTGGATTGCTTGGTTGAAGGATTGTAGAACCTGTAACCCATCTGAGTTGAGTCATACCCAATAAACATTGCCTTTGTTGCCCTTTCATCTAGCTTACCTCTTATTTGTGATGGTACATGAACATAAGCTAAACAACCAAACACATTGCAATGTCCAAGACTAGTTTTTCTTCCATGCCGTGCTTCATAAGGAGTCATACCTTGAGGTGATTTGGATTGTAGTCTATTGACAAAGTACACAATAGTTGAAATAGACTCTGCCCATAGATAATGTGGCAACCTCTTCTCTTCATGCATTGTTCTGACTAATCCAACCAATGTCTTGTTTCTTCTTTATGTAATTCCATTTAGTTGAGGAGAGTACATGGTAGTCACTTCCCTCTTGATACCTTTATCCTACAAGAAATCATCAAATTCCTTGAAGAAGTATTCTCCCCCTCCATCAGATCTGAGCTTTTTGAGTGATCTACCTGTATGGTCCTCCACATGTGCTAGATACTTTTTGAAGCAATCAAACACTTCATTCTTAATTTTGATAAAGTACAGAATAGTCCATCTACTATGATCATCAATAAATGAGACATAATACCTTGAGCTTGCCAATGAAGGTTCTTGACTTGGTCCACACACATCAATGTGTACTAAGTTCAAAATGTTGTTGTGGATGTAGCCTTTATGGATGAATGGTTGTCTTTTTGCCTTCTCAATCCGACATGCATCACATCTGTTGATCATGTGCTGCTTTGATATGTTTGGAAGCCCTAGAACACTTTGGTCGCTACATATCTCCTTCAAGGTTCTTTCATTCACATGAGCAAGTCTCTTATGGTACACTTCAAGCTCACTTAGGGTTTGAGACCCAAAGTTGAGCTATGTTCTTGGTTTCTCCTACTTCAAAAGTAAAGATCCTACCATGGTTCTCACTTTCGTCTATCTTCTTGAAGCCTTGACATGGATCTTCCACAAAAGATCCATGTTGCATGAACCTAACTTGCAAGACTTTTTCAACTATTTTGCCTATACTTATTAGGTTTTAAGTGATAGTGGATACATAGCAAACCTTACTCAAAATGTTTGTCCTACCCTTGGAAGCTTTGACATTACCAATCTTCTCCACATTGTGCTTAGTATCATCCACTGTTTGTACTTTATGTCTATTCTTTGGACTTTCCAAGTTAGATAGAAGAGTAATGTTGCTTGCAGCATGCTTTGAACATCTTGAATCTATGTAGAACAAACGATAATGTTTTTTACCTTCTTTGTGGCTTAGATTCATTAGAAGCAATGAATCTTCACGTGGTTGATCTTCTGAATAATTGTTGAAGTCCATTCTATTGTGACTTCTATTGTTGTTGTTGAAGTTGTTTCCACCTCTACCTCTAGTGTTGCCATATCCACCTCTTCCAATTTTTGGGTCTTTCCATTGCACCAAAAATTCTAAGCAAAAACGTTGGTCTTATCACATATGGCACGAACATTATGGCCTTTAGTTTTGTCATGCTTTGGTCCTTTCTTCTTCCTTTCCACTTGCTCTTGCTTGCAAAGTTGGGTTGGGAAGTCTCCTCTTGATCCTTTTCCTTCTTCTTTCCTTTCAGTTTCTTGTCCTTCTTATCTTCATATAGAGTACTAGTTGAATTACCATGATAGGAGTTACCTTCCTTTATGCTATTGTTGGCCTCTTGATTGAAGAGTTTTGCAAGAAAGATGTTGAAGTCTGGGGTTTGCATATCCATGATGAGATCATAAGCCATGGTGAAGGATTGCCATTGCTTATCACTTCTAATTCCATTTAGAATCTGCCCCATGATGGCCTCTTCTTCAATCATATCTCCAATGAATGCTAACTAATTTGCAACCTCCTTGACCTTGGTAACAAATTTTGTGATAGTTTTTTTACGTGTCTTCTTCATTTGGTTGAACTCATTCCAAAGATGATTCTTTCTTGCTTTAATACTAGCAGAAAAGAAAGTCTTTAGGGTATCCCAAGTCTCTTGAGATGTCTTGCATCCTCTAATATGTGGTAATAAAAAATCAGAGATAGAGTTTAGTATGCATGACCTTGCTTGAGCATCCCTTGCACACCAAAGTGTGAACTTATCTGTCTCCTCTTGTGTAGGTCCTCCTTTCGATCTTGGAGTAGGCATAGCTTCATCACCTGCTACAATTCCATAAAGATTTCTACCTTCGAAATATGCATACATTCTGATTTTCCAAGCCGCATAGTTGTGTCTATCAAACTTCTCAATCATTGAGGGAAAGCCACCACCCCATCTCGATCTAACTCTGATACCACTAAAAGAACTTGGAGAAGCTCGTAGGAGGTAGAAAAGTGAGTTGCAAAGTGACAAAGTTTGGTCCAACCAACCAGCACAAGACGAGCCCTTGAGCTTATTGAGACTCGAATAGAACTTATAGGCATGTGGTAAGTGCAATAAAATCCACTATGTACTTTGGAGTATCAAGGAGAAAGATTTGATACAAAAGAGATAGGTTTGCACATCGACTAGCTCAAAAAACTTGTTATCTTTGGATGAAACAATCAACTTCAAATGCTCATAGTAGCCAGCATGATTACAATTTAAAATTTTCCTTTTGAAGGAATGATACACATAGGGTTGAGTGTCTAAAATGCACAATAATACAAGTAATAAGTAAGATATGCTTCTGGAATGAACTTTATACTCAATAGAGGTACCCCATATTTTTCAGGGCTACATAGAGATAGACCTCGAGACAATAAAATTGATATTTCTCCAAATCTAATAAACCAAATGCTATGAAAATTAGTAGCATACACTAGACATTGATATCTTTCCAATGAACATTGAATTATCTAAATTCAACCTCTATAGAGAGAGCATAAGCCTCTACAAGTTCAATATTCTTGAAGAAGATGGTGCAAAGAAATGAAGGAGCAAGACAATGATGGCCAAAAGTGTATGTATGTTGCTTCCATGTAATGTACAAGTTATTTGAAGTCTTTATATAGATTTGTGAAGTGCTCCAAAACTTCTACAAGTGGATTTTGGCTTTGATCATATGATCTGGAATAAAATGTCCTCCTACAATGCCCTGGTGCGCAATTTCTAGTATTCTCAAGTATTCATTCTCATGGATGCATTGCCTCAGGTATCCATCTCTCTCATATTTGAACACATTGTCTCCAATGAGTTTGTAGTCCTAAGACTCCTTCTCTAGACTTCAAGGTCTTGCTAAAGTCATCTATGGTGGAAAAGTCTTTGTTCATAAAAATTCCACTAAGGGACTACTCCAATCTGGTATTAAAGACAACTGGTACAACGTGGCATGTTCTAGTGGATGTATGTTAATACAAGTTGTGCAATCCTTGCACATCCTATAGAACTCTGCTTCTGTAGTTGGCCAATATACTCCCAATCTTTGCAGAGTCCATAGGGTTCACTATTTCGAATAGTGTTGCTTGAATGCACCTACATGTGCTAACTGCAAACCATTTTTGGTACTCTGGTTCTTCCACACAATAGGTAAGAATTTCTTGATCATAGTGTTTGTAAATACTTCCTCCTAATATTTGATATCTTTGTGATTTGACTACTTCCTCTTCCCTAGTCTTGATTATGGGATTCTTAGGTCCAAAAGAGAGGATAGGGACCAACTTTTTAGCCCAATCTAGAACTAGCTCTAGATTGAACAAGCAGGCATGTGGCAATTCATCAGGTATTCCTTGTGGGGCCTCTCCAAAGATTAGTTGTGAAAGATGATCTACCCTAAGGTAGGTCGTTCCTTTCTTGACACTACTTCAAAATCATATTCCGTTAGTAAGATACCATCTTACTAGCCTACCCATATTGCAAGGCTTGTTAACTAGATAGAGCAATGCTTGGTAGTCTATAAACAACTATCCAGTGTTGTGAAAATCAGGGCTGAGTACAATTACTATTTTAGTTCATTGAATGAGGTTTCACATGCCTCACTCAACTCAAAGTTAGTCAAGAGACTATACAAAGGCTTTGCAATAATAGCATACATGTGGATAAAGCATCTATAATATCCACAATGTCCCATAAATGCTTGCACTTCTTTGATTGTCCTAGGCCTAGGCAATTTCAATACTGCTCATACTTTATCCTTCTTGGTCGACATACCATCTTGGACACAATGTGGCCTAAAATTTTTCCTTGTCTAACCATGAAGACATTCTTTTTTGGGTTCAGGCACACTTGGTAATCTCTACATTTATCGAAGATTTTCCTTAGTTCAGGATGTGTGTTTGTCTTATTTGGGAATGGGCACACAATTCATCCACATAGACCTCTAGATTCATCCCTAAAAAACTCTTGAACACATGACAAATTAAACATTGAAATATAGCAGGTGCATTGGTGAGATCAAAGGGCATCACTCTAAATGCAAAGATACCCCATTTTGTAGTGAAAGCCATTTTATGTTGGTCTTTAGGGGCTATGGGTGCTTGATTGTAACCCAAAAACCCATCAAGGAAACTATAGACTTCCTTGCATGCTATTCATCCAAGTAAATGTTCCGTGATTCACAATGGATAGCTATCTCGTATGGTAACAATGTTAATCTTGTTCTAGTTAATGCATACACATAACTTCCCATTCTTCTTAGGGACTACCACAATGGGGGATACCCACTCTATATGCTCTATTTCATAAATGAATCTTGCTGCAATCAACTGATCAATCTCTTCTTTTATCTTTGTTGCATAGTTGTCATTGTATATGTAAGGCTTGTGTTTGGTAGGCTTGGTCTCTTGGGTCATGGGGATCCTATGGGAACAAATGTCTGGATCCACTCCTTTCAGATCTTTGTAGCTCCATGTGAACACATCTCTATACTCTCTTACTAGTGCGATCAATTCTTGCTCCTATCTTCACTTAGGTCATGTCCTATGTATGTACATTTTTCTTCTCCTTCTTCTACTATAACTACAGTCTTCTTGGTTTTTTCTCTGTGATCATAACCCTCTCCTATGAGAGCTTCTCATTTGGGCATTTTCACCATGATTCTTTGGTCCTTGACCTCAAAATTCTTATAATTTTTTGGCACTTCAAATAGTAATTCTTTATCTTCATCTCGTGTGGGAGACTTCCTTTGCTCCTTCTTCTTCTTTTCAAGCTTGGTTTTAGCTAGTTGAGTTAGCATCTTCTCTTGATGAAACTCAACTTGATCAGGGTTTTTGTCTTATACCAAGTATAGATATTCCTCCTTTGAAGAGCAAAATGGATCCATGATGATGGACTCTGAGTCCTCATCACTTACTCCTGTTGGCTTTGTAGTTGCATCATCACGTTGCTCCATAATAGGCTTAGACAATAAGTGTTCTATAATGAAGACTGAGATATCATAACCACCCTCATCACAATGGGGAGTTCATTGTTCCTTGTTCATTGCTATGTAAATGGTGGCTAATATATCTACCCATATGTGGGGTTCAAATTCTTCATTCGTAAACACTACTAGCACATAGGCTAGGTCTTGGATGGTTCATGGGCGTTGTTCCTTACCTAAGTCCCTGGCTTCTAATCTTTGCTGTTCATTTGCTGCTACTTTACACATCCATAAGTGATTGTCCTCATGCAACCATGATGGTTCTGATCCAATGGATTGCACAGAATCCATATTGTCGATTGTTCTATGGATGGTATTCCAATGCAATGGTGGGATGTCTCTATGGGAATAATCTTTGAGATTAAATTTGGTGGTTACTTCTAGGTGTTGCAAATACAAAGAATTGGTTTCCCAATCCTGCACTATTTGTAGCTGCCTCATGAAGGGTCATCCCAAGATCATGTCATAGGCATGGTTCCTTCCAAACTCACATATGGCAAAGGTGTGCTCAAACTCAACACCACAAGTGGTGAGAGTAATCCCCTCTAGCAAACCCAAAGGCTTCTCTATGTGGCCATCTGCCATTTGTAACTTCACTCTCGTAGGTCTTAGAGCTAGTTTGCCCCATCTCTTCCATAAAGAAGTGGTGGCAATGGCCACTGCTGCTCATAAGTCTAGAATGGCCTTTGTTGGAAATTTAGTAGTCCCATAACAAATCTAACAAGTCCCATAAGTCCAGGACCTTCAATATAGGTTCCATAGGTCCAAGATTCCATAGATTCAAGATCTACAACATAAATTCTAGCAATCTTCCAATATTAACAAAACTTGAGCATACCATATTTAATCATTCAAATGATGAGACAAAGATAGAGAAAGATTATACAACATGTGTAAAGTGTTACATAAGCCACTGCTTACTCACACTATCATATATACAAATGTCAATTTACAATGTGGGAGTCAAAATCTCAACCACCTTGTGAACAAAAATAGATGGAAGAGTATGTACAAATGTAACAAAAATATTCAGATGTATGGACAGAAATCTGAATATATATGAGATGTGTGACTTGATAGGTTCTAGAAGAGTGAATATGAGTGACATAAAGAGTAAGGATCAGTCTAAAACTCATAATCAGCAAACCCTCATCTAACCTAAGGCTATGGAAGACCCTAAGTCAGACACGCGTGTGAAAAGATTACATACTTACAAAAGTAGCAAAAAATGCTAAGAAGTTTGCTGCTAGAAATCCTCAAACTCGTATGAACATACCTTCTCGAACACCTCATCCAAATATGCATACATCATACATGTACTGATTCTCTTGTACCTATGTCAAATAGGACTCCCCTTGATATGGATGCCACTTCCTCCATAAACTTCAAGTAGTACCTCTGTGCATAAAGAGAATATGTACGTGAATTCTTAACATAAGATGCAAATCTTATGTTAACCACCATCCAATGTCTTTGAAGTAACCCGAAATCTTCATGTAGAAGACAATCTTCAAATACATCATGTGAATGACCGATCCACACCACCAAGTTGCTAATAGATAAATCCTCTCCATAAGCAAGAGTGTGAGCACACTCTTCTTCTTCAAGAAGAACTCTATAAACACTCCTCAACATGCTCCAAAATAGCACCATGGCTGACTCATGTGCTAAGAGCACCACCTCTAATGAGGGACCAAGCTCCAAAGCTTGTGTTGCAAAAGGTGTAGGATGTATTGAAGTGACCCCAAACATGTTCTTATATAGTATGTTCTTGATAGAATAAAGCACTCCAAAAGCTCCTCCAATAAAGAAAATCGTAGCGATCTAGGAATAATAAAAAAAACAAAATGCCACCCGTCAGTTCGCATCCACCGCCTTTTTTGAAAAGCATAAAAAAACTTCACGATCACGCTGCTGTGCTGATGGGTATCGAAGCCGCGTGGGTTTGATGGGAATGCTTTCGCTTAGCCACTTTCGTCGCCTGCTTTTGCTTGTACAAAGAGTAATAAGAACAGCTACACATTCTATATATTGTGAGCAAAATGAACTATTGAGGCATTGTTTTCGAACAATCCCCCCTTCAATGTCACAATGGTATAAACTGAACTGAATATGCAACTTCATTCATCTGCAAACTTCATAAGCTTCAAAATTGTACTCCCAAATTGACCTTCAAACCTTTTCTTCAAAAGTCTTCTTCAAAACTGAATTCTGTCTTTCCTTCAAACTTCAAACAACTTGAACTTGTTGAATATGAACCATAATACTTGAGAAAATATGCAAACTAGATATCCAATAGTGTACACATCAAGCAATCACTGCTTGACAACAAATATAGCATATACTAACTCTGAACCTGCTATCTCCTATCTTCTCAAACCTGAAAACATACACTAGGATCCACATATTTGCATTTACCTTACAAAAGGTTTCTCAACTTCTTTTGCATCATGTAAATACACTAAACAAAATCAAGGACTGAATCTTGGGACTTGTGACTAACAACTCACAACTTAGTGTGAACACTAGCTGGTTCATCTCTGACTGTACTCAACTCAACTCATGGGTCTCATCAAAATTTCATATCTATGATGTCATCTTGTTATCATCCTTGTTCTAACTCTAAGTCCTTCATACCTCTTTCCTTCAAAATCTAGAATAAACATATATGTACACACCTCTAAAACATACCTCTCTGAAATATCAAGCTTCTCTTCAGTAGAATTTTGGAACCTTCTCTTGAACAGGAACACCTAACAAGAACTTTCTCCAGACATTCTCCTTCTTCCTTCTTCTTTCAAAGCTGGAACATAAAGAGAAATTGACAAAGGAGATATAGGAATACCTGATATAGGAATACCTGGAATTCTTATAGGTATGAATCTGCATTCTTTCACATATGGCTAAAAAACAAGTCTTTATGTTTCATCACCCCCTGGATGATTTAACACTAGTATCCAGAATTCTTTAAATATATGAGACTTTATGAAATCTGGAACGTCTTCCTTCATGAATATGATCTTTCATAACATTAATACTTGTGTGTGAAACAAATAATCTGAACCCTTTTATTAGCATTGTGCACATGCCAATAGTTTTCCCTGTCATTCTTCAACTTCCCAAAATCTAGAATAAGGTTAGCCGATCTATCATAAAAACCTTGTTGAAAGCATTTTAGGATTCATAACCTTATGCAACATAACAAGTATCTTCTTCTATCTCTCTGCAACACAAATCTGATAGAACTTGAATCTTTGACTTAGTTCTTCCAATGCTAAGAACCTTACAAACAAAGGATAGACAATTGAATCATAAATACTCAAGATCTTCAAGACCTTCAAGATCATCCAAGATCATATACGATCATACATGATCATCCAAGATCAATGATCTCTCCAACAAAATACCTGTGTAGAATCTGCTCTCATCAAACCTTCATGACTGAATGTTTGATTTGCTACCTAAATGTCTCCAAGTGTCCATGCTTCTCACATAAAGTTGTAAAAAATTTTCTTTAACCAAATCCTTCCAAGAATCTGCAACTCTTACTTGAAACATAAGTGGACAAACTCTCACCTTGAGAACTCCAGAAGCTACAAGTTGATACTTCATATCTTCATATTCTACCCGGGTGAAATGTGAAAGTACCTGCTTGACTTTCTTTTGGCTAACTCCACTTCTCAATCAAGTGATAGGATCTGATGGAACACCTTTTTGAATACAAGCATGTATCCAAAAAATCAAGGCAATCATAGAAAGTAGATTCTTCAACTGACTGGTATATAAAAAATTCTGAATTTTCTGAAGTTTTCTGAAAATACTGAATATGAGGTAACTAATCCAAACATAAAACCTCTCTTCAAGTCTCCAACATCTTCTAAAAATACTCTTTTACCTCAAGAGTTAGATAAAGAAGAAATATACTTCTTTGCAACTTGTCATATACAAGTAGCTTTGGATTGACACTCGAAGAATTCTTTGAGGGAATATATAGCTACCTACTCAAAATCTTCAACTTATACATAACTCATACACATATGATTCAAAACATATAAGCTACCTTTTTTCTCTCAATGCAATTCTTTGTCAAAATCTACTAAAACATGACTAAGTATAATGCAAAACAAGAAATTGCTTCTTCTTTAAACTATCTTCTTCACAAGATGTTCTCGTAGACTTGTCTTTGGGTGTAGAGGATAAAGTAGGAAAAATATATGGAAAATATAAGAGATAATGAAGTCTTACTTTCCTTTTGGAAATGTTGGAATTTCTTCTTTTGCATCTTTCTTCCACTTGATGATGCCAACATCTTCAAACTTCTCTTCCATACCTTTTGTTCTCTTCATCTTGAAGTAGCAAGTACTCTTGACTTCTTCAAATGAACTTTTTCTCTTCCTCTAATGCTAAGGGTAATAGACAACACAAACATGGTATACAAATGGAAGTGAATATAGAATCATGTTCTACCATCTCCTCATATCTCTGACTCAAAATTTTGCTTCAAATGTGACTGAATTCACCAACCTTTTGACTGAATGCTGAATTACCTTTCTAGAGTTACCTCTCTAGATACAAAATGTGAGCAAACACTTCCAACCAACTTACAACACAAGATTGGCTGAAAACAAAACTGATATGCTCTCCACATTTGTCTTCTTAGATGAGCTTTCTTGCCATGAAAGAGATCTATAAAAAACTCTGTAGAAAAAACTCTAGATACCTGTTTTGATGTAGCCTTTAACTTTAACTTTCAAAAAATGAAAATGTATAAAAGCACTCCTTGAATCCTTCAAATCTCTTCATAACTGCTCTTCTAAGATAAGACCCGCCAATGATAATCTGATAGTAGAAACTGATACCTGTGATTTGATGTTGATATGATTCCTTCATTTTCTCTAAACCATTGTTCTTCCTTATATTTGAAGTAGCTTTCTCTTCATCAAGTCTTGTTCTTCAAACAATACTTACAAAAGTATTTGACTGCTAATGGATCATCAACTTCATACTCCACACTGATGAATAAACATGTAACAAAATTGTCTAATTCTCAAATCTCTACTCATCTAGAGTAAGTGTGTATGTCAAATGTCAAATGTTAGAAGATGCTCTTACATCATATGTTGTAAACCTGGAAGTCTGGGAACCTGGGAATCTGAGAGCCTGAATGAGCTCTGATACCAAAACCCTAAAGCTTTGATACCAAATGTTGGAAATTTAGTAGTCCCATAACAAATCTCATAGGTCCCATAAGTTGATAGAGAAAGATTAGACAACATGTGTAAAGTGTTATGTAAGCCACTGCTTACTCACACTATCATATATACAAATGTCAATTTACAATGTGGGAGTCAAAATCTCAACCACTCTATGTGAACAAAAATAGATGGAAGTGTATGTACCAATGTAACAAAAATATTCAGATCTATGGACAAAAATCTGAATATATGAGATGTGTGACCTGATAGGTTGTAGAGGAGTGAGTATGAGTGACAGAAAGAGGAAGGATCAGTCTAAAACTGATAATCAACAAACCCTCATCTAACCTTAGGCTATGGAAGACCCTAAGTCAGACACATGTGTGAAAAGATCACATACTTACAATCGGGCTTCTCTGAGTGAGAAAGCATCTGTAAAACTTCTGAGTTTTTCATAGCTATGAGAAGAACTGAGTTTAATTCTGGGTATGAGACTCTCTCCATCATCTCCATGTTTGTCTACTGTGTGAGGAGTTTAAAAGTTCAAGTTTTCTAAGCAACTCGATGCCTAGCATCGAATCTTTGTTGATAAGTCATATTTTCATTTATCTCTTTCATTCAGTGCTGAAGTGTTTGCAAATCATGACTTTGTCGAAGCAACTCGATGCCTGGCATCGAATTCCAGTTGATAAGTCATATCTAAGTGTGCATGAAATCACCTATTGTTTTGGTATCTGAAAGCTTCAGGTTTTATGCGGGAAGTCGATGCCTGGCATCGAATCCTTGCTGAAAAGTGGCTAAAAACACCCCAAGTTGATGCCCGACATCGAATTCTCATTGCAAGTCGATGCTAGGCATCAAATTCCATTTTTAGACAAGCGCTTTTTACTATAACACGAACAATTTCCAATTTTGGCAGTTATATGTAGTCATCTTGTGAAGGCTGTAACTTGAGTTCTAGAGATCCATTTCTTGCATATGATAGCTTGTTGGAAATCTCTTCTCTTCTACTTTCATCTAACAAAATATCTTGGAGAAATAGTTTTTGTGCTAAGAGAAATTAGCAAAATACTGAAGGTATGTCATTTCAATGACTAGGAATTTCTGTAGAAGCAAAGTTCTCAGTTTAGACTATCATTTCTCAAAGTTTGGAGTGGCAATGGGTTAATGGTGACCATAGAGGTGTTCTAGTGTCACATTAATTCATTTCTTGTGGTGTTCATACATCAACAAGTGGTATTAGAGCAGAAAGGTCCTAAAGAGCAAAAGGCGACAAAGGTATGAGAAGTTTTGGAAAGTTTTCCATTAAAGTTTGAAAGGAGAAGCATTTGAAGACACAAGGCATCAAAAGGTTACTTCAAAAGTATCCTCATACACAAAGAACTCCAAAAGGTATTATCCTTTATCCTTTAAGCTCACAAGTTGCACCAGAAGAAAAGGAGTATGGCAGATCATATCTTCATTGACAAACTCGACAGAGATAATTACCGTGCATGGGTAATGAGAATGGAAGCCTTACTTATGAGTAAGGATCTCATGGTATATATAATTGGTGAAGAAGAGAAGCCAGTATTTGAAGATGAAAGCCGACCAAAGAAAGAAGAACTTGATGCTTTAAAGCATTGGCAGAAGAAGGATGCAAGTGCAAAAGCTTACATTTGTTGGTGTAAATCACAAGCCTACACATTTGGCTTGAAAGATATCTTGAAGACCCTACATATGTGAAGAAACATAGGAACCATTGCTAGTGGTTAATTACCACTTTATCTCCTTGTAAAAGTCAAATTGACTTGGAATCTTTTGTAATCACCTACCAAAAGGATTCGTGGAAAAAGTTATCTCTTTGATTGAAGGAATATCTCCTAGGATATAGGAGCTTGATCATAGGGAGCCAAACGTTTGAATTTGAATTCAAATTTTTACTCATTCTCTATAAAAATGGTCATGGAAAAGTCGTGGGTAGAACTCATCACTCTCGAGCTTCTCATTACTGATTTTGAGTGTGTGTGAGGCCTACACTGTAGCCCACACCTATCTACACCATTAGGCAATGATTTTCATGCCAATGGATTTGTATACAAGTGTTCATTAATACATACATTCACATTGTTCATTTCTGAGTTCTCTGTCATACTACTCAAAAGTCTGCCAACTTGTGAAGTGCATATCTCAGTCATTTCTCAATCAAATTCAGTGATTCAAAGCTTGTTGGATTCCGCTCAAAGTTTTCTACATATTATCAAAGTTTGAAGAGATTCTATTCAACCATTTAAGAGAAATTCGCATCGAGGTGATCACTGGTCAATGTCTGCTACAGTTCTAAAAAATTGGGGGTATAGCTTCATTTGCTAAATTGATTTCTCTTAGGATAGTTTATCTTTTTACATAATTCTACTTGGAATAGTTAGCTTGCTAAGCTAATTAGACACCTCTAAAAGGAATTTTTCCAATTCCTACTATGCTGGTCATACTGAGCAAAATACCCAGCAGGTGTCAAGACATAAATAGAAGGTTTTCTTGAGATTGTGAGTTTCAAAGTTAACTGTTTTGATTCAATCATTGCACACATCACTTCCAAACTACATAGGCCATTTTATGGTGTCAGTGGAAAGCTAAGGAGGTCCACTTATCAAGTCTGAAGCAAAAGAGGGCTGGTACAAAGCAAGTTTTGGCAGTACCTACTCAATCTCTTGGAGCATCCATCCATCTTTCCCAACAGTGGTATCAGAGCAAACTAAGGTAAAATGGGAGATGGTTTTCCTTCATTCATTGATAAATTGGACAGGAACAACTATCAAGCATGGTCTTTAAGGATGAAGACCTACTTACAAGGAAGGAGTCTCTATGGATACATCTTAGGAGATGAGGAATTGCCCTCATTCAAAACAAGAGGATTGCCAACAAAGGAAGAACATGAAAAGCTCAACACATGGTGTGCTAAGGATGCATTGGCAAGGTCTTATTTACTCAACTCCATCTCTTATTTTCTTTTGCCACATATTAGAAATTGTAAGACATCCCAAGAGACTTGGGAAACCTTGTCATCTTATTTTTCCTCCAACACAAGGGCTAGGAAAAATCAGTTGTGGATTGAATTCACAACATTAAGGAAGCAACCTAAGCAAGCTGTTTCAGAATTTGTGACCAAAATTAAAGATGTAGCAGATCAGTTAGCAAGCATAGGAGAAGATATTGAAGAAGAGCAGATTGTAAGGCAAGTGATCAATGGGATCAAGGCTGATGACAAATGGGAAAGCTTCACCACTGCCATGGACCTTTACATGGACATGCAAATTCCAGATCTTACAACTCTCATGGGACAATTGTTTCCTCATGAAGCAAAGCTCAACAAGAATGGAGATACATCCAAAGGTAATAACTCTTCTGCCCTATACACTGATAAGAAGTCTAAAGATAAAGGCAAGAGCAAGAAAGTGGAAGATGAAGGCTCTACCTCCCAAGCCAACTATGCAGGGAGAGGTAGATCATCAAGAGGAAGGGGCAGAGGAGGTAAGCAAGGTAGGGGGAGATCCTATAACTCCTCACCATGCAACATTTGTGGTTTATCAAATCATACTACAGATGAGTGTTTCAGGAATTACAAGAATCATAGAGGAAGAGGATACCAAAGGGGTGGATACTCACAGTCAAGAGGTAGATTCAACCATCACCAAGGCTACAACAACAACTACAACAACAATTACAACAATAATTACAATGGCAACTACCAAGGAGGATTCAAATCCAGAAAGGACTACAACAACTACACAGAGGAGCAAGATGACTCTCTTCTGATCATGAACATGACTTCAAAATCAGGTACAAATGATGACCACCTATTCTACATTGACTCAGGATGCTCAAATCATGTGGATGGCAATGTAGCACTACTCTCTGATCTTGAGGAACCAAAAGGTAAGCATCAAGTCCAAACAGGTGATGACACCAAGCACTCACTAGTTAAAGTTGGAAATGTTAAGACTTGTGATGGAAATCAGAATTTGTTGAGCAAGGTACTCTATGTACCAACCATTACCAAAAATCTAATGAGTGTTGGACAGATTGTGGAGAAAGGTTTGCAGGTTAGATTCAATCAATATGGAGCATTTGTGGAGGATCCAAGGCATGGGTTCAAGAGGATTTCTAAGGAGAAAAATCAGGTAGACTTTTCACTTTTGAGTTAGAAGACACAAAGAATATTGCACTATACAGTTACAAGCATCAAACACTTTCAGAGCTTGAGATTTGGCACAAAAGATTAGGGCATATAGGAGAAATAACTTTGAAGCAAATATGCAGGGACCAATGTGTGCTTGGAATACCAAATGTATCCAAGCAACATATGATTTATAAGTGTGGTGCTTATCAATTTGGGAAGTCTCACAGGTTACCCTACTCAAGGAAAGGTTACATACATGAAGACTACCTAGAGCTTGTCCATACAGATGTATGGGGACCAAGCAAAGACCCCTCAGTCTCAGGTTCAAGGTACTATGTATCTTTTATTGATGATTATAACAGATGGACTGTATTGTACTTCATGAAGCACAAAGATGAGGTGTTTAATTGCTGTAAAAAATATCTTGCACTTGTTGAAAATCAGACAGGGAAAAATTTGAAGAGGCTAAGGTGAGATGGAGGAGGTGAATACTTCTCCAATGAGTTTGAAAACTTCTTGCAGGACAGAGGCATGAAAAGGGAAATCACCACAAGGTATTCTCCTGAACAGAATGGGGTAGCTGAGAGAAGAAATATGTTGATTGTTGAGACAGCTAGGTCTATGTTGAATGAGAAAAAGTTACCTAATTATCTATGGGTAGAAAGTGTTTCAACTGCCACTTATCTCATAAAGAGGTTACCATCTAAATCCCTTGATGGGATGACACCCTATGAAGCATGGCATGGTAAAAGACCCTCACTAGACCATTGCAGGATATTTGGATGTGTAGCATATGTACACATTCCTTCTCAGATAAGAGGAAAGCTAGACCCAAAGGCTGAAAAGGGCATCTTTATTGGATATGATCTAAATAAAAAAGGATACAAGTTTTATAACCCTTCCAATAAGGGATTCATGGTGAGTAGAGATTTTGTCTTTGATGAAAATGATTCTTGGTATGAGAATGAATGCAGGAAGGTTAAACTACCCTATGATTTGGAAGAGGAGTTTCCAAGTCTTGCAAAGGAGAAACCTACTCAGATTGAGGACTCAAGTTCAGATGATGAAGATACTATCAACCTTGAAGTTAAAGGCATGGAAGTCCAATGGAAAAATGAAGATGAAGAAGCTTGAAGACATACCTGAATCTTCAACTCAATCAATCAGGAGATCACATAGAGAAAGCAAAAAACCTATCAGATATGGGTATGATACATCTCTTGTTACTAAACATTTTGTTTATCTTGCCAAAGATTTGTCAATTGAAGAGCCAGGATCATATGAAGAAGCCATAACCAAGACAGAATGGAAAGAAGCTATGGATGAGGAGATTGAAGCACTCAAGGAGAGTGATACATGGGAGTTAGTACCAAAGAAGGACTCCATGAAGGTAATAGGATCCAGATGGATCTATAAGCTTAAAGGAAATTCTGATGGCACAATTAATAGGTACAAAGCCAGACTGGTAGCCAAGGATTTTGCACAAACCCAAGGCATTGACTATGAAGAGACATTCTCTCCTGTGGCCAAGATGCCAACTATCAGAGTGTTGGTAAGTATGGCTGCATCAAAAAATTGGAACATGTACCAATTGGATGTCAAGAATGCTTTCTTGAATGGATGGATTTCAGAGGAGGTATATATGTCACAACCTCCCGGCTATGAGGACCCTAAGAAGGTAACATATGTTTGCAAATTAAAAAAGGCTTTTTATGGATTGAAGCAGGCACCTAGGGCATGGAATTATAGGTTAACTACATACCTCCAAGACCAAGGTTTGGTCATGAGCAAGGTAGATACTTCTCTATTCATTAAGAGAAGTAATTAAGAGGTAATATACCTTTGTGTTTATGTTGATGACATCATAATTACAGGTAATGATGTCAATGGAATCAGACAAATCAAGAGCCAGATGATGAAGGAGTTCAAGATCAATGATCTTGGTCTATTGAAGTATTTTCTTGGGCTAGAGTTAGTTTATACTAACTCAGGAATATACATTACTCAGAAAAAATACATACATGATATGTTGAAGAAGTTTCACTTGCAGGATGCCAAAGTAGCAAGCACTCCAATGGAGGTAAACTTAAAATTAAGTGCCCATGAAGGTGATGAAATCAATGACATTACAGGTTATCAAAGTATGGTGGGTAGCTTGAACTATGCTACCTTAACAAGGATAGATATTGCATATGGAGTTAGTGTGCTAAGTCAGTTTATGCACAAGCCAAGGATACCTCACTTAGAGGCTACCAAGAGAATCTTGAAGTATCTCAAGGGTACACAGAACCCTGGTTTGTATTTTCCTTACACTTCAGATATTAATATCAAAATTTATTCAGATGCAAATTGGGTAGGATGCAAGGATGATAGGAGGAGCACTTCTGGATATATTTCTTTTGCAGGTGATAAGCCAATATCTTGGTCTGCAAAGAAGCAACCAACTGTTGCATTGTCTTCTACAGAAGCAGAGTATAGAGGGCTGGCTAATGCCACACAAGAAGCCATATGGATTAAGCTTTTGTATACAGAATTGGGTTTATATACTAGGTCACCAATTATCTTTGGAGATAATACAAGTTCTCTTCACCTTGCAGCTAATCCTATCTATCATGCTAGGACCAAACATATAGAGGTCCATTACCATTATGTGAGAGAGAAGTTGATAAGCAAAGACCTTCAACTAACCTATGTGTCAACCAACATGCAGTGTGCAGATTTGTTAACTAAAGCTTTGGATGGAACCAAACTTTGCAGGTTCAAAGCAATGATTGGATTGCAGGATATACATGAAGATTGAAGATCAAGACCAAGCCAAAATGTTTGGCTTGAGGGGGAGCTGTTGGTTTAAATCACAAGTTTACACATTTGGCTTGAAAGATATCTTGAAGACCCTACATATGTGAAGAAACATAGGAACCATTGCTAGTGGTTAATTACCACTTTATCTCCTTGTAAAAGTCAAATTGACTTGGAATCTTTTGTAATCACCTACCAAAAGGATTCGTGAAAATGATTGGAGGAATATCTCCTAGGATATAGGAGCTTGATCATAGGGAGCCAAAAGTTTGAATTTGAATTCAAATTTTTACTCAGTCTCTATAAAAATGGTCATGGAAAAATCGCGGGTAGAACTCATCACTCCCGAGCTTCTCATTACTGATTTTGAGTGTGTGTGAGGCCTACACTCTAGCCCACACCTATCTACACCATTAGGCAATGATTTTCATGCCAATGGATTTGTATACAAGTGTTCATTAATACATACATTCACATTGTTCATTTCTGAGTTCTCTATCATACTACTCAAAAGTCTGTCAACTTGGGAAGTGCATATCTCAGTCATTTCTCCATCAAATTCAGTGATTCAAAGCTTGTTGGATTCAGCTCAAAGTTTTCTACATATATCAAAGTTTGAAGAGATTATATTCAGCCATTTCAGAGAAATTCGCATCGAGGTGATCACTGGTCAATGTCTGCTACAATCCTAAAAAATCAGGGGTATAGCTTCATTTGCTAAATTGATGTCTCTTAGCATAGTTTATCTTTTTACATAATTCTACTTGGAATAGTTAGCAAATGACACACAGAATGAAGGTCATACATCATTGATGATGAATTCGATCAGCACATCAGATAAAGAAGATCTAAAAGTATTTTACATTGACTCTGGATGTTCTAATCATTTGTCAGGAAACATAGAATTGATGTCAAAATTGGAAAAAGGCATTTCTAGTCATACAGTTCAAACAGGTGACAATACAAGACATAGTGTACATTCAATTGGAAAAGTGAAATGCAAGGTAATAAGTCTATACTAGGATTACTAAATGTGCAGAATCAATATATGGTTTATAAATGTGAAGCATGTCAAATGGGAAAAGCACACAGGTTACCATTTCAAAAGAAAGGATTCAAACATGATGGATTACTAGAGCTCATTCATACAGATGTATGGGGACCAACAAAAGAAGGATCTATCAGTGGCTCAAGGTATTATGTTCTTTTCATTGATGATGCTACAAGATGGATAACATTATATGTTTTGAAGGAAAGATCATAAGTGTTTGGAGCTTTCAAGCATTTTCATGCATATGCAGAGAGAGTCACAGGTCAAAAGCTTAAAAGACTGAGGTCGGATGGAGGGGGAGAATACTTCTCCCAAGTTTTCAATGATTATCTTTGGAATGCAGGTATTAAGAGAGAAATAACTTGCAGGTATACACCACAACAAAATGGTGTAGCAGAAAGAAGGAACATGACTTTGGTTGAGTTTGCTAGAGCTATGCTAAAGGAGAAGAATTGTCCAAATTATCTTTGGGCTGAGGCTGTAAATACAGCTACATATCTTGTGAATAGATTACCATGTGCAGCTCTAAATGGAATGACTCCATATGAAGCTTGGTGGGGTAAGAAACCAACACTAGATCATTGTAGAGTGTTTGGATCAATTGCATATGCATATGTGCCATCACAACTTAGATGTAAAATTGAACCAAAGGCAGAAAAATATGTGTTCATTGGTTATGATGAAAAGCAGATGGTTTACAGGTTGTGTAATCCTCTAACAAAACAATTTCTTGTTTCTAGAGATGTTACATTTGATGAATAGAAAAGTTGGTATGCAGATCAAAGTCATACAGCTAAAGAATTTGAAGAAGAGGTAAGAAGATGTGAGAAAGGAAAATCAATTGTGCAGGTGAATAGAGATGAAGACTATATGCAAGCAAGTACATCTAGAAGTGGATTAACAAGAAGAAATGAAGAAGCTCCTATATTTGATGAAGAGGTGTATCCAGACACTTATAAAGAATGTGAACCAAGAAGGTCAAGCAGGACTAGAAGACAACCAGAAAGGTATTCTTATGATACTTCTTACATAACTTAGAAGAACTATGCATATATGGTCAAAGATGATGAAGAACCTCAGAACTATGATGAAGCTAAAGGTAAGAAACAATGGGAAGAAGCAATGAAGGAAGAGTTCAATGCACTAGAGGAGAACAAGACATGGGAACTTGTTCCTAAACCAAATGGTAAGAAAGTAATTGGAAATAAATGGGTTTATAAAGTGAAGAAGCTTGCAGATGGAAGTATAGCCAGATACAAAGCTAGACTGGTGGTGAAAGGCTATGACCAAACCTATGGCATAGATTATGATGAGACATTCAGTCCTGTAGCTAAGATGTCAACTATTAGGACAATCATTGCTATTGCAGCTTCAAAAGGATGGACTCTAAGTCAATTGGATATAAAGAATGCATTTCTTGAATGGATACATATCAGATGAGGTATACATGGAAAAACCTCAAGGTTTTATTGATTCCAGGTATCCAAATTTTGTTTGCAGGTTGAGAAGAGCACTCTATGGATTGAAGCAAGCTCCAAGAGCATGGAACTATAGACTGGTGAAGTATCTCAATGATCTTCGATATCAAAGCTCAAAAGCAGATCCAAGTCTACTCATCAAAAGAACAAAGGAAGGTACAATCTACAATTGTATTTATGTAGATGCCATTATAATCACAGGTACTTCAGATGAAGGAATCAAGCAGGTAAAAAGATTACTTGAGAAAGAGTTCAAGATCAGTGACCTAGGAAAGTTGTCATACTTTCTTGGAATGGAAGTCACTTATACAGATCATGGCATATATGTATCACAAGAAAGGTATCTTTTGAATCTATTGAAGAAATTTGATATGGAAAATTACAGAGAAGCTTCAACTCCACTTGAAGTTAATCACAAGCTTAGTAAATATGATGGTGCAGAATACAACGATATGAGGAAGTATCAATCTCTTGTGGGTAGTTTGATTTATGCTACACTAACAAGACCTGATCTTAGTTATGCAGTGGGAGTTTTGTCACAATTCATGCATTGTCCAAAGGATCCACATTGGATTGCAGGTCAAAGAGTTCTCAGATATATCAAAGGAACTATAAAGGAAGGATTATGTTATCCTTTTACTCAGATTTGAAGTTGAGAGCATATAGTGATTCAGACTGTATAGGTAATCAAGATGACAGAAGATCAACTCATGGCTACATGATATACATTGGTGATAAGCTTGTAAGTTGGTGTTCAAAGAAACAACATACAATAGCATTATCATCAACTGAAGCTGAGTATAAAGGACTTGTGGAAGCAGCTAAGGAGGTCATATGGATGCACACATTGTTCAAAAGCTTGGGCATTGATCAAGGTATACCTACAATACATGGAGATAATATGAGCTCACTTTATGTTGCAGCAAATCTAGTATTTCATGCAATAACAAAACATATACAGATACATTATCATTTCTTGAGAGAAAAGGTAATGGAGAAAGAAATTGAAGTGGAGTACATTTCTACAAAAGATCAGATAGTAGACATAATGACAAAGAGCTTGGATGGTGTGAATACCAGTAGATTCAAAAGTGTGACAGGAGTAAAAGAAAAGAAGAAGATATGAAGGAACAGAGAATGTCAATTAGTGATTGAGGGGGAGCTGTTGGAGAAACAATCACTAATTGGACATATATTTGAAGGTCAAAGCTTTAGAAGAAAACCACATGCCTATGTGAAGGGACAAATTCACAAGTGTATTATATTTTAAGTTAGTTCACTTTAGTTCTAGAAGTTTTTTAAATCACGAGATTGAGAAAAAATATATAAGTTAGTTTGTATCAACTGACGCGATGTAGAGGAGAGTGATAGAATGTGAGAAGGAGTTCATTTTGTATGACTAAATAGAGTTGGGCTTCTCTGAGTGAGAGAGCATCTGTAAAACTTCTGAGTTTTTCATAGCTATGAGAAGAACTGAGTAAAGTTTTGTGTATGAGACTCTCTCCATCATCTCCATGTTTGTCTACTGTGTGAGGAGTTTAAAAGTTCAAGTTTTCTAAGCAACTCGATGCCTGGCATCGAATCTCTGTTGATAAGTCATATTTTCATTTATCTCTTTCATTCAGTGCTGAAGTGTTTGCAAATCATGACTTTGTTGGAGAAACTCGATGCCTGGCATCGAATTCCAGTTGATAAGTCATATTCTAAGTGTGCATGAAATCACCTATTGTTTTGGTATCTGAAAGCTTCAGGTTTTATGCGGGAAGTCGATGCCTGGCATCGAATCCTTGCTGAAAAGAGGCTAAAAACACCCCAAGTCGATGCCCAGCATCGAATTCTTGTTGCAAGTCGATGCTAGGCATCGAATTCCATTTTTAGACAAGCGCTTTTTACTATAACAGGAACAATTTCCAATTTTGGCAGTTATACATAGTCATCTTGTGAAGGCCATAACTTGAGTTCTAGAGATCCATTTCTTGCATATGATAGCTTGTTAGAAAGCTCTTCTCTTCTACTTTCATCTAACAAAATATCGTGGAGAAATAGGTTTTGTGCTAAGATAAATCAGCAAAATACTGAAGGTATGTCATTTTAGTGACTAGGAATTTCTGTAGAAGCAAAGTTCTCAGTTTAGACTATCATTTCTCAAAGTTTGGAGTGGCAATGAGTTAATGGTGACCATAGAGGTGTTCTAGTGTCACATTAATTCATTTTTTGTGGTGTTTCATACATCAACAAGGATAAAAGGAGTTGTTGGTTCATGTGATAGTATTCCTTGTAGGGGTAGGCTCGAGTGAAGTTGTTGGTGATAACAACACTCGAGCCTACCCCTGATAATAGATTCTTCTTGATCCCTGGCATAAATAAAGCATCCGATAATGTAAAAGGACTTCCATCAATGGTAGTCACAATGATCTTACCAACTCCCATGATAGGATAAAAGGAGTTTTTGGTGCATGTGATAGTGGGTCACCCCATTATCAAGGTACCAAACATCTAATTCTACTACAGACATACACTGTTCATAAGAAGATGGGTCATAAGTGCAAACAATAGTAAATGCCCATTCTTCATTCTGCATTAGATTAGCAAACTCTATTTTTGGTGTAGAGGCCTCTGCAACAACCATTATAGCCTCTTTTTCCTTTGCCTCTTTAGCATCCAGTTTTGGATAACTCTTTATGACATGATCATTTGCTTTACAATATTTGCAAAACAATTTTTGCTTTTTTGTTTTCTTTTCATCTGTGTCATCCTTCTTTGATTGTGCAAAATTAGTAGTTTTCTGCCTACTAGTAGAAGAGCTCCACTTACCTTTGCCCTTTTGACTAATCAGAAAAGCTTGGTCTGCAACACACATAATGGACCTGTTTTGCCTAAACTGATCTTTCTGCAACTGAATAGAAACTAACTCCTAAAATGTTAAGGCATTTGGATTGCCTTTCATCATCAAGTGAAGAGTGGAAGCAAAACTTTGATATGAATCGAGAAGACCATTCATAACAGTCTGCACAGGTGAAGTGTCATGTAAGACTTCATTAGCAAAAATCAACTGTTCCCTCAAATCTTTGATCTTTGTCAAGAAATTGTCCATGTAGTCACCTTCATTCATGTGCTCAGTCTCCAATTTTTTTCAGAGGTAAGCAACTTGAGCCTTATTCATTACCTGGTATAAAGTGGTTAGTGTATCCCAAACATCCTTAGCTCTTCTGCAAGAGCGAATATGAGGAATAATGGCACGTTTGACAGACAAGGATATCAATGCATGTGCCTGAGCATCTTTGCCATCCCAACAAATTTGCTCTATAGTAGGTGCAACAAGAACTGCAACACAAATAGGAAGATGAAGAATATCTTCATCTGCATCACCTTCAACAATTGTGTTTGCAGGTGTAATAAGACATTTTTCAACACCTTGCACCACAGTCCTTTTGCAACCAATACATGACACATCATATAAGCCCACAATGGGTAGTTGGTACCATCCAACTTATCCTTAATAGCCAACATGTGGAATACATCACTACTTTCAGCCATGGCCACTGGCTAAAATCCCCTGATGCAGAAAAATGATTGTATCTGAAAAAGTTGAATAGAACTACCCTAGCGGGTTCCACTAAACCTATAGCAGACTTCAAGGTGCTTATATTGGAAAACCAAAATGTGTATATATCTTTGGCACAAAAAGATGAGATAGCCTGCATAAGCATTACAATATTGCATTTGGAGGCCGAAACGATCTTAGATCGTGATTTTGACACCACACAACAAAGCTGTTTTGATCTCCTAATCACGCTGAGTATGCTCACCAAAGGTTTGTGGAAGCATGCGAATAGCTCAAGGAAGAAGAAGAAGAAGCTTGGAGCACAACACACAATACTGAATTTATTACCACTAGAAGTTACAAAGATAAGTAACCCGTTAGGGCAATAGGCATATATACAAGCTGGGGGAAAACACCTCCTAAAGAGGGAGAAAAGTGCCCCGATGGTCCTAGTGTGTTCACACACATCACTACCTAAATATATCAAGATTACATACAAGGTTCTTTTACTTGGACTATTTTTGAAATCTATGTGCTAATTAGGTCCATATCTTCTCATACCAAGCACATGGTGCTTGCCTTAGTCATACAATGCCTTCTTTAACCTACACAATTTGCTTTCATACCCTTTCTATGCAAAACACAAGGATGAAAAACATACACTTCTTCATGCAAGTCCCAATTCAAGAATGAAATTTTGATGTCCAATTGATGTACATTCCAACCATCATGAGTTGCATGGCACAAAATCTACGAAGATTCTTCATCTAGCACATAGGTGCAAAGGTCTCATTAAACGGAATGTCTTTTACTTGCACATAACCTTTTGCTACAAGCCTAGCTTCATATGATCAATACTACCATCAGACTTTCATTTAAAACTAATACATATACAAGACAAGAAAAATCACATAGATGAGGAACAATTTTCTTGTGATCATGTCAAGCTTCATAAGGAGTTATAGATTATAATGATTTTATAGGACACATGTTAAGTACATATGGAGTAAGCATTATGGCCTCGAGAGTGAAAATATGAAGTCAAGCTTGTTTTCTAACCATACACCTTACCATTTTTGTAAAATACTTATAGTAGACTTCAAAGTGCCTAAATTGGCAAAAAATACTTGTGCACATATTTGGTACAAAGGTACACAATTGTTTGCACAATTGCCATGATTGTATGATTTGCATATTCGCAAATGAAAAAATTTTGGTAAGTTACAAAAAAGTATTTATTTATCCATATATTTCAACTTATGCAAGTTTACGTGAAGAATTCTATTATTCCACAATTTAGAGATGTCTGAGTGTGTATATATTCAATGTGAATTATTCTTGTCATATATATTCTCATAGAGGGATTTTTCCATATCAAACATAAATAATATTCCCATCTTCTTTCCACCTTTGAAATTATGTATGATGCATCCATATTTTAAAAAGATCTCTTCAATATGTTGGTCAACTATTTGGCTAAAGGATACATGATTTTTGGTGATATTTAACACATCTAGAACATCACTTAGTGTATTTTATACAACATTCTCTTGAACAAGATGCACTTTACAAACATTGTTATTAAGGTGAAGATAATAATCTTCAATTATTGCATATTCATTTGTTTTCAAGGGTTCTTTTGATTCAAACTATTCACCAACCTTGTCATGTGGATGTGCAATCAAAATCTGTGTACAAATTTGCATTGTTGCTAGGTTGGGCATACTATTCAAAACATGTTCCATGGTAGAAATGTTCTCTTTTTTATCAAAATAATATGAAATTCTATCAAAGAAGTTCTCATGTGATGCATATCGGCCTCTACTTCTTGACTGTGGTTGTTTTTCGTATAACTACAATCTTTTTTGGAATGATTATTCCTCTGAAAATGATACTGATTTCCAAGTGCTTTTGCTCTACCTTGAACTCGAAAATTTAATCTAATTCTCCCTCTTGTCATGTCAGCAAGTTTTGAACTTCCATTTGATGTTCTTTTACAATTTGGAACTGTACATGTATTCTAAAAAAAATTCTTGGTTTCACTACCTGATGTATTCAATCCAAGTTTGAGTTCTTTTGCCATGCAGAAGGAAATTAACTCATAAATAATGTGTAGTTCCTCTCATGGACATTGATGTACCTAAGCTCTTATATTGTGGAACTAGGTCATTTACCTTGTATGAGACCATGTCATTATCATTCACTTTGCAATGCATAGATGTCAACTCATCAATAATCTTTCTAATCGTTTCTAGATATTCAGCAATGGATCTAATTCCTTTCCATAAAGTATGCGATATTTTCTTCAAATGAAATTCATCACTTTTTTTGATATGGAGTAAATCTTGTGAATGTTATATCAATCTTACTTGGGCATGTTTGCCTTCATGATGTGAGGAAGCAAGCTTTTATATATACATATCAAGATCCAATGAAGTACTTTTCTATATTTCTCTATCCACATTTTACATTGTTTTTCTCATTAACATTAGGATTATAAGATGATGCTACAGACACACTCTCTCCAATAATGAGATCCCCATATTCCTTTTCCATTAGAAAAGTCTTCACTCAATAATTCCATATTTTATCATTTCCTTTATGAAGTTCCCACTAACTATGTGGGCATTGTTATCAAGCATACTTGATCCTTGTCTATGTCAAATCTATGTATTTTATTTTAAGTTTGTGGAGAATTGGTTGTATCTTTAAGCCATGATCCACAAAAGAATATATTCTTGAGAAATCATAGAGGTCAATTTAGGCTCTTCTTTCGATGTCTTATTTTTGTGCACTCTTCACTTGAATGAATTTTGCAAAAACTTTGGTAGAATCCTCCCCAAAACATGTCAACATGGATGCTAGAAACCCATCATTTATGTGTCATCATAACACATCTTGGGTGAAAGCGTAAAAATCAACTCATATCATTTGTAAATACCATGATGGGTCGATATATAATCATACATCCATCCCATGGTTAAATCACAAGGTCTTTTGATCTTTTTGTCTTTGGTATTCCACTTATGTCTCTAAACGCATCTCCAAATGACATGACCTAGTTAAAGACTTCAAAATAACCCTCATTTTTTTGTTTTTCCATCAAGTTTTTTAGCAGGGATTGTTGGAATTTGAGGTCTACGAAAGCACACAAAAAACACAAGGAAGAAGAAGAAGAAGAAGAGGATTAAAGCACAACAAAATACAAAATGTATTACAAAGTGAATGTACAAAGATTAGTTCCCCATTAGGGTTATAGATGATGATGACAAGAGATTGAATAACACTCAAATCAATCAAAAGGTGTGTTAGCCACACACACTCAATGATTTCTATGAAACCTACCCTATACTCAGACTCACAACTAGAAGTGGCCATAGTAGGCTGCTTCTTGCTCAACAAGATATGCATAAACTACCAAGCATGAAGCAAAAACCATTATTGAACACACAAGTCAAGTGTCATAAAAAGGAGCCCAGTTTGATTTAGAAAAGGCATGTAAATCTTCCAGTAATGATCCCCTCTTCGGATAAAAGAATCCAAGTAGCTGAGTACCACTCAAATAGTGAAAGATGCACTTAGCCACCTACCAATGCTTGACACTTTGGCAATGCATAAATCCACTCATTTGAGAGACAACAAACTAAATATCAGGCCCAATTATGCATAAGTAAATCAAGCATCGAATAGCCTATTGATATAGAACAACATCAAATGCATCTCCAACATAATGAAGACTCAACCATAAACCTATTTCCATGGGAGTGGAAATAAGTTTGCAATCTTCAAGCCCAAATAAACTACAATAATGTATCAATATATTTTTTTTAACATAAAGGTATTCCCCCATCAACTTGCATAAACTGAATGCCAAAATACCAATTTGAATGCCCCCGATTTGACATCTCAAAAGAGGCATGAAAATCAGCCTTAAATTCAGCAATGTGATTCTCATTAGGACCAATGAGAAATATGTCATCAACATATACAACAATGATTAGATTTACATCGTCTGCACACTTAACATATAAGATGCTCTTAGTTGAACTATTCTCAAAACCATGTGCAAGCAAGTAGGCATGTATCTTTTCATACCAAGCATGTGGTGCTTGCTTCAACCATATAATGTCTTCTTCAACATGCACACTTTGTTTTCATAAAATACTTGCACTTCTTCATGTAAGTCACCAGTTAGAAATATAGTTTTAATATTCAAATGATATACATTCCAACCATGATGAGATGCAAGTGCACAAGTGCTACAAATGATGGTCATTCGGCATGTGGGAGCAAAGGTCTCGTCAAAATTAGTGCCTCTCTCTTGAGCATAACCTTTGGCAACAAGACTAGCCTTATACTTGTCAACTGCTCCATCAAGCTTATGTTTCAATTTGTATATCCATTTAGTGCCAATGGCCTTTTTTCCTAGAGGCAAATCACATAAAGAACAAGTACCATTCTTTGTAACAACATCATATTCTAATTGCATAGCAGCCATCCAATTTTTTGAATTTTGTGCTTCATCAAAAGAAACATGCTCATTCTCATCACAAAGACTAGAGACAACCATTGTATATCAATCTAATGCAAAGGAAGCACTTATGAGAGCATGAAGGGGTATGGTATGACAAAGGTGCATCTAATGCATCTAATTTGTTCTCTCTCAAAGTACACACCAGCCATTTAGGCATACATTCGCCTCCTGTATGTCAGCCCTCTGATCAACAAGCACATGTAAAATTGCATACGAAAGGGAATGATCTTCATTATCATTTGGAACCTATAAAGGCTGAGAAATTGCCTCATTTGGAGTAGAACGTGACTAGCTACCTGAAGTCTCCTTGGTACATGAAAATATTGGTTGAATTTCATCTCCCATGAAAAAAACATTATGACTAACCATAATGCATTTAGCATGTGGATGTATAGATTACATCCTTTTCTTACAAAATTCTACCCAGCAAAAATAAATTTCACTGCTTTATCATCCAATTTCTTGCCATTTTGCTAAGGCATTAATGCATATTCTAGATAACCAAAGACAAAAAGATGAGCAATAGATGGCTTGGAACCATGCCAAGCCTCATATGGAGTGATGCATTATAGTGCTTTTGTGGGACACCTATTAAGTACATATGCTGCACACATAATAGCCTCAAGCCAAAAGCTATGAGGTAAAGCCTAACTTTTGACCATTTACACATCGCACGTTTCCATGAGAGATGTTGACAGTCAAGTTCAAGCACAAGCAAAAAGCGCATCAAGGAAGTGGACACACAAGAAGAAGGGGCATGTAGGGAGCTCCAAGAAGCACATGTCAAATTTTTAGAAGAAATCCCTATAAAAATAGTGATTTTTATCACTAAAAACCATTGTAAATACCATTTTCCATCTTTGTAACTCCATTTTGTCCAAGCCGAGGAGTCCTCGAGCTTGAGGAGTATTAGAAGTATCACCATGCTAATTTTCATATTTTTTAGACTCCGTTTGATCCCCCAAATAAGCCCTGGAACCTAATTTTTAACGAGGCCAGACACTAGGTCTGCACAGGGCCAAAACTACTCAAAAAACTATAAAAAGGGCTGAAGAGCTCATTTTAGAGGTTAGCTTGTTGTAGATTTGAGCTTTGGTAAGAGAGTTCTTTTGTAATCAAGTCTTTCCATTGTTCTGCTCTTTGTTCTTACCTGTGCCATCACTTGCTCACGGTCTTCATACCAGTCCTCACATCTCCGTGGATTGACATTTATGAGGTGAAGCTGCTCATGTTGGTACTTGCCATTGTGCTAGAGTGACACCAAATTTGGTGCCCTTGTTGGGAGAGAGCTTGGAGGATGAGCATGTGATGGTAAGATGTAGAGTAGCGATGTTGGAAGGTAAAAAAATCACCATTTTTAGTTCAGTTTCTGAGTTTTGCTTCATCTCCATGATCATCATCACCACCATCTCCTCTCATCTTCACCTTCTCTGATTTTTTTGCTTTTTTGATTATATATCCCCTATTTCGCCTCTTCTTCTTCATTCTTGGCTATGCAAGGAGTTCAGAGAGAGTTCAGAGCTTAAGCATGGATGAAATACAGAGAATCGCATTGTTAAAACATCAAAAAATTGAGTGACAATATGTGGAGTGACAAGGTCTGAGCCTGGTATCACGAGTGTCGTATCCTGAGATTGAAGGGTGACATATACAGACAAAAGGAGTGACAAGGAGGACACAAGGTACACATATCTGCAAAAATTTTTGAATTTGGGTGTCAAAATCTCCAAGTATCCTGTCCGGTTGAGTTTTGGTATCGTGATACCAGAACTCTCGTGCATTGCAATACTTGTCAAGGTATCGTATTGTGCACGCCCACTTGAGGTATCGTGATACCATTCTGGTATCGTATCGTCAAGTGTTGGTATCGCGATCGCGGTCGTCTCCGGTGCTATCGTATTGTGTCGTTCACAGTATCGTATCGTCATTCGAGCAGTATCGTATCACGTGCCAGGTTGGTATCGTATCGCCAACTTAGTATCGTATCGTGCCTATCGTCTGATCCTTTGGTATCGTATCGTCCATAGAACTAGTATCATATCATGTAAATTTTTGGTATCGTATCACCTGTCACCTTGGTATTGTATCGTGAGCAATCTAGTATCGAATCGTGCGATTTTTGGTATCATATCGTGTCGGTTCAGTGGTATCGTATCGTTTATAGACTGGTATCGTATCGTGTCAATCAGAGGTATCATATCCTGGACACTTCCAATATCGTATCGTCTGGATAGCAGTATTGTATCATGGAAGTTGGTATTGCCTTGGTGGTATCGTATCGTCCAAGGTGGTATCGTCTATAGTGGTATCACATATGGTGGAAAATCTGGTATCGTATCGCCTATCCTAAGGTACTCCCAAAGGGATCATGTTTCCCTATTTTAATCCCTAGAAAGCTGAACTGGCATAACTTTCTCATACAGAGTTCGTTTGTTGTGATTTTGGGTTCGTTGAAAAGCTCATGGGGAGTACTACAAAAACATTGATTGGTTATGGTAAGACTAATATGTGGATTATTAGATATAGTATTTTGAAGTTGATCCTGAGGTTGGACTAGGAAGCAAGGAGTTCCACAAGATTTTGAGCAATAGAAAGGACAATTTTGGACTTGTAGACAAGGCTTATGAACCTAAGATCAAGTAGACACTTAGGAAGAGATAGAAAAAGTACCAAATCATCTGAGGCTAGTATCAACCATACAACCAAGTCGGGGGCTCACAACTTAGTGGTTAACACTACGTGCTGAGTTCACAGACGAGTGATTCAGAAATGTCTTTTAACTTGGAGAGACTCTTGGCTTCTGAAGACATGCATAGTTCAGTATTTAGGGAAGGTTTTATGTCTATAGTGGGAGGGGAATATTGGATGTCTCTTCAATACATATCCACTAATTTGCAAGGAATACCCATCTACCTCGACAATCTACATAGGTCAGTAGCTAGAATGATAAACACTACAGAATTAGAAATAGACCCAAGGCCAGCTATCAAGTACGAAGATGGTGTCTACATGGACAAGATGGGCCAGATCTATGTAGTAACCGAAAACCCTGATCAGATTATCGATAGAGGAGAATTAGAGGGACAAGGAACTTCCGGGAGAACCAACAGTGGAGATACCGTGACTATCCCTAGGGGAAAGTCAGTAATGAATCAAGTATTGCAAGTAGACAGGTTACTCCAAGATGACTATCTGATGGATGTATACTTGGTGCATGGATCAAACCTGCTCCTACAAACTGATTCATTGACACAAGAAGAAAGCATCAACCCAATGACTATATACGAGTTTAGGGATCCAAAAAATCCATCTAGAGTTACATACCTAGAACAAAATCAAAGGAGATATTGGCCTGTAGATGAATTGGAGGGGTCTAGATTAAAATACATGGATCTGCCTATATCCCCTACTCTAGATCAGGCAACTACCTCACAAAACCCATTCCAGACTCAACAAAGAATGAAAAATGTGATGTTAGGACAAACGAGCCAACGTAGTATGCTCAACAAACCTCAGGTGCAATCCTCCATGCTAGGAATTAACTCCCACAACCAAACTAGCCAGGGCTGAATAGAACCACCCTTAGGGCAGAACCACCCCAAGGTGTAGGAGCTGGAATACACTCAGTAAAACCCACTTTTCCCATCATAATTCAATCCCCAAAGCTAGGCAAAAGAGTGAGACCAATCCAATTGGCCAAATGTATGCGAAATCATTATGATGACACAGGAGAGCCCTATGAACACGTTGCAAAATAGAAGTAGGTGTTGCGAGCGGAGCAAGTGGATGACTTTTTTATGCAATATGAATCCTTTGGGCTAACCCTAATGGGAATAGCCTTAACTTGGTTTCAATCCTTGGATCCAAATTGCTTTGGCCATATTGAATAATTCTTCCAAGAATTCATTGGGGAATTCACTAAGTGAGGGATCAAGCACAATTTGTCATCCTTAATACATAGTTTCGAACAAGCTCCTAATGAGACAGTAAAAAATGCAGCACGAAGATTTAATCAATATGTAGGCTGATGCCCCATGACAGAGAGACCACAAAGGAGCAACCAGAACTCTTCCTTGAGAGTGCCAATGTTAGGAAGTTTCACACTTTGCGGTGGAGATCATCCATCTCATGTCTACATCAGAGAAGGATTAGGGTTATCACAACCTTACCCTTACAATAGACAACCAACTCAGGAGCCTAACATATACTCTTATAGTGAGTAGATGTACGTCAACTACAACACCAAAAACTATCCAATGAATAGACAACCACGACCGTTTGTACCACCCCAATGTAGACCATACGGGTACCCTCCTAGAGAACAAGGCAGAGAAGTTCCTAGGTATAATCCATGTCCACGACCATGAGGAGCAACTAGACCGTATGAACATGGAGGATATAGCCAACCTCAACCTATACCAGGACAACAACCACCCCACCCACTAACTCTGATACAAGGGCATAACATCACAATACAAGTTGTTTGTCTTGAGTGTGGCAAAGAGAAGCTCCTGAAAGATTGTCTCGGACATCCCTCTAGTGCACCAAAGGTTATACCCATTAATGTAGTAGGCTTAGTAGGGGATTCAAGTTCCAGTAGCGATAATGTGGCTCCTATACATGCAGTTATTAGGGCACAAGCCTTACAACAAGCTAAACCAGCTGAGCAATCAAAGCCAAGTGAGTCAGGAGAGCCTAGTAAGAGAAAAACAAGAACATGGAAGGATACTAGAGAGAAGGCCAATTGTAAGTGGACCAAAAAGTTATCCGAACTAGAAGAAAGTTTGAAAGATGCAAAAACAAAAATTAAGAGGACATTGCCTCTCAAAACCCCTTGCATGTCAAAACTCCATCCACACCACCTCATCCCCAACCTCATCCTCACCCACCAACCATTGTAAATAGATCACAACCAGGGTCTATTCTTGCAGATCCAACCCCAGAACACTTGGACATGATGTTCAAGGCATACCAGCCTCGACTTCAAGAAGGGCCAACACCTGTGAACCTAGACAGGAGCTACCTTAGAGCAGATTTAGAGATTGAACGAACAAAAATGTGCATAAAAATGCTGGAACTAGCTCAAGCTATGTTTGAGGCCAATCAATTGTTCAATTAGACAAATGCTATTACACCGGTGTCACTTGTCAGGGGAGCACTAGATTGTGCTCTCTGACTACAGTAGACAAGATTTCCAAAATACACTTATGATTACAAGAACACCCACGTAGGGAAAATGATACAAGAATATGTGACTGATACAAGATGTCCCACAACCCGGGACCAATAGGTATGGAAAACTGGACTAGAGATGATACAGGAGATCCCACAACCCGAGATCGTGAGTATGAGACAAGATATCTGGATTACAAGAACTCCCTTCTGGGAGATGAACTGGATACACGAAAGAACTCTACAGGATCTCATACTACGAGATTACAAGGGGACAAGATAGGATGTCCAAGAACTAGACTAGAACAAGGAACAAGACAAGAACTAGAACTGGAACTTGAAGAGTACTTGGCGGCCACGACTCCTTGAGCTCCCAAGAATGGTATTGGCAAGACTGATTATGAATGTGGCCAACCCCTCCTTATATAGGTTTTCCAAGGGCGGTTCTAGGGCGGTTACGAATTGATGATGTCATCAATGATGTCATCAATGATGTCGTCAATGATGTCATCAATTTGTAGCATGGTCTCTGGATGTTAGAATCAAGCAAGAAGACAGTCAATCTTAGGGTTTTGGCACGTTCCGAACACAATGGAAGCATTAGTTTCCCCAAATTCTGAACCAATCATGAGATACAGGATTCACATGGAATCTGAGAGTTTCCTTTGTCCATGACATTACCTCCCCCTCAAGCGACGAGTTCCACGAGGAGCGGTCACGTTCTCTGGTCTCGGCTTCATTGGATTTTTCTTATGGAATTCTCGAACCTTGATTGGTGCTCTTTGAAGGTTTTCTGCAGGTTCCCAAGTACGATCACTCATGTCATACCCTTTCCAATGAATAAGGTACTCTAATCTTCCTCGAGATATTCTCGAATCTAGGACACGCTCGACTTCAAATTCTTCATGATCATCAATCTCGATAGGTGGTGAAGGACTAGGTCTCTCCCCCATCAATGGTGAAATCTGATATGGTTCCAACATGGATACATGGAAAACTGGATGTATTCTCATGGTACTTGGTAGCTGGAGCTTGAAGGTGACTAGATTAATCTTGGCCACGATGGTAAATGGACCAAATCTTTGATGCTCTAACTTTGCACAAGGCCTTGAAGTTTGCAAATTGTTTCTGAGTAACCATACTTTGTCCCCAATTTGATACGATGGATTTTGGACATGATGTTGATCTGCATAGTACTTATATTGTTGTTGAGCTTTATGGATCTCTTCCTTGAGTTCTTTGTGAATGTCCATCAGGTACTGGGCCTTGTCTCTTGCAGCTGGGTTCTTGATATGATTTGAGAGTTGTATATCCATCCTTGGATGTTATCCATAGTTTGCAAAGAAGGGAGTTTGCTTAGTAGATGCATGAACACTATTGTTATAGGCAAACTCTGCAAAGGGTAACAACTCAAACCAATCATTTTGGTGATAGTTGCTAGTGCAATGGAGATATTGCTCTAGGACTTGATTCACCCGTTCTGTTTGTCCATCAGTCTGTGGATGATTTGCTGTAGATAGTTTAACTTGAACACCAATGAGCTTGCAAAGACTGTTCCAAAAGCTGGATATGAACTGTGGACCTCGATCACTGACAATATCATGAGGCAATCCATGAAGCCTAAAGATGTATCTGAGAAAGAGTCTAGCAGTGGCTGCACCTGTGATTGTCTTTGTAGTTGGAATGAAGTGTGCCATCTTTGTGAATCTACCGACAATAACAAGAATGGAATCATACTTATCTGACTTTGGTAGATCTGTGATGAAATCCATAGATAATAAAGCCCATGGCCTTTTTGGAATAGGTAAAGGTTGCAAGAGGCCATGAGGCTTATGTCGTGGTACCTTAGATCTATTGCAAATGTCACATGTTCGGATATATTCTTTTACTTCCTTCCACATTTGAGGCCACCAAAAATCCCTAGATATGAGTTCTATTGTTTTATTTACTCCAAAATGTCCTGCTGCACGGTTGTCATGACGTTGTTGAAGTACTTGGATCCTGGGATTTCTTGGAGGGACATATAATAGGTTCTTATAGAATAGCAACCCGTCCTTTTCCTGGAATTCATTTACTTCTTGGATTTTTCCTTCTTGAGTTTTTTGCTATGATTCAAGGCTGAATCTTCAGGATGGGTTGAAGAGATAGCTGCTAACTGGAGATGCTTAGGCTTGAGTAATACACTCTCTTGTTGATCAAAAGCCTCTTCACCCTTCTTTGGTCCAAGGTAAGATCTTCTTGACAAGGCATCTGACTAACACTGTTGCCGTCCTGGATGATATGTGATGACAAAGTCGAACCTGGATAAAAAGTTACTCCATCGAGATTGCCTTCTGTTGAGGATGCGGGTGGTCATAAAATACTCTAGGTTCTTGTGATCTGTATAGACGATAACTTTATGAGCTGCTCCTTCTAGATGGTGATGCCAAGTATCAAATGCGTCCACTATGGCAAGAAGTTCTTTATCATGAATTTCATAATTAATTTTTGGAGGAGAAAATTTCCTTGAATTATATGCAACTGGATGTAGGTGTCCATCATCTCCATATTGTGAGAGAATGGCCCCTAGGGCAAAGTCTGATGCATCTGTGTCTAGGAAGAAGGGCTTGGTAGAATCAGGATGAACTAGAATTGGAGCAGTAGTGAATGCTGATTTCAAGTTCTGAAATGCTTTTTCTGCTTCTTCGGTCCATGAGAATTTGGAGTTCCCTGTAAGCTTGGTAAGAGGTGTCACTATCTTGGAGTAATCTTTGATGAATATTCTATAGAAGTTGGCAAAACCTAGAAAACATTGTACATCTCGAACACATGAAGGTGGTTGCCAATCAAGGATTGTCTGAATCTTCTTAGGGTCCATAAAAATTCCTTTATCTGATACAATGTACCCTAAAAATTCCACTTCTGTCTTATGGAAAGAGCACTTCTCCAATTTCGCATATAATCCTTTTTCTCTTAGTTTCTCTAGGACTATCTTTACATGACATTCATGATCCTCAAGATTTTTGGAGAATATCAAGATATCATCAAGGTATATTACACCAAAATCATCTAAATATTCTCGAAAGATATCATTCATCATATGTTGGAAGAGAGCTGGAGCATTTGTAAGACTGAATGGCATAACTACATATTCAAAATGCCCATACCTTGTTCGGAATGTTGTCTTCCATTCGTCTCCCTCTCTGATCCTGACAAGATTGTAAGCTCCTCGAAGATCAATTTTCGTGAAGAATTTTGCTTTTCCAAGGTGTTCCAAGAGCTCTGATATGAGTGGTAGAGGGTATCTGTTTTTTATAGTGACTGTTCAATCCACGATAGTCTACACACATCCGAAGAGTTCCATCCTTCTTCTTTACAAATAGAATAGGAGCTCTTGCTGGAGACTTCGAGTGTTTGATAAACCCCTTTGCTAGATTCTCATCAATGTTCTTGCGTAGTTCTGTAAGTTCTTCTGGGTATAGTCTGTAGATTGGTCTAAAGGGTGGTTGTGCTCCCTCTTGAAGATCTATGGGGCAATCGTAAGGTCTATGCTCTGGGAGGATATCTGCATTCTTCTTTTCAAAAACATCTTCAAAGCCTTTGTACTGATTGGGTAGCTGTACTGGATCATCTTTCTTGGATTCTTGAGCTGGTATGGCATAGATCATATATGTAGGTTCCTTCCTTACTGCATGTATGAAGGCTTTGGCTCCGACATATGTTGGGTTCTTCTCGATATCTCGACGGGTGATTTTATTCTTTTCCCAATTAATGTCTGGATTATGCTTCTTTAACCAGGGCATTCCAATGATAACTAGATGTACTGGGCTCGATATTACATTGAAACATATATGGGATTCATGGTCACCAAGGTGTACTCTTAATGGCGTGGTTTCCATGGTTATATTCCCAGATGCTAGAGCTCGTCCATCTACTACTTCAGCTACTACTGGTTTGTTCTTCCGAAGTACAGGAATTCCATGTTTCTTAACCAATCCTTCATCAATGAAACATGAGGAGGCTCTTGAATCTACTAGGGCTATAAGGGAAAGGGTCTTCTTGGGCATGATTAACTTGACAGGTGCAAGACATGTTTCTATGGGTCTAGCTAGAATTATGAGACCCTTTCTTATATCATGGTCCGGCTGTAGGGTCTCTTTTACAACTGGACTTCCTCGTTTCCCTGCTCTACAAGGGTGGCTGCGACTCTGGAGTTTGTTCTCTTGTTTGGACAATTAATTGCAATATGTCCAGGGTTTCCACAGTAGAGACATAACTTATTAACTCTCCTTCTCTGTTTCTCTTCTAGTGTTAAAGGCTGAAACCTAGTTACATCTATTTTCATAGGTTCAGGCATGGACTCATCTTTAGTAGTCGGTTGGAAAGGTTTCCACTGGCGAGGTCTTCCTTGTACTTGTTTTTCTTGTTTCCTTTCAAAAAGTCGGTTATCACATTGAATAGCTTGCATGATATAATCATTCAATGTTTTAACCTCTCGCATCGTGAGCAACAGGTCCTTCACATCATCTCTTAAACCCCATCTGAATTGGCTTACGAAATAATCTTCATGCCAAGTGAGATCACATATCAACTGCCTAAATTCAGATGCATAGGTAGAGGCAGGGCGGTTACCTTGACATAGCTTCCGAAGTTTTGTTTCAGCTACTCGACTTGTCCTATAAAAATGTCTTTGCATGGTCCTAGAAGGATCTAACAGTGATTCCAAAGGAGCTTGGATTACATCGAATACCCCTAGTAGAGGGAGTTGCACCTGCAAGAAGTAGGCCATATCGACTCAATCCAAAATATGCAGAGGAAGTAAAACTCGAAATCACAAAACTTGAGGAAGCAGGTATTATTGTTCCAGTATAACATTCAAGGTGGCTTTCATCTATGGTTATTGTACCCAAGAAAGATAGCAAAAAAATAAGAATATGCATCGATTTTCGTGCTTTAAATAAGGTAACTGTTCAAGATGGCTTCCCTCAACCTTTCACAGAACAAGTATTAGAAGAAGTAGCCGGTCACACTTTGTACAGTTTTCTTGATGGTTTCAGTGGCTACACGCATGGCTTTTGGGCTGCGAAATGCACCTGCCTCATTTAATAGAACAATGTATTTGATACTGGGGAAATGGTTGACAACTTTTCTGCACATTTTTATGGATGACTTTTCAGTGTTCTCAGGCACAGATAGAATAGCAGTAGTCCAAGATTTTCATGATCACTTGGAAAATTTGAAGGAAATCTTTGAGCAGTGTCTCAAAACAGGTTTGAAGTTGAATCCTGCTAAATGTCATTTTTTGGTCACTAAAGGCACTCTCCTTGGTCACATCATGTCTGCAAATGGGATAACTATAGATCCAGCAAAGATCACTGCTATCCTTTCCATGCCCATTCCACGGACTCCTAAGGAAGTACAAAGCTTTTTAGGCCATGCAGGCTACCATAGGAGATTTATACGGATGTATTCAAAAATAGCTAAGCCTCTGTCAAGGCTTAGAAGTAAGAAGATTCCTTTCTCTTGGAGTCCTGAGGTTGAAAATGCATTTTGTGAACTAAAATTGAGACTATGTACTGCTCCACTCTTAACTATGTACGGATGATGATGAATTCAGGGACGACCGATGCAAGCGATGAGGGACGTCCGGGCATTTAGGGATGACTCTTATCGCTTGGATTGGTCGTGTCTCTTACAGTGGAACGAGTCATTGATTATAGCTTTCCAATTACCTTTTTCTTAGTGATAATTGAGTATTTTGCATTGTAAGATATATTTGATTGATATTTGATGATAAATTTAAAGACAACCGATGCAAGCGATCAGGGACATCCGGGCGTTTCCGGATGACTGCTATCGCTTGCATCGGTCGTGCCTCTGATAGTGGAAAGAGTCATTGATCATAGCTTTTTGAGAGTAAGTTTTGACAGTGGAAAGAGTCATTGATCATAGCTTTTTGAGAGTAAGTTTCCACTTTTCCTAATTCCTTGCCTAAAGACTCTGATTTTGTGTAGAGTATGGCTAGAACCAAAAAGACAACAAGGAAGTTGTACCCTGAGGGTCAGGACCAAAATGCCTAGGGGGAAAATGTCCAAGAGCAAAATTCCCAGAAGGTTCAAGCCAATGTGCCAGACAAGCCTTCAAAAAAAAGGGTCAAGTACCATGTAAAGTCCTTGAGGGAAATTAGAAGAGCTCAAAAGTCTGTGCGATTGTTGATCCCAAGACTTCCATTTATGAGAGTTGTCAAGCAGATCTCAGCCAACCTCTGTTCTTTGATGAAGACCTCATCCTTTGTCAATGTGAGGTGGCAAACTCAAGCATGCTATGCCTGCAAGAAGCTGCAGAGGACTTTGCTATTGATTTTATGAATGATGCCTACTTATGTGCTGCTCATTCTCATAGGGTAACACTAATGGCAAAGGATTATGTTATTGTTTCAAGAATAAGATATAAATTTGATAAAGCTCTGGTTCCTATTGATCACCACGATAAAAAATTCTTCGATATTTTAAATATACCTCCAACTCGAGCACCCAAAACAATAGTTGTCATTGAAGAGATCAACGGTCAAGTCACTCATGATCATGAAACTAGAACTGCAACAAATAGTGAGGAGGAGAGGAAAAAGCAGGGATTATTTACAGAGGAAAGTGTCATCTTAACCCGGATTCAAAAGTTACAGAAAGCAAATAAAGAGCTCCTCAAGAAAGGAGATGGGCAGGTAATAGTTAATGTTGCAATGCCATGGCAAAATGAATTGTTTCTTGACATTAGACCTGAAGACAACAAAATGTTGAGGGAGCTTCATGTTGAAATATCAGATAGTGTGGTCAACATTTCACTCAGGTATATCTAGAGGCCTTAAAATGCTTTTATTTTGCATAATTTCCTAGTTCCTTGACTACATTTTTATTTCTTGATTTGTAGGGTTCTTCTTCAACAATGTGAGGAAGCGGTTCAAAGAAAAGTATTTATTTTAGATCCTCTGGTGACACACTGTTTTTTGCATAAACATGGAGATGCCGAGTCCTTTCTACAGGATTTTACAGAAGAGGTAGACTGTGTTATTTACCCATATATTGAAAAGTAAGTATTCATCTTCATTTTGGAAACATATTTGTTTCATTTAAGCAAGTATATTTACATGCAACTCATTGACAGGGGCCATTGGAGTTTGATTATTGTGGGCTTCAATGCATATCAAGCTCTTTTCCTCAATTCTCTTCCATCACAGCATGGGAATTGCAAAGTGTAAGTTACTATACATTTTGTTGTTCTCTATTTCAAAGCCATGCCATCCATTCTGATTTTCACTTTACAATGCAGTGCTGCAAAGCTTCTCAAGATGCATATTGATCAGAATTTTCCTGGAATTGCTAAAATGAATGAACAAAAGCAATTTGGATACAGCCAAATTCATGTGCCATTGCAGAGAGACTCAACATCATGTGGCTGGAGAGTGATTGCAAATGCTGTAAGATTCTTGGAAAGAAGGTTCTACAGTCCTGAATTGAATTTATCAGACTACCCAGATGCATGGATCATCTTGATCAGAGAGAGAGCAATAAATAGTATCATGAAACATGCAATTTGCCCACATGATCCAGACTCACCTCCACCCCCTCCACCTCATAAAAAACAGTCTGAAGATAAAAAGAAAGGGCTTCCTCTTCACTCACCATTAAAGCATGGGAACAACAAAAAGAGTCAAGCTGAAAGCTCCAAAAAGGGACAGAAGCAACAGAGAAAGCAGGGCTCCAAAAAGGATAGAAACGATTAAATCATTTTTGAGTCTTAGATTGAAATCAACTGTAAAACCAACCAAGGTTGGAAGATTTATTTATGTACAAATTGTATGTACTTATGCCAATCTTCATATGGAAGATGGTCACTGTAACCATATTTATTTGCCTTTACAATATTTATATGTTTGAGAAATATACAGTTGTATTGAACCTCTTGAGAGTTAAACAAAAGTTCATTGCATGGTCCAATTAAATTTGTTCATTGTCACAAATATGAATTCATTGTGGGTTTCTTACTTCATTCCTGTTGGAAAGTTTAAATTGGAGAAGATACAGAAGGACATAAAGAATTAAGAGGACACGACCGATACAAGCGATACGGGGAATCAGAGAATTTTGGATTGCCCCTATCGCTTGCATCGGTCATATTATCCATGTCATCGCTGTTGCTAGTTGTTTTTATACTCGTGAGTCAAATCTTTACGCAGCTCTCGCGGTAGGTTGCTAACACGACCGATCTAAGTGATAAGGGCCATCCGACAATTTCAGATTGCACTAGTCGCTTGCATCGGTCGTCTTCACTTATCTCTTCTCCTGTGTTTTATTCCTTAAGACATGCTCTTCTAATATTGAAATACCAAACCTTGGATTGGAATTTGCACCAGGTTCTCCACACTCTCTTATATTACTTGTTATGTGTACCATGATAATTTCTCTTGCATTACTTGAGGACAGAAAAGTTGGATAGAATCAAATTATTTAACTGAGACTAATGTGCACCTTTGATAGACTATAATTATTAAATTGAAATTAGATATTGAATTCTAGATCTCTTGTTCATCTAGAATTAACTTATGCAAGTTCATGTATAATTATTTCTTAGTTGGAACCTCATCAGATTGTTAAGATTAAACAAATAAATGCCAATATGAGTTTAGATGAAGGGGGATAATTGAAGTCATCAATTCACTCCTGCAAAAAAAATCAATGGAAATATGAAATTAAGGACCTAAAAAATATCTAAGGATGTCTTGGTTTATATTATTATCATTATACAATAAGAACCTCATCAAAATCTTGAAAGTAAATTTAAAAATGCAAATATGACTATAGACATTTAAAATTAATAATTTAACACACATTGTTTGTAACCATCCTACAAATAAAATTCAATGGAAGTATCAATAGAAGCTTCTATTAGATGAAGATACATTATGTAAGAATGTCAGGGTTAACTTGTTACAATCTTAAAGGTTGGAACTTAATCACCCTTGGTGGCAGGCAACTTATGCAAGATAATGATTTCTCTGATCTAATGTTAACTATTGCATCATCAATTGAGAATCTACACTGAGATGATACCTCATCAAAGTATTCTAGAAGCTCCCTTACATTTCTGAGATTCCAATTTGCAGTGATAATTATTTTCCTTGATTGAAAATCTGGATGAATCAATACTTCTAACTCAAATTCTGGACAGCTCTCCTCTGAGTCCAAGGCTATCCACAGTCCAAGCATTTTTTTCCACCTTCTATAGTCATATCCTAGAACCAGAGATTGTCAACATATCTGATATGAGATTGAAAGAGAATTGGGACTAACTTTACATAAAATAATGTCACCTAGCTTTTGAACGAAGGGAATTGCAGATGATTTTCTAGAACAAGATCCTTAGCGGTGTACACATGTTGTACTCGTGCAAACCAACCGCATCTCTTCAATTTGAAACTGAGAATACATCCCTTCCAATGGTTTCTTGTGTTGTCTCTTTTCGCACGCTTGACTTTATGGGCACCTCTACAGCTAGGAAGCATAGTTACCCAGTCATTTACTTTCACGGAAAGAGGTTTCCACAAAGAATCCTCTCTTCTGTTGTAAACCTCACATGAAGTTACGCGATTGGAAGGATGACGAGAAGAAGAAGCCATTTGAACTTACGAGAAGAAGAATGTTCAAAGCGAGAAACCGACGTTCACAAATTTTGGCAGTATTTATAGAGAAAAAGGCTTTGTACACGTGGAAACTTTTGATTTGATGTAAACCCTGTCGCTGAATGATCATGACATTTTGTGAACCCAAAAATATTTCGTATCTTCAAAAATCAATTCCTTCTTGGAAATTCAAGAATATGCTTTGTGTAGTGTGCAAAAGTATCTTTTTTTGCATCAAAGCGAAAAATTGTACACTGAATACGAGACTCTTCATCACTTTAGCGGCACTTTGAGAGAAAATTGTATTAAAAAAAGAAATTCTCCATACGGTTAAAAGAGACAGCAATGTTATATTCTTGTACACGTGGAAATATGCTATTTATCAATTTCCTTAATCTCTCATTAGCAAACAACCCCTTTTCGGCCGGTTTTCACCCTAATGTAGCATAAGCCATAGGTTGATCCACCTTGGGCACCTTGGGCATGGAGGGTTGAGCCAAATCTGCTCCTACTACATGAAGACTAGCTATACTCAAGCATCACAAAGGAAACCAAAATTTGCAAGCTATGATCAAGGATTCGATGCTATTTAAAAAACATGACCGATCCAAGCGATTAGGGTTATCCAAAAATCTCGGATGTCCCTAATCGCTTGCATCGGTCGTGTCCACATTACCTTACGCAGAGAGCGCTCTCTATAGAAATTGTGAAGTAGCCTAAAAACGTGGTGGCGATGGAGCCTCGACGCTTGGCAAGTGTTGACAGAAAAAAATGAAGGAAATGAATAGGGAAGCTTAAACAGGTCCCAGAACTGAGTTGACCGTTGTGCCACGTGGCATGCCCCGATTGGTCCACGTCATATAGCCGTTGCAAATTCCAACGTCTTTTGCCACATGGCATGATTTGATTGGTCCACATCATCTATCCGTTGCATCGGGCAACGTACACTTTGCCATGTGGCACTCTGTGATTGGTCCACGTCATTCGATCGTTTCTTCCCTCCTCGCCTATAAATAGCTACTTCCTTCACAAACTCAAACTTTCAACCTTCAGAGAATTTGTCTCACTTACATACGTATTTTTCTTTCGTCCCTGACACGACCGATACAAGCAATTTTCGTCGTTTGACCTACGTTGACTCGCTCTAGTCGCTTGCATCGGTTGTGTTCTCCTAATAGGCATACAGGAGAAGCTGCAGCTAAGATGGAGGGAATGAATGAGATCCTTAGTGTCTCTCCATCAGAGAAACTTCTTGATTTCATGGTTCAAGAGGGTTTAAGTGTAGATTATTTTCTTGATGCAATGACGATATTCAACCCCAAAATTGATTTTGAAAAACTCTTAGAGAACTCGAAAAGTTTTCTTAAGGATGAGTGGGAGATTTTTTTGGGGTTGATCAATGGAAGGATCCTTTCTATTTCTCGGAAAACCTATGTCCATCCTCACATCTTTGGGAAGGATCCAATAGATAGGGCTAAAATCACAAGAAAATGCAAAAGGATATCCCCTTTGCCAGGGAAGCTTGATTTATGCCTAGAGCATGAAAAGGACTGCTGCTTGCTCCCTTTAAACATTGCTTTCTTGATATGGCTTGATCATATCTTAGTTGAAAGGGAGGAAAATGTTCATGATGAAGATGAGCCTTGCTTAGAGCTGACACTTGAGGGTAGATAAAAAACTATGAAAGGTGTCATGGAGATTGTTGAGGAGATCAATCTCCAAGCAGAAGAAGAGTAGGTCAAAGATTTTGATGTGGCCACTTTTAAAGTAGAGACTGCAATAAGGGAGCCAACTGAAGAAGTTCAAGTGTCTGAGAAGTCCCTACTTCTCCCAAATCTACCTTTTTACTTTATCTCTGAGAAAGACTTCATACCTCTATTTTACATTCAGGAACTTTTCAATCTAAGGGAGGATACTGCCTTGCAGCTATAGCTGAGGCAGAAGAAGTTGCAAGGAGATTCATCAATAAGAAAGGAGAAAGAAGAGAGGAATTTTTGCGTCTTGATTTGGATTTGTCTAATGAAGAATTCAAAGATTCATTACAAGCTCTTTCAAAATGCTTTGAGAAAGCTATCTCAGAGAAGCCAAAACTTGCTGATGAAGAGTTTGATGAGCATCAAAAGCGACTTGGAATATACTCACTTGGGCGCGGCTATTCATTCTTGGATGTCGCTGAGGACAAAGGAACAATTTGTATTGACTCAAAAGAGCTCATTGAGGAGGAAGATGAGATCAAGGTATGTTGTTTGATATATTCGTATGAATTAAAGTTTTTGTCCGAGATCTCCATTTTTTAGTGAGAAAATGACCACGACCGATGCAAGCGATACAGCCTATCAGATAATTTCCGTTGGGCCTTATCGCTTGTATCGGTCATGTTCAAACTTGAAGAGGAAGATGAGGTCAAGTATGTAGTAAAATAATATTCTCATGATTTAAAGGCAAAGGAGATGAGATGGGCTTGATGCAAAATCTCTATCTTGTGTCAGTTTGTCCAAGTTCTCCATTAGAAGTGTCGGAAGTCGATCACGACCGATGCAAGCGATAAGGCCCATCAGATATTTTCCGTTGGGCCTCATCGCTTGCATCGGTCGTGTTTGGACTTGAGGAAGATGACGTCAAGGTATACAGTTAACTATATTCTCAAGAACTTTAGGTTAGGGATATGAGATGGGACCAATGCAAAATCTCTTTCTTGTATTAGATTTGTCCAAGTTCTCCATTAGAAGTGTCAGAAATCGATCACGATCGATGCAAGCGATTAGGCCCATCGGATATTTTCCGTTGGGCCTTATCGCTTGTATGGGTCGTGTCTAGGAGTTGCATGCAGCAATGATAATACATATCTTGCTTGTGGGAATTCCCCTCATTTATCAAACATTAGATGTTTCTAGGCAGTTTGCAAATAGATATTGATGACGACCGATGCAAGCGATAACGACTGTCTGAATTTCTCTGAAGACCCTTATCGCTTGCATCAGTCGTGTCTCTTGCTTTTCTTTCTAATAGTTTCAAGTTACTTCACATGTTTCCTAAAGTGTGCTTGCACTTCATCTAACCTTGTTTTTCATTTTTACCACAGTTAACTTTATTGGATGAAGACAATTACCTTGGCAGGGGCAAGGGAACAAGAAAAGCCATAGAAGAGAAAGGAAAAGCAAAGGTGGATATTCATTCTATTATCCACTATCTTCCAAACTTGAACCCAGACACTTTTTGTGTTATTCACAAGCACTATAGTGAGGAGCCAGACTTTGCATTGTTCTACTTGAGGACTCTATCAAAATACATGGGTTTTACTCCTATACCCTTTAATGCTTTCAGAGTTTTACGGCTTGAAAGAGCAACTACATTCAGAATTTTTGGATATGCCCCAAGACTCAATGCTTCAAGGGCAGGGTACTTTCTTTGTTATTCAAGCTATGCAATGGCTGCAAGGGTGTCAGATTTAAAAAGCATTGCTGGATACAGGAGAAAAGAGTTCCTCAGATATAGAGGTGATTTGCCAGAGCCAAGCTCTTTAAAGAGGCTCAAGGAATGACTTGATTTTTTCAAATTCTATATCTCAACAAATGTACATATACAGAAATTGCCCAATGTGATATAAGACATTGCAAATTTTTTTGGTGTAATTGATCCATGGCCTAATATTAATTGTTATTGATTCTCTGGTCAAAGTCATCTGATGGTAGTAGACATATTTCTTTTCAAAGCATAATACATCATGAAATGTACATACATGACATCTTTTATTTCTCAAAGAAATAAAAGACATTGCAAATATTAAAGCTCTGTTTGAAATGTGGTCTTTTTCAGTTTGTGATATTGATACATGATGATTTTGTCTGGAGATAGCCATATCCTTCTGATTATATTTGGCATGAGGTCCTTTGTAATTGTCTTCTAAAGAACCAATCAAAAAGCTCTCTGAAGGCATTGCTCTTTGTTACTCCTCCTCCTTTCCTTGTACACCTAAAGAAGCTTGTCCTTGCTTGATAATGAGATTTTTCCATGCCTTGGGTGTTCCACATGGCAAGTGGTTCTTTTTCTGCAAAGAATGCACCATGCACAAGAAGAATATGCTGGAAAGCAGAAGAAACTCATTAGATCTTTATTTCAATTAAAAATAAATAAATTGAATAAAATATCTTTGGAGCTCACCAAGTAGTATGTTATGTCTTTGGCACCCCATGCCTCTATGATGGTTTCTATAAGCTCTGTGGTCGCCTTTCTGAAATTTGTCACTTAACTTTTTGATGTTACCTGCTGCCTCATGATCTTTAAAAGATTATCTAGTTTGACCCACACCTCCATTCTCTTTTTTGCTATTTCTGGTTTGCTTTTTACATTAGTCATGACCTCACAAAATGTTTTCCATGAATTCCACATGGCATTAAGTTGTTTGCCATCATGGTTGCTGAAGAATCTCCTTGCTTTTGCACCTCCCATTGAGACATCTTGTAAAACATCACCTGTATTTTGTGAAAGCTTTGGATCTTTTCTTAGATGAACATCACCACCATGAAATCCCATTTCTGAAAGAAGACATTCACATTTTTTTATGCATTCATCTGCAAGAGTTGTAGGCTTGATAGAATATGCATAATCCAAGTGAAGACGGACCAACTTGTCAATGATTCTTAACTCTGCATGTAGTGTACATATGTGTACATTTGTCAATGCTATTGGAAGTATGGGATCCCAAATCATTGAAGAAGATGAGTAGTTACGAAGAATAACATTTTGTCTAGAAGGAGCCTCTTCACCCTCAGCTCTAGCAATCCATCCATTTGTGCCTGGGCTTTGCATGCAGTACAAGCAAGGGTACTTAGAATTTCCTCCCCCACTTATACCAAACATGCATTTGAGTGTCTTTAGGTCTCCACTCAAATGCCACTCAACTTGAAAGTTCCTGTAGTCTTTGACATTCAACAATTCTCCTGCATGATGCCCTTGGATAACATTTGGAATGTTTGTATGTGAGAATAACCATTTAAGTGTTTTATGGCTCTCAGATGGAACTTGAGCACAGCCAACCTACCATAACTCCATTTCTGATTGTACTTTGAGAGATGGAGTATCCAATTTCCCAAGGCTATAGTCCAAAGCTTTGTTCATCAGTGCAATGCTTATTCTCTCCATCTTTTGATGTTTTTTAAGCTCAGCTTCATCAAGTTTGATTACAAATTTCAATAGACCAGAACATTCATGCTCTTTTATATTATAGAGCTGAACCATGTATGTTTGAAGTTTTATAACATCTATCCATATGTTGTTAAATGCATTGTAAATGAAATGTAACTTTTGTTTTCCTACTTCGTAAGGCATGTTACCGTGAATATGTTTATATTCACCAAATACTGATGTGATCTTCTTATTCAAGCAGAGCCGAAACTTTCCTACATGATGTGGTTTAGGCAATCCAAAACTTCTAACTTTGTTAAATTTTAAAAATTCACACCAAACTTTTGAAATTGCTTTATAACCTTTCTTACTCACTCCGACACTATCACAAATATTCTGAATTTGAGATGGTTCTAGTAAGAGATTCATTTCTGTCATGAGTTTTTGAAAAACAAAGCGTTTCAAGCATGTATTTTCATTTAGTTTCAATAGTCTTAAAACATCATTTTGACTCAAAATTTCATTACAGAAATGTATGCGCTCAAAACTGCTCGACATATTGAAACCTAGCACATTTGTCACATGATCTCTAACAATTTTCATTCTTTTCTTTTTCTGGCCAGATTTTTCAGTCAAATCTAAAAAAGGTTTTACTCGTTTTGACCGCATTCTCAAACCTATAGGAGTTTCTTTCATTTTTTTAAAAGACTCTAACTGAGAAGATAAAGTGGATAATTTGTTTTCTAGCTCCCTCATATGTAAATTCTTCTGGTGTAGTGTGTTTTGTAAACAGTTTATGTATTGTACATAATTCCTTGAAATATCCCAGAGCCTTGAACAATAGCCTCGTAAACCATCCTCACCATCTCCCACAAATCTAATCAGATCATGAAGATTATGAAAAGGGGGGTACCTTCCAGTTTGTGGATCAATTGGATAAACAGATCCATATGTCCATATGTCGATATGTTTCTTGCCTTCCTTTCGCAATCCATCCACGTCAGGAGGATGAAGAGCCCTTCGAAATACTTTTCTTGTCGTCACATACTCCTGACTAACTGCAATGTTGATATGGAACTTTTCACAATGATTTGGATTGTTTGAAAGCTCAGGGAGAGTATTTGGGTTAACGTTCTCCATGGTCTGCTATGAAAAATGACCGGCAAGTGTCTAAAATGACGTGAAAGGGAGAAACAGGCTTGCTATGAAAAGTAGAGAAAAAAAGCGCAAAACATCATCAGCACACATTATATAGGTCCGTGAACAAGAGGAAAATTTGACTTTTGATCAGCGCCCGATGAGCACAAACTTCGAGGCGTAAGATATCACACAAACTTTTCATGATTATATGATACGAGTTTCTCTCTCTTCAAAATTTGCATAAGATACGTTTTAAATGAACTTACACGGAATTTCTTAAAGGATTTGACAACTTTAATCCCGATTAAGCACAACTAATTGAAATCCTTACACGGCCCTTTTTGGGCTGTTTTTCGCCCTAATGAGCAGACTGCTTACTAGAGCAGAAAGATTACAGCACTACGGAAAGGGAAGGTTTGGCTATTGTTTTCGCACTCCAAAAGTTTAGGCACTACCTTCTAGGTGTGCATTTCATTGTCATATGTGACCATCAGCCCCTCAAATACTTAATTAATAAGCCTAGAGTAGCTGGAAGGATTTGGCATTCGCTACTACTGTTTCAAGAGTATGATTTTAAGATTCATCTTAGGCTAGGAAAAGAACACTGCATGGTAGATCAGGTGTCAAGGACGGATATGACGGAAAAGGCGATAGGTATTAATGATGAACTTGTAGATAGTAGTCTCTTCGCGATAGAGACTCAAACTCAGTGGTATGATGAAATTCTGCATTTTCTCACTTCAGGAAAATTCCTTGAGAGCATAAAGCCATTAGAGAAGAGGAGATTACTCTTTAAAGCCAAAGCATATTCTCTTATAAATGGCCATTTGTATAAATATTGTCATGATGGTATCTTGAGAAAATGTGTTTATCCAAAAGAGGTGAACTCTCTGCTTGAAGCAACACACAGTGAAGAGCATCTCAAAGGAGAGGAGTTGGCTCAGAAAATTATCCACAGGGGATTATGGTGGCCTCATGTTTACAAAGATGCTCTCAAGTTTGCCAAAGGATGTGATATCTGCCAGAGATATGCTCCCAAGCCTAGTAGACTGAATTTTCAACCATTAGTAATCTCCACTGGATGGCTACCTTTCAAACGATGGGGTCTTGATTTCATTGGACAAATCAGCCCAACTCGTCAACCTGGTGGTAAGAAGTATATCTTGATGGCCACATGTTATTCTACTAAGTGGGTAGAAGCTAAGGCTACTACTGATTATACTTCCACTACAGTAGCCAAGTTTATGCATACAAGAATATCATTAAGATTTGGCTGCCCACTTGAAGGCATCAGTAATAGAGGCATGCACTTTGTAAACCAGTTGTTGCAAATAACCTTTGACAGGTACAAGGTCTTCCATAAGAAATCCTGTGCATACTACCCGAGAGCATATGGGCAGGCAGAAAGTTCTAACAAAATTTTGATTGGATTACTACGCAAATTAGCCTTTGATCATCATAGTTCATGGCCACAAGCCCTCATTGGTGCAATATGGGCTTTTCGAACAACCAGAAGGGGCACCACGGGAGAGAGCCCATTTCTTCTAGTCTATGGGAAAGAGGCATAAGCCCCTTTTGAATTCATCATCAAAAAAGAAATTGAAGCAAAAAGAATTCATGTTGACCCTCACATTAGAAGATTGGTAGCACTGGAGGAATATAGGGAAACAACTATGAAGAGGCTGCAAGAAAAGCAGGAAGAAATGAAACACATTCATGACAGACACTTAAGGACCAATAAGGTGGAAGAGGTAGCTCTAGTGCTGGTATATCGAATTCCATCCGTACCTACTAAATTGGAACCAAAATGGTCAGGACCATACAAAGTGCTGACGATATTTCAACAAGGAGCAGTACAAGTAGAGGACCTACAGGGTGAGAAATTGCCTCTAATCAACATCTCCAGGGTGAAGGCTTATCTAGGGTAAAGGCTTATCTAACTTGAAATATTTCAAAAAAAAAAATCAATCATTGTATACCCTAGTTCTCATTTTAGCTTGTTTTGCCCATATACAGTTCTAATTTTGTTCTTAGAAATTTAGCCAATATTGAAGAATTGCACCGAGACGGTGCAACATCTTGATATGGGGGACTGTAATAAAGCAAGATTTCATCTTGCTTATATGTAGGCCAAAAAAAAAAAAAAAAAAAATTCGTCTTGGCGCCACTTCTTTTCATCCTTGAGAGTTCACCGCTCGCGATTCGCCCTCATTTCATCTTTGTCGGGTCACAAAAGTTCATTCTTCAAAATTCAGCCCTCCAAATTCAGCCTTTCAAAATTCAGCCCTCCAAATTCAGCCTTCAAATTTCAGCCCTCTAAAATTCAGCCTTCAAAATTCAGCCCTCCAAATTCAGCCTTCAAAATTCAGCCCTCAAAAATTTAGCCTTCAAAATTCAGCACTCCAAATTCAGCATTTCAAAATTCAGCCCTCCAATTTCAGCCTTCAAAATTCAGCCCTTCAAAATTCAGCCTTCAAAATTCAGCCCTCCAAATTCAACCTTTCAAAATTCAGCCCTCCAAATTCAGCCTTCAAAATTCAGCCCTCCAAATTCAGCCTTCAAAATTCAGCCCTCTAAAATTCAGCCTTCAAAATTCAGCCCTCCAAATTCAGCCTTCAAAATTCAGCCCTCCAAAATTCAGCCCTCCAAATTCAGCCTTTCAAAATTCAGCCCTCCAAATTCAGTCTTCAAAATTCAGCCCTCTAAAATTCAGCCTTCAAAATTCAGCCCTCCAAATTCAGCCTCCAAAATTCAGCCCTTCAAAATTCAGCCTTCAAAATTCAGCCCTCCAAATTCAGCCTTTGAAAATTCAGCCCTCAAAATTTGTCCCTCAAAATTCATCCTCGGCATCATTTTTCATCCCTCAAAATTTGTCCCTCAAAATTTCATCCCTCAAAATTCAGCCCTCAAAATTCATCCCTCAAAATTCAGCCCTCAAAATTTGTCCCTCAAAATTCATCCTCGGCATCATTTTTCATCCCTCAAAATTTGTCCCTCAAAATTTTATCCCTCAAAATTCAGCCCTCAAAATTCATCCCTCAAAATTCAGCCCTCAAAATTTGTCCCTCAAAATTCATCCTCGGCATCATTTTTCATCCCTCAAAATTTGTCCTTCAGAATTTGTCCTTCAAAATTTGACCCTCAAAATTTGTCCTTCAAAATTTGTCCTTCAAAATTTGTCCTTCAAAATTTGACCTTAAAAAATTGTCCTTCAAAATTTGACCTTCAAAATTTATCCTTCAAAATTTGACCCTCAAAATTTGTCCTTCAAAATTTGTCCCTCGAAATTCATCCTTCAAAATTCGTCCTCGGCGCCAGAATCAAGTCGGCTATCAGATTTGTGATAAAGTGTTGATTCAGGATAAGAAAGAGTCTCGCATTCAAGGCAATATTACGAAGTCTTCAGGCGCTTTTGAGTCAGTTGGCTATCAAATACCAGAATTAGACCACATACTCAAAATTAGCCAACTCTCCCTCCACTTTCATGAGACTAGTTCGACGGCGCGTGTGCAGCGTGCAGAGATGGTGCAGTAAATGATGGGATCCGGTGGAAGCCACTCCCTTGGCCGCACATGTGGAGTGAACAGTGATGGTGCCTTAAATGATGGAATCTAGTGGAAGTCACTCTCTGGGCCTCAAGATCTATATAAGAAGCAGTTTGCACTTGTTTGGGGGAGGTACAGACAGTCAGAGTTATATGTTAGTGAAGGGTCCATTCGGAAGGATATACAGAGATTTAGGAAGCTGAGGGATACACTCACTATTTTATCTTTTGTGAACTAGCGCAATTTTTTCAATCTTGGTCGAATTGGCCTTTTCAACATCTTTGTAACACTCTGACTGTTTCTTGATATATCTTCTCAAGTAGTACCTCACACAATGATGTTACAGGGTATACTTCCCTAAGGAGAACCTCCCTTGAGTAGAAGGAGTACTGGAAGTATAGACCCGATTACCCCCTCTACACAATCCAATACCCATTGCAATGTATCATTTATCTCTACTACACATGCGCTTAGGTGAGCCTGGAAACAATGCACTTATACTTTTAGAATATCTTCTAATTATGATGCAAAATTCTAAAATCTTTGATTTTTAGGTATACCATAGGTTCTATCCTGAATTATCTTCTCCAAGAAAAGTTTTAAAATTGGAGCTTGCAATATGAAACAATCATCTGTTCATCAGACACATGTAGTGATCTTTGGCAAATCCACACAAGGGATTGTTCTGGGAAGAATAGCTCATTTGGCCTAACAACTGCTGTTTAATTTCTACCAAAATTTAATAGAATATATCTACAACCATCTACCTTTATTGATATAAATTTCATAGTATTTGGACATTTGAGGCTTTCACAATGAACAAAATACTAAGCCTCTATACTTGTAATATTTTTATAATTTGCAAAGGCTAACTTTCACTCTTTTGTTTATATCTCCTAAATGGAGAGACAAATCACCTAAATTGATATTTTGTTAGAGTTATCATTAGGAGTTTATCTAATTTTAGAAAGTAAAATCATCCAAATTGATTGAATGGGCTAAGAGAAAACAATCACCTCTAGGTGACATGGTGAATGATCATTTTATAAATTTGAGAGGCTGCACTTTCATGTGCGGAGATTATTTGACCTATCAAATGATCTCTAATATCAATGAAAATGATTGTGGATAAAGTTCATCTATCATGCTTGCATATGCAATAGACATCATGCAATTTGGAGCTACCAATCAAGATAAATTCCCTTTCTAATAGGCTTCTATCAATTGTTTCAAGTGTCTACTACTATTAGCAACACCTAGTGCAGAGGTCATTTGACTTTTGGAAAGCTATCCAAATTCCTTGAAAATTAGGTAGCTTAAAGAAAAAAATCTAAGATATGTGCTCTTCAAATTTCAATGATTTTTTTCATTCTCTCAAAGAGAAACATCGAAATCTTTATGAGGCAACTACCTCTCTAACTATTTCCTCAATAATTATTATCTTTTTTAACCTAAAAATGTAAGAGACATGCTAATACTTATGACTAGAAATGCATATCCAATATTTTGGATGCATTGTGACATGGAGAGATATCCATGCATATAATGATCTTCTAGATCAGTGAAAACCAATTGGCAATCCAAATAACCTCGTGGAAGATCGATTCTTTACATAGTATCCACTTTTTAGTGAAAGTGAATATTTATGGAGGTCATTCTAGTGATTGTTCTTGTTGCCAATTCATTAAAAACTATAAAAAAAATCACATACAAGCATTTAATACTTATATGGATGTTCATAAGCATAGCACTATCTTGTGTTGACTAGGAATAGAATTGTATATCAAGTACATATACTCCCATGAAGAGCAATTCATATGCTTATGAATTACTCGAAGAAAAATCTTGGTTGTTCTTGTGGAATCTATCCTCCAACCTTCTCTTAGACATAAATATGTATGACAAATGTCATTACCTTTGTCTTGTTTTGTTTGAGAAAAAAAACAAAAAACAAAGACATTCTTCAAGGAAAGTCTAAGTATGCATGCGATCATGCATCTTCGTATGTACTAAATTACTTCACAAGCATTTATTCTTGCTTATATTCTAAAAGACACAGATACAAATTCCTCTCTCAAATAATATATATCTCTCTAGTTTTTTTCTGTGGCATATAATGCCATGTGGTTACAAAAATTTGGGCAGCATCTCCTAGTAAAATGGAAATAAAACAAAAATACACAATCACTAAAAAGGCATAAGCCTAGTGGCGAGCAAGCCACTTTCTTTTCGCTCCATGACCTGCAAGAAACAAATATCCATAAAATATGTTGTTGGGCACTACATGCCCTCATGATGGTAACTTTGTTTTTTGAACTTAATTTCTTTTTTCTTCTGTTGGGGATGTAAGGATCATGTGACCTTACTCCCATATTCATATATATACATCATATATAGAGCATTGCCTCAAGAGAGATGATTATGTGGGTTTCGAGGCTCCCACACATGTGTGCACATCTCTCCTCTCTTCTCTCTCCCTCCATCGCTTCCGTGCTCCTCTTGTTCTGCACACCAAGCCCTTGATTGGTATTAGCGCATGCTGAAGGCTTGTGTGCAAGAAGCTTCAATGGAAGCTTAGTTCAAAAGAGGTGAAAGTGCAGGTCGGCACCTTTCAGTAGTTGTTCAGTATTTCAGCCATAACTCAAGTTAGGAAGTTTGGATTGATGCGTTTAGACTGCCGAAAATTCAAAAAAGGCAGGCTAATGTAGAAGATGAATCTACAATCACTTGGATAGCAGGTTAGTGTTTTGGGTATAAGTTGAGTTTTACAAATCAAAATGAGACGATTCAACTTGGTATGCATAGCTTGCAATACCCTCTACAATTTGTAGAAGATCAAAAATCTAGATTTTGAGTGCAAGGTCATCAAAATTGTCAAATATAGAGCAGTAGTGTTGCAGGTGAAGGTGAAATTGATAGCTGATACTTGTTTTGTGCATATCTTGAGCTACACACCTCGGATTGAGGTGTTCTTTATATCGTTACATAGCTAAGAAAAAGTTCTTGAAGTTTTGTAAAGGGCAAAGGTCAGAGGTTATCACCTCTGAAACAAAAAAACACAGAGTAGCATATTTTCACTATAAGAACCCTAGTTGCTTTTAGAGGTTCAACTTGCTTTCGAACTTCTTCGAGAGATATTTTTGGTGTGAAAAATCTTATTTTCATAGCTTGAAGGCATTAGCCATGTATGATCACTGTGGTAGATCCTCCATATGAGAGTAGAGCATAAACTTGTCATGTGTTTGGCATGTGAGATGACATTGTGGTATACTCTGTTTGAGGTTTATGTCATCATAAGTTTGATCATGGATGTATAGTGGCATTGTGGTCTATATCTTGCTTATGCCACTTGGTTACGGATTTACTTTCTAATTGCACATCATTTTATGAGAGTTGACATTGGATCTTAGTTGGTACTTGTATCTTTGTTTTATATACCGATACATGATCCAGATTGGAGCCTCGATTGCATACTTATTTATCACCTTGATCGGCTATTAGGTCATTGATTTGATATATATTTGCCAGTGTGATTCTTGGCATATGTGGATGGTGATTCCCACATGGTTTATTTGGTTCAGAGTCCATTTTACAGAGGAGATGCTATCGAAATTTTGACAGCTTTTATGCTAGAAGAGAGCTCTAGTGGATCTTGAAGCTTGTGTGATAGCTTTGGATCATTGATTATCTCTATTCACGTGGGCTTGGTCACACATTGTTCGTGATAGGTTGGACCATCTTGCAAGATTCATTCTTGAGTGGAAGGTGTATCGCCATTGTATTGGCATATATTGCCATCAGTTTGTGGGAATATGTATTTGCCATTATCCTTGATTGGATCAGTGACACGTGGTGATAGATTAATCATTGTTCTTTTGATATTGGTTATCTTGTTTGATTTCCCAATTTATAGGGGATACTCTATCAAACTTTTTCCAGGGTTCTTTCACATCTACTTGGTCAGTTTGGAGACTTGGTGAGCAGGCTTATGCTCATGGTTTTATGTGCATGCTAGATGGACGGTTATGTGACATGTGGTTCACATGGTTTCTTCTCCAACGAGATATTTATGATGTGAGTTATGCATATGGATATGCAAGTGTGATCCTATTTTACATTCACAACTTTTTTGTTTAGAAGACGAAAGGCTTAACCCCTTAATCCGAGCGAAGGATCTAGATGCATGTAGGAGAAAGACATAGGATCTCATAGACAAGATTCATGCATCTATATGCTCATACATATATAAAAAATACTTTCATCATTTGAAATGAATTACAAAATCCTTTTATCCTTACTCAATTCATAAACTAGAAACATACATCAAGTTTTGTATTCCTACTTTGGCTAAACAGAATCACTTCATAATTTGAAAATCAAATTTCAAAATCATTTAATTATAATTTTTATCATGAAATGCATAGATCAATCACATAGGAAATTTAGAAAATAGATAAGTACCATATGGAAATTAGCTTGATCTTCAATCATCTCTCTTCAAATTCATCATAAAATCTTGTTCATAAAATTGTCATCAAAACATCTTTAATTTTGAGTGTTCAAATCATCATCCAATCCTGTTGGTAGTCATAAAACTAGAAACTAAAACATAAATAATTTTCATCATCAATCATATTTCATCATATCATTCAAACATGTTTTCATCATTTTTTTTCAAACATAATTTTCATATTTTCATCATATTTTTTTCATAAGAAAATCATATTTTTATAAAAAACATATAATATTTTTTCATATAGTTTTCATCATATTTTCAACTATATTTTTGGTAAAATAAAATCATATATTATATGGACAATTTGTCATGAGAATCTCTTCAATAGTTTGATAGAAAATTATTATGAGAAATTTATATCTTTGTAATAGAAAAGCACAAACAATTAGCATATAAATCCTTTGAAAGCAAAGCTTTGTCATAAATGTTTATACATTTATCAAGCATGGAAATATGTATTTTTCTTTTTCTCAAAGTTCATTGATTTTTTAATTTCATTTTCATCATCCTTTATCCTTGCATATACTACTTTATCAATCTTTTGCTTGTCCGATGTAATTTGATCTTATCTTTGTATATCAATAGATTAAGTTTGATTGTCACTTTTACTAATAAATTTAGGTATAGGAAGAGTTTGCTCATTATTTCTCTTTTTGTCAAAGAATTTACTTTGAATTTCAAATTTAGTCATATATTGAAAAAAACTCTTTTTATCATATCTATTAAGTTTACAATTTTTTTTCTTATCATAGCTCTTAGGTCTCCATTGTTTTTGAACTCTTTTACATCTTTTAGGTCTAAATTTAGTTTGATCAAAGTATTCTCTCATCGCTCCTCTACCTAATTTTAAATGCAAAGGTAGATGGGCTTGAAAATCACAAATCGTATGGTCAATTGTAGTGACTAAATGCAATTTACATGCATCATCATCATCATACATATGCCCTAATTGATCACACCAAAAACGTCTTATTGGACGATTCACTCTCCTATTCATAGCCCTATGGGTGGATCTCCAATGGTAAAAAGTATAGGTTTTATCATGCACTTTTGTAGATAAACTTTGAACTTCTTGTTCATGTTTACATTTGCATATGGATAATTCATTTACATGCTTGGTCACTTCATCAATTTTATTCTTCAAATTTGTAACTTCATTCATAATAAACTCCTTTAAAATACCACACATCACATGACTTGAATTGGAAAATTCACTAAGCTTATCAATTAATAAAAACACTTCTTCAAATCTGGCTTGATTTGATAATGTGAACTTTTCTCCTAGGTCTTTGAATTGTGTTTCCAAGTCCAAAATCCTATTATTAATTAATTCTTACATATTCAATTCTTTATCATGTGTAATTACTTGAACTACCTTCTTCTTTCCCATTGAAATTTGATAAAAAATAAGTGTCAAAAGATAGATAAAATACCTGGAATATGGCTTGAAGAAGAGGCTCAAGGTGAATCTGTGTGTAAATTCATACTGTTCATTTTGATCAAATTCTAATACATCCAATATCTAATGAATGAATATGTGCAAACGTCTCCACTTCATATGTTGATGAGAGGGGTGGCGAGAAGAGGATAACCACTTGCTAATTTCCGTGGAGGTGCTTATACCAAATATTATCAACCCTCAACACTTAGGAAGAAGAAGAAGCCCAAGAGTATTGGCTAATTGTCAATGCATATGTAAGAAAATATAAATCATATGTACCTGAGTTGCAGTGCCATTTTTTTAGGTTGTCTTCACAAATGTTGGAAGTACGGAAATGCTCGGTTGGTGGATCAATTCGACCACCTTGTTCCATGGCTCATGTAGGGTGATTTTCTGCAACATAGGTGAGTAATGAAAACTCGAAGAGATGTTTAGTCGGGCAATTGCAAAACAATTCATCATATATATTTGAAGCTTATCTTATCATCATTCAATTAGGAGAGAAACTTCATCTTTGAGAAAACTTCAAAAAGAAAGTCAATATATTATGTTTTGTCCACGACAACATAAATGCATATATTCAATCGTTTGCATATATTCAATCGTTTGCAGTTTAATTAGGAATTGCATCGTTCTTTTGTGATATGTAGAGATTTTGAATGTCATACAAAAGTGGCAACATTATTATATATGTTTAAAAACACTTCAACTTAGAACTCAATCTTCGTAATAATTCAGACACCTAAGCACAACCTTCAAACTATTGAGATTCATGTGATTTCTTTCTTTTATGAACCTATGAGCTTTACATTGATATCATCAAAACATACTGGACTTGTATTATATTTGACCTTCATATAGATTATTATATTTGACCTTCATATAGATTATCAACCATCATCACACAATGCATCATGTGAAAGTGTAAGTCTTCGGATATAATGATATTTCTTCCTTCATAAGAAATTTTTGCACTTGCTAGCATTACAAGCTTGGTGAGCTTCAATTTAAAGATCATGATTGCCTTCTTCATTGTTTTCCTAGCATCGTGAATGATGATGGCCAATGCTCTCCACATAGGTTAAAGAGCATATGATAAATTGGAAATCGATTCCGCTCAAAGGGTTTTCAAACTATCAGAGAGTGAATCTCTCCGACACCAGAGAGACACCTTACTGTATGACCGTGATACTTTTAGGCCACCGGAAAAATATTGAAAAACACCAAAAAAACACCGGAATAAATTTTGGTCATCGTCAAGGCTTGACTTTTAACAGAGACCACCCTAAGTGATTTGACTCGTGACTTTTGTCCACATTAAGGTCTTTTAACCCCCTTTATCCACCTAAAGCTTGCATAGTTCACATTTTCAACACTCCCCCTTAAGCTTAAGGTGATAATGTCTATATCAAGTAAGCTCATAGCTTTTGAAAACTTTGTTAACTTAGTCACATCCAAGCTTTTGGTGAAGATATGTGCAACTTGGTCCTTTGTATCTACAAAACGAACATTAATGTCCCCACTTGCAACCTTTTCCCTTACATAATGGTAATGCACTTCAATGTGCTTGCTCCTTGCATGATACATGGGATTGTTAGCAAGATGTAGGCTTGACATGTTATCTCCATACACTCGAATTGGTCCAAGTTGTATACCAAAATCTTTGAACAGCTTCTTAGGCCACATTGCTTCACATCTAGCGAGGGCTAAAGCTCTATAATCAGCCTCTATTGAACTCAATGTACGTGCATGAATTAAGATAGAACTCCAAGTATGTAGCACAAATCAGGTCTTGTGAGTGTAGCATAGATCAATGATCCCACAATGCTCCTGTATAGTGTAAGGTCTTCTAGCTTCTTACCATCTTCCTTGCTTAACTTGACAATTGAATCCAGAGATTTAACTATTGGTTTGCAATTTTTCATGCCAAACCTAAACAACACATCTAGAAGATACTTCTTTTGAGAGAGCTAAATACCTTCTTTCCCATAGATCACCTCAATTTCAAGAAATTACTTAAGCACACTTGAACTCTCTTCTAAGCTTCTCTTTGATGGTCCTTATCCTTGCAACATCATCATATGTCACAAGGAGATCATCTACATATATGCACATTAAACATATTTGTCATTTGTTTTCTTCATATACAAGGATGGATCTGCATCACTTGGAGAGAAACCACATCTCTTCAAGAAGTTCACTAGCCTCTGATTCCAAGCCCTTGGGGTTTGCTTTAGGCCATTCAGGACCTTCTTCAACCTGCAAACATAGGTAGGATGTTGTGGATCTACATACCCTTGAGGTTGTTCCATAAACACCTCTTCTTGTAACTCACCATTCAAGAAAGCATTCTTTATGTCCATCTAGTAGATAAGCCACCTCTTTACTACACAGAGGGCTATAAGAGCTTTAATGGTAGCCTTGTATGCCACATGCTAAAAGTCTCCTCATAATCTACCCCTTGTGTCTGTGTGAAGCCTTTGGCTACTAGTCTAGCCTTGTACCTTGCCAAGCTGCAATCTGCATTCCTCTTGGTCTTGTACATCCATCTATTTTGGACTATCTTCATGCCTTCCTTCTGTTGGAGTTATACATCTATGGAAGAACACGAACAACACAAGGAAGAAGAAAAATCTTGGAGCATCACACACAATAATGAATGTATTACCACTAGAATGTACAAAGTTATGTAGCTCGTTAGGGCAATAGGTGTATATACAAGCTGGGGGAAAAACCTCCTAAAGAGGGGAAAAATTTCCCCGATAGTCCTAGAGTATTCACACACATCACTACCTAAATATATCAACAATGCCCCCTGGGAGTGATGTGGTGAACAAGGATTTGGTACTCATGTATAAGGAAGTGCCAAGAATTTTGGAATCAATCCACAAAAGGAAGTAAGCCCAAAGCTTTGCGGAAAGCTTCAAATTTCTCCCTAGGCAGAGCCTTCATTAAAAGGTCTGCAATGTTCTCCTGCATGGGCACATATGTCAAGCTGATCTCTCTAGTAGAGATCCTCTCCCTCACATAATGATAATGCACCTCAATGTGCTTATTGCGAGCATGGAACACATGGTTCCTCGCAATTGCCAATGCACTCTGACTATCAGTGAAGATGGTGGTGGCAGAAGACTGGCCAACACCCAAATCAACCATAAGGTGTCCGAGACACACACACTCAACAATCACTGTGAAAGCTGCCCTATACCCAGCATCACAACTAGAAGTGGCCACAATAGGCTACTTCTTGCTCAACCAAGATATGCATGAGCTACCAAGCATGAAGCAAAAACCACTAGTGGACACACAAGTTTCATAGCAACCAACCCAATCAAACTCAAAAAAAGCATGTAAATCTGGTGGTAGTGATCCCCCTTGGGATAAAACAATCCAAGTAGCCAAGTACCACTCAAGTAGCGAAAGATATGCTTAACTGCCTGCCAATGCTTGACTCATGGGCAATGCATAAACCTGCTCATCTGTGAGATAGCAAACTGAATATCGGGCTCAGTAATGCATAAGTAAATCAAGCATCCAACTGCGTGCTAATAGAGAACAACATCAAATGCATCTCTAGCATCATGAAGACTCAATCGTAAACATGTCTCCATAGGAGTGGCAATAGCTTTACAGTCCTCAAGGCCAAAATACTACAAAAATGTGTCAATATATTTCATTTGACACAAAGCTATTCCGCCATCAACCTACATAAATTGAATGCCAAAATAATAATGCAAATGCCCCAAATCAACAGGTCAAATGAGGCATGTAAATCAGCCTTAGAATCAGAAATATGCTTCTCATGAGGGCTAGTGAGCAACATGTCATCAACATACACCCCAATGATTAGATGCACATCATTTGCACGCTTAACATATAAGGTGCTTTCAGTTAAACTGTTCTCAAAACCATGTGCAATCAGATAAGCATGCATCTTTTCATACCAAGCACATGGTGCTTACTTTAAACCATATAATGCCTTCTTTAACCTCCGTGAACGGTTTTCATGCCCTTTTTGCACAAAGCCATGGGACTAAAAAACATACACTTCTTCATGCAATCACCATTCAAAAATTTAGTTTTAATGTCCACCTAATGTACATTCCAACCATGATGAGCTACAAGTGCACAAATGCTATGAACAGTAGTCATTCAACATGCAGGTGCAAAGGCCTCATCAAATTCATTGCCTCTTTCCTGTGCATAACCCTTTGCAACAAGCCTAGCCTTATACCTGTCAACTGTTCCTTTAGGTTTACACTTAAGCTTGTATACCCACTTAGTGCCAATGGCCTTCTTGCTAGGAGGAAAGTCACATAAAGTCCAGGTACCATTTTTCATGATAGCATCATATTCAGATTGCATTGTAGCCATCCAATGTTCAAAATTTTGTGCTTCATCAAACGAATTAGGGTCCCTTTCATCACAAAGACTAGAGGCAACCATAGCATAGCAATCTCATGTGAAAGAGGCACTATGAGAGCCTGAATGCATATGGTATGATAGAGGTGAATCTAACTTGCTATCATGCATAGTCTGCACCAACCATTTTGGCATAGTTTTTGCCTCCTCAATATTAGGTCTCTCATCAACAAGTGCATCATGCAAGTCTTCATAAAAAATGGAATGATCAGCATCATCGCATGAATCTGACAAAGATCAAAGACATGAAGGAATAATTGATTTTTGCTGATGAAGTTATACTAGATAGCTCACTTGTGTAGACCATTTTGAATGGTCTTCCTAATTTATATCAAAGTTTTGTTTCTACTCTTTGTTTGATGATGAAAGGTAATCCAAATGCCTTGTCATTTGAGGAGTTAGTCTCTGATCTATTGCAAGAAGATCAGTTTAGGCTGAACATGTTCATTATGCATGTTGCAGATCAGGCTTTCCTAGCTAGTGAGAAGAACAACGATAAATGGAGCTCATCTACTAGTAAGCAAAAATCTGCAAATGCTGCATATTCGAAGAAGAAGTACAAAGATGAGAAGAAATCAGAAAAGCAAAAATTCTTTTGTAAGTACTATAAAGGAAATGATCATGTTATAAAAACTCTGCAAAACTCACTGCGAAAAAGGCAAAGAAAAAAGAGGCTAGAATGGTTGTTGTAGAGGCCTCTACACAAAAAATAGAGTCTACTAATTTTGTGCAAAATGAAGAATGTGCATTTACTACTATTTGCAGTTTTGACCCATCTTCTCTTAAACAATGTATGTTTGCAGTAGACTCAAATGTTTGGTACTTTGATAGTGGGGCAACCGAACATATTAACTCGCAGCGCAGTTTCTTCACTTCACTCGAGACGGCCCCTACACTAGGAAATCCTATCACATGCACCAAAAAATCCTCTTATCTAGTCATGGGAGTTGGTGAGATCATTCTGACCACTATTGATGGTAGTTCTTTTACATTATCAGATGCTTTATTTGTGCTAGGGATCAAGAAGAATCTATTATCAGTTTTTGCATTAGCTAAGATTGGATTGGTTGTGAAATTTGTTGATGAAAGATGTAGAGTTCATGATCTGTCAAATGGCAACATGATTATTGCTTCCAGCATTTTATGTTGTGGGTTGTACAAGCTCATAGACTATGAAAAAACTATGAATGATTAGCATGTGTAGTACATGATTCTCAGGCTATGTCAGATGCAAAGCTTTGGCATGCATGCCTTGGTCATCTGAATTTTGCTAGTTTCTTATGCCTCATGAAATTTGAAATGGTATCCTCTTTGCCTAAATTTGAGGCACTTGGAAAACATGTTTGCGAAGGCTATATTTTGGGCAAAATGCAGCATTCATCCTTCCCAAAAGATGGTTCAGTTTGAGCTACTTAAAAATTGCAGCTTGTACATATTGATGTGTGTGGTCCTATGCAGACACCTTCTTTTGGAAACTATCTTTACTTCATGACTTTCATTGATGCTTTTTCTAGGCATGCATGGGTATATCCACTCAAAGAAAAGTCCAAAGTGTTTATGTGCTTCAAAAAGTTTTTGGTTTGGGCTGAAAATCTATCAGCATGTAAAATGGGCACCCTCCATTCTGATCGAGGGCGGAATATATGTCTTCTGAATTTAGTGCATTTTTTGTTGAACATGGGATAAAACACTAGTGTACAATGTCGTATACACCTTGACAAATTGGAGTTGCTAAATAAAATAATAGGTCATTCATGGAGATGGTGAGGTGTATGGTCAAGAGTCAGACTTTACCACATAGTTTTTGCCTTGCGGATGTCATGTGTGCAGCATATGTACTTAACAAGTGTCCCACTAAATCACTACAATCTATCACTCCATATGAGGCTTGGCATGGTTGCAAGCCATCTGTTGCTCATTTGCATATTTTTGGTTGCCTAGCATATGCATTAGTGCCTGAACAACATCACAAGAAATTTGATGATAAAGCAGTAAAATGTATTTCTGTTGGATATAGTTCTTTTATCATCTATATCATCCACACATTAAATGCATTTTGGTTAGCCGTAATGTTTTTTTGGTGGAAGATGGTATTCAACCTTTACTTTCATGTAGAAAGGAGGCATCTAATAGCTTCAAAGACATGTATGATATTTTGCTGCTTCTTTTTACAGGTGGACAGTCTAGTGCTGGTCCTAATGAGGCAATTTCCCAGCCTTTACAGGTTTCATGTGATGATGCAAATCATTCTATTTATGATGCAGATTTATATGATGCACTTGAAAGAACTGATATTGAGGAGACAAAAACTATGCCAAAATGGCTAGTGCAGACTTTGCATGACAACAAATTAGATGCACCTCTATCATACCATACTCATTCAATCTCTCATAGTGCCTCTGTTACATCAGATTGTTATGTTATGGCTGCCTCTAGTCTTTGTGATGAGACAAAACCTGTTTCGTTTGATGAAGCACAAAATTCCAAACATTGGATGGCTACAATACAATTTGAATATGATGTTATAATAAAAAATGGTACCTGGCCTTTATGTGACTTGTCTCTTGGCAAGAAGGGCATTGACACTAAGTGGGTATACAAACTGAAGTGTAAACCTGATGGAACAATTGACACGTATAAGGCTAGGCTTGTTGCAAAGGGTTAAGCATAGGAAAGAGGCATTGATTTTGATGAGACCTTTGCACCTGCATGCCGAATGACTATTGTTCATAGCATCTGTGCAGTTGCAGCTGATCATGGTTGGAATGTACGTCAGTTGGACATTAAAACTGCATTTTTGAATGGTGACTTGCATGAAGAAGTGTATGTTTTTCAGCCCTGTGTCTTTGTGCAGAAAGGGCATTAAAACCATGTGTGCAAGTTAAAGAAGTTATTATATGGTTTAAAGCAAGCACCATGTGCTTGGTATGAAAAGATACATGCCTATCCAATTGCACATGATTTTGCTAATAGTCCAATTGAAAGCACCTTATAAGTTAAGCGTGCTAATGATGTGCTTCTGATCATTTTTGTGTATGTTGATGACATGCTGCTCACTGGTCCTCATGACAAGCATATTGCTGATTTTAAGGCTGATTTGCATTCCTCATTTGAGATGTCTAATTTGGGGCATTTGCATCATTATTTGGGCATTCAATTTATGTAGGTTGATGGCAGAATAGCTTTGTGTCAAATGAAATACATTGACACATTATTGCAGTGTTTTGGCTGTGAAGACTGTATACCTGTTGCCACTCCTATGGAGACAAGTTTACGATTGAGTTTTCATGATGTTGGAGATGCATTTGATGTTGTTCTCTATCAGCAGGCTATTGAATGCTTGATTTACTTATGCATTATTCAGCCAGATATTTAGTTTGGTATCTCACAGATGAGCATATTTATGCATTGCCCAAGTGTCAAGCATTGGTAGGCAGTTAAGCGCATCTTTGACTACTTGAATGGTACCCAGCTACTTGGATTGTTTTATCCCAAGTGGGGATCAATACTGCCAAATTTGCATGCTTTTTTTGACTCTAACTTGCTGGTTGCTATGACACTCGTGTGTCCACTAGTGGTTTTTGCTTCATGCTTGGTAGCTCATGTATATCTTGGCTGAGTAAGAAGCAGCCTACTATGGCCACTTCGAGCTGTAAGGCTGAGTATTGGGCAGCTTTCACAACAACTCTTGAGTGTGTGTGGCTTAGATGCTGGGTGTTGGCCAGTCTTCTGCCACTACCATCTTCACTAACAGTTAGAGTGCATTGGCAGTTCCGAGGAACCTTGTGTTCCATGCTTGCACTAAGCACATTGAGGTGCATTATCATTATGTCAGGGAGAGGTTCTATGTTGGAGAGATCGGCTTGGCATATGTTCCCACACAAGAGAACATTGCAGACCTTTTAACGAAGGCTCTACCTAGGAAGAAGTTTGAAGCTTTCTGCAAAGCTTTGTGCTTACTTCCTTTTGTGGATGGATTCCACATAGCTTGGCACTGAAGTATTTCGATGGCGATGCACCACAGTGCGCTCTTCTTCTCGAGAGCTTCACGATGATATCCTTGGATTAGAAAAATGAGCTCCTAGGACTGCACACGGTACTTCGCCCAAAGAGTGCAGGATATGCAGAAAACATAGTACACAGGGAGCACGAAGATAGACTTCTCAGGTCTTACAAAATGCCGTCGAAGTTACAGTATATGGTTGACTAGGCCATTATATGTTTTATTAAAGAACATATACAAAGAAGTGTCCAGCGTCCATTTGGTCTTTCACATGGACACTAACGGTAACAATCTCCTATTAATAGCCAATATGGACAAAGTAACTATGGGAGAAATATAAAGAATGATAAAGAATACCTGAGTTCAAGTATACAAGCTATACCTCCCACTTGATGGGCATGTTACACAGTATACAAGTGACTGTGTAAGATCATGAATCAAGTAACCCCCATCAAGTGACCGCAGTGTCAAAAGCTATCCTGTGGTAGAGCTTTAGTCAAAGCATTTGCAACATTATCTCGAGTGTGAACCTTCTCAAGAATAATGTGCTCAGTGGCTAAGCAATCTCTAATGAAGTGATATCTCACCTCAATGTGCTTGGTCTTTGCATGATAGACCGGATTCTTAGCCAAAGCAATGACACTCTGATAGTCACTGAGCAAACGAGGTACATGCTGAGGTAAACCCATATCACAAGCAAGGCGAGAAAGCCACAATGCTTCCTTACATGCCTCACTTGCTGCAACATACTCTGCTTCTGTGGTGGAAAGAAATGTACATTCTTGAAGACAAGATCTCCAAGAGATAGCACCTCCAACAAAATGAAAAATGTACCTTGATGTAGACTTACGATTGTCTACACAACCAGCATAGTCAAAATCTCTGTAATTGATAATGGATGCTTTCCCTCTAAGGACAATGCTCACTTGTGGGCCTTTCTAACTCTTGGACCCAGTTTCCATGCATGAGTGCTTCCACCAACCTCAAATTCAAGCACATGGACCAAATTTGGACCTATCCCACCCTCCGTGGGTGCCCAAATGCCCATGCGCCTTCATCCAAGGCCAGTTTACCGCTCACGATGGATAAGCGCTTTTTCCAAGTGCCCACAAATGAGGCGTGAACCTCTGTCTCACCCAATTTCTCAACTAGGCTCTGATACCAATGTCACATCAACTGGAGCCTTCTTTTGTTGTTGTCTATGCTTTCGTATGCCCAACATGCACACAGAGAGATCTTCTCGAGTTCACGGCCCAACCATGCCCAAGCCGTAGTCGTTTCTCATAAAAGAGTCTCATAAATAAAGACTCTCTTTTTTTTTATTCTTCTGCCCCCACTATATAATATGGTAAACCTACCATGTGACTGTCATGTGATGCATGTGATACGATAACCATATCCCTTTCATGTGACACTATACCTAAGCATAGAGACTTGTCCTTAGTGCCACTCAGATATCTCAAAATCATCTTGACCACTTCCAAATGTTTCTTGCCAGGATTAGACATATATCTGCTCACAACTCCCACTACAAATGCAATGTCTCGTCTCGTAGCTACCATAGCATACATGAGACTACCAATAGCAAACTGATAGGGAATTTTGGTCATGAATTTTCCCTACATATTGAACCTGTGAAGTACTTTGGATATGTACTCACATTGAGACAAGCATATGCATCTTTTACTCCTATCACGAGTAATGTGCATGCCCAGAATATGTTTGGCATCCCCCAAATCCTTCACATCAAATGTCTGACTCAACTTCCTTTTGAGAATTGACAAGTCATAGGAGGACTTCCCAACAATCAACATATCATCGACATAAAGTATCAAGCATATCAAGCTACCATCTAAGCATCTCTTTGTGTAGAGACAATGATCCTCATTGCTTTGAGAATAGCCTTGAGACTTCATAAAAGCATCAAAATTTTGGTACCATTGTCTAGGAGACTGTTTAAGTCCATACAAGCTCTTCTTGAGCTTACAAACTAGACTTTCCTTGCCAGGAACTACATAACCCTCTGGTTGTTCCATATAGATCTCATATGTAAGATCTCCATGCAAGAAAGCAGTTTTCACATCCATTTGGACTAACTCTAAGTCCAATGCAATGAATCCAAGCAACATGCGCAAGGTAGTCATCTTGACCACTGGGGAGAAGATTTCCTCAAAATCAACACCATGTTGTTGCTTAAAACCCTTTGCAACAAGTCGTGCTTTATACTTTGGAGAAGCACTATCTGATGTGAATTTCAGCTTATATACCCATTTACATGGTAAAGCTTTCTTGCGATTTGGCAAAGGTACTAAATCCCAAGTACCATTCTTGTGAATAGAATCCAACTCACTCTTCATGGCACGCTCCCACTTGACATGATCCTCTGTCTGCATAGCCTCTTTGTAGCAAGAAGGCTCACCAGCATCTTTTAGCATAACAAAATCTAAACCTGGAACATATCTATCAGGTGGATGTGAGACACGTGTAGAGCGTCTCAATGGTTGCTCAATAAGAACATGTGCAGATTGATCTAATCGGACATTCTCTTGAACATCCCTATGTGTAACATTTTTATGCATGCTAGCTAGAGGAATAGTATTCTCAAACACCACTCTTCTCACTTCAACCTCCTTAATGGGCTGTTTATGCATCTTAGACTCATTGAAAATGACATCACTACTTCTGATCACTGACCGTGTTTCAGGATCCCATAAGCGATATCCAAATTGTCCTTCTCAACCATATCGAAGAAAAATGCATTTCTTTGACTTATGGTCCAACTTTTTTCTAAGACTCTTGGGTATATGAACATATGCTTCACACCCAAAAACTCAAAGATGATCATAATATGGTGGTTTCCCTTTCCATAACTCTTGTGCCACTTTCATACCTTTGGCAGTACTAGGTGAAAGGTTAATCACATGAACTGCAGTCAATACTGCGTCTGCCCAAAAACCGCGTGAGAGGTTTGCATGATGCAACATAGAGACTACTCTATCTTGATTAGTTCTCTTCATCCTCTCAGGTACACCATTTTGTACTGGGGTGTAAGGAGTTGTAAACTCTCTACGAATCCGTCTAGACTGACAGAAAAGGCTGAATTCATGTGAGTATACTCACCCCCATTATCTAAACATAAAGCCTTAAGCTTAGTTCCTTTTTCAGTCTCAACTGAAGCAAGCCATTTTCTAAAAGTAGGGAATACTTCATCCTTTGATTTGATAGGATATACCTAGAATTTTCTAGTAGCATCATCTATGAAAGTGACAAAGTAAAGAGAACCACCTAAGGACCTAGTGGGCATAGGACCACACACATCTGTATGAGCGATATCTAAAGGCTGAATTGAAGAGTCAATGTGCGTTCTATGCACATTTTTGGTTTGCTTTCCATATTGACGATACTCACAAAATGAAAAATCAGAGAAAGATAACACAGGTAAGTAGCCAGAACGAGAAAGATTTTCCATTCCACTATGCGATATATGCCCCAAATGACCATGCCAAATACAAGCCATAGGCTGTTCAATAACATCTAAAAAGTGTTCTTTCTGGGATACAAATAAAGAATAAAGTGAGCCAATTTTGCTTCCTTTTGCAATAACCATATTGCCCTTTGATATGCAAAAGGACTGAGCATAGAAGACCACCTTGTAACCAAGGTCATCAAGTTGACCAACTGACATCAAACTACATGATAACTGAGGTACATGACGTACATTATGCATAGTAAATTTTGAACCATCAATGAACTCCACAACCACACCTCCAACCCCCACAACATCACATTGGTAAGAGTCACCAAGTCTCACGGTACCAAGAGACTTTGCTGCATAATTAGAGAACCATTCTTTGTGTGGTGTCACATGGAAAGAAGCACCATAATCTAGTAGCCAGGTGTGGGAAAGAGAATCAACCTTAAGAGCCTCAGTTGGCATAGTACTATCAAGTGTCAACACATCAGCATCATCAGAAATAGCATTAATTTCTACAATCTTCACAGTCAAAGTAGATGGTGTAGGTAACTGTTTAATATGCCCATCAACATTCTGTCCTTTACCTTTAGCATTCTTTAATGCATAACAATCTTTCTTCATGTGTCCTTTCTTATGACAATAATGACATTCGATATCCCTCTTCCTTGATTTACTTCTACTCTTATTCCGTTGACCATTCTTTTCCTTGTTCTTGCTCCTGCCACATTGGTGATTCTTTCCTTGGTAAGAATAATGAACATTATATGCATCTCCACTCTGAGTGCCAACCATGGATTTTCTATGAATCTCCTCACTCAAGAATGCTCCACATATGTCATCATAGACGAGTTTACCACCAGGTGCACTATTGCTAATAGCTGTACAAAAACGTATCCCATGATGATGGCAAGGTGCATAACAGCAATACTGCTTTCATTTCATTATGCATATCCATTTTTTGAGCCTGTAACTGGGAGAATATAGTATGAAACTCATTCAGTTGAGCAGCAACACTATCCATGTCCTTCATACGAAGGTCATATAATTTTCTCATTAGATATACTTTATTTGATGCTGTCTCTTTTTCATATGTATTGCATAACTTCTTCCAAAGCTCCTCTACACTTTCACAGTCTAATACTATAAAGTAAACATTATCTGCCAGGTGCAAGCGAATGGTAGACCTGGCCATTTCATCTAACTCATCCCAATCATCTTCATCCATGTCAGCAAGCTTCTTTGAAATTCCATTTACTGGCTTCCATTGCCTCCTTTGAATCAGCACATATTTAATTTGATTCTTCCATAGAGAAAAGTTTGTGCCATCAAATTTTCAGATCTCAAAATGGTATTTGCCCTGCAAGTTATAGCTCCTCCTCGGAACACTAGCACTAGACCCTGATCCACCGGATGTACTTGAGACCTCTGATGCCATGATGGTAGAGAACTGAATAGAATCATAATGGAGCTAGAAGAGTCTGAACACCAATGAATAAGTGTATCAAGGAGTAAATCGACCACTGTATAGTTGACAAAACTAGAAATCTGGAAAGATTTTTGCAAGAGTATCCTCTGCAAAATGAGTGTATGACCAGTGTCAAAATATCATAAAACTGCAAGTATTGACATGTTTTCTTGCATAGTGAATCATTGACTCCACTGCATATAATCAATTACCCAGTAGAAGCCAACTAGGCTTATCGAGCACCTAGAATAACTATCATACATCTCCTATGGTGAGGCTGGGTAAGTCTTCTACTTGCATCACCGAAGAGAACCTGACATCTCGGTGTCTCCCAGTTAAGAAAACCTCACCACGACCCTCTTTTACAAATGTAAAAGGCTTTATGCAAAAACATAACCGCTATATCAATGACCACAGGGGCGTACATAAGCGGTATCCACAGAAGCGTACATGGTGTGTATGTGCTCAATATATGCAGTAAAATGACACTAAAAGGTTGAATACACAGCCCAAAAACTAGCCAACAACACCTGCAAGTGTCTGTCAACTCTGATGTTTTAGGCTCAAAAAACCTGCATAAATTTGCAGCAGCTGCTCCCACCAAAACTGAAACCTTTCAAGAAACCTGTAGTTTTACAAGTGTGGCTAAAAACACAGCCCCAAAGGTTGATGTTTATTGTCGGAGAAGTACAAAGAACACTCTTCTTGATGTTCTTGGACCTGTGTGAAAAGAACTATGTGCAGAAGTACTCCAAAATGGCTCAAAAGACACCCCAAAAATGCTTCAAAAATAGGCTTTGAAAGCAAACAATGAAGCTTTGAGGGACCAAAACATGTTCAAGGTAATGTCAACCTTAGTATTTCCCCTTCTTCAGACACCACAAGAGTGTAGCTTAGTGGCAAGAGATTGCCATGGTTAAGCAAGCTCCGAGGGGAACAGTACTGGGATGGGTGACCTCCCCGGAAGTACCGGGAACCTCTATATTCCTTGATCGTTGAGGTCCTCCCTTGCGTGCAGCCAAGAGTGACTTTGGTGACTCGGATGGCAAGGTATGCCAAGGTCTAGGCCTTGGTCCCCGCCTTAATCGTAAGCCTTGGAGAAAGCCGGGGGGAGGGGGGTGCTTGCTTCACTCGCACAAAAGGAACAAAGCTTTTGCGTGGAGCTGCTCTGATACCAGTGAAAGTATTTCGATGGTGATGAACCACATTGCGCTCTCCTTCTCAAGAGCTTCACGACGATATCCTCGGAGTAGAAAACTGAGCTCCTAGGGACGCACACGGTACTCCTTCCAGAGAGTGCACGATACGTAGAAAACACAATACACAGGGAGCACGAAGATAGACTTCTCAGGTCTTACAAAATGCGGTCGAACTTACAATCTATGCCTGATGAGGCCACTATATGTTTTATTAAAGAACATATACAAAGAAGTGTTTAGCGGCCATTTGTCCTTTCACATGGACACTAATGGTAATAGGCACTTCCTTATACATGAGTGCTAGCTCCTTGTTCACCGCATCACTCCAAGGGGGGGATTTGTTGATATATTTAGGTAGTGATGTGTGTGAACACACTAGGATGTTTGGGGCACTTTTTTCCCTCTTAAGGAGGGTTTTTGCCCCTGGCTTGTATATACGCCTATTGCTTTAATGGGTTACTTATTTTTGTACATTCTAGTGGTAATACATTAAGCATTTTGGTTGTGCTCCAAGCTTCTTCTTCTTACTTGTGCCGTTTGCATGCTTCCGTAGTCATCTTACTCCAACAGAACTCAAGAAGGGGGTAGGCTTCCCTTTCAACAACATAGAAAGCTATCTCGAGGGAGTGTTAGCAATGTGTCGGGAGAAAGGGAGAGAACATTAGGAAAAGTGGGTGATGTTGGGCTAAAGTGGGAGAGAGAGAGAGAGAGAGAGAGAGAGAGAGAGAGAGAGAGAGAGAGAGAGAGAGAGAGAGAGAGAGAGAGAGAGAGAGAGAAAGAAAGGGAGTGAGTGAGTGTACAAGAAAAAGGGCTTTTTCTCCTTTGAGCTCAAATCCTTGAGCACTAAAATCCTTGACCAATGCAAATAGATCAATACTCGAAGGGTGATAGTGTGTGTTTGAAAGTATGAAAAGTTAGAGGTTTGGATAGTCATCACAATGAAGTAATCTAGGAATATAAGGAAGAGGATCTGAGTGAAAAAAGAAAACAGGATCATTTGACCCATTTGACCATAAAAAAAATTCGAAATAGGATAAACAAATACATTTGGGACCACTTTGGACACCACTTTAGGACCTATTCATTTTGGCAATCCTATAGGGGATCGGAAAGTGAACATAAAATTGTATAAATTGGCAAGCTAGGGTGAGAATGGCTTGATGAAACACAAGTATCTGGGCACATTTTAGATTTGCGTAAGCACTTTCTCTGTTGAGGACCTTATCCACAACCTCTTCTACCACTCAGTGTGGGATCAAGTCCTCAAAATGGTAGTAATAAGGGGTTTCCACTTTTCTTCCCCTCTTAGCCATTGAGAGTAATTTGAAAAAGGTCTTCCTCATCTACTTTGCAGCCAACAGATGCCAATTGCTCCCTCAATTCCTTCACCCTCAAGGTGTAGTCAACAATAGATTGACCACTACCCTTCTTCAAAGAATCGAGTTCATTCTTAAGCTGCATCTTTTTGCTTCTTGTGGAAGTGGCATATATCTTCTCTAAGGCCTCCCAAAAATCTCTAGCATGATCAAACTCTGATATATGACCAATCATAGTGTCAGAGATTACTTGTGATATGGAGAAGATAGCTCTCCTATTTCTTTCCTCCCAATCCTTCAACATCTTCAATTCTTGATTGGTGATCTTCTGATCCTTGGGATCCACATTTGGCTTATCTTCATCTCCACACACAATATGCCATAAACCTTTTCTCATGAGGTAGCTCATGACTCTGAACCTCCATGGTTGGTAGTTGTCTTTGTTAAGCAACTCCAATTTTTTGACCTAGATCTGCCATAATGAATGGGAAATTAGGGTTATACTAAAAACTACCTATTAGCCTTGATGTCCAAGATTTTGTATTCTTCTCCTAGAGTCTTCAAAGGATGTTTCCTAATCTAATAACAACTCATGGAATTTAATCCCTCAGATTTCCACACTAGAAGTGAAATGAACCCAATACCTAGGTCCCTTCATACTCCTTTTCTGCTATCCTGTAGCAAAACTCTGATTCACCTACCTTACACTAATCCAAATTACCTAAGCTTTTAGACACACTTAGTTTGGCTCATAAGATTTCCAATAAGCTATAGACTCAAATGGATCTGTTTAGGTTAGCCAACAACTCTGTACAATATAGACTATGCAGAGGTCTAGGATATGCAAAAAATAGGGTTACATATATACACCAATTTCTCTACATGAAAAACTAATTTCAAGAAGCCCTCTTAGGAAAAGTAAGATGATAGATATAAGCTACAAAATGAAATTTAAATCTCTTGAATTGGAAATGTACACAAAGAGTTACAATTGTTATAATTAGACTATGTCTATACCTACAAGAGGCTAGAGGGGGTGTGGGCTTGGTAGCTCCTCCTTGCTCCTCCTTGCTCCTCCTCTATGCATATAATGCCCTCCTCTACATTTTTTCTAGCTTGGACTACTGCATTTCAGCTCCTTGAGCCTTGCATGGCTCTCTCCTTGAGCCTTGCATGGCTCTCTCCTTGAGCCTCCTTGAGTATATGTCTCTTCGGATGACCTACAAGACTTCCATGCATTTGGTGTCTCTTCACCTCCTTTTATAGCTTTTGGATGATTCTAATGACTTTTTCTCCACCTTAGGACTGCCCTGTCTGACCCAACCTTGAGACTAGCCTAAGTGATTTGACTCATGACTTTTGCCCACTTTAAGGTCTTTTGACCCCTTTATCCTCGTAAAGCTTGCATAGTTCACATTTTCAACACTTATATCTCAATACAAAATGATGTAGCTAAGAGGATGAATAGAAATATTTATGATAGAGTGGTTTCTATGCTTGATCATGCAAACCTTTCACAAGGCTTTTGGGAAAAATTAGTATTGACTATAGTTCATGTGATCAATCTTTCACCTAATACTTCCAAAGTACTAAAAGTGGCACAAGAGTTATGGATAGGGAAGCCAACATATTATGGTCATCTTCAAGTTCTTGGTTCTGGAGAATATTCTCATATACCCAAGAATCTTAGAAAAAAGTTGGACCATAAGTCAAAGAAATGCATTTTTCTTGGATATGCTTGAGAAGGCCAATTTGGATATCATTTATAGGATTTTGAAACACGATCAATGAAATACGTAGTGATGTCATTTTTGATGGGTCTAAGATGCATAAACAACCCATTAAGAAGTTTGAAGTGAGCACAGTAGTGTTTGAGGATACTATCCCTCCAATTATCATGCATAAGAATGTTACACATAGGGATGTTCAGGAGAATTTCGAATCACATGAGCCTCCAAATGCTCTTATTTTGAAACTAGAGACGTTCTACACGTGTCTTGCATCCACTTGATACATATGTTCCAAGTTTTGATTTTCTTATGCTAATAGATGTTGGTGAGCCTTCTTGCTACAAAGAGGCTATGTAAACAAAGGATCATGTAAAGTGGGAGTGTTCCATGAAGAGTGAATTGGATTGTATTCACAAGAAATACTTGGGATTTTGTACCTTTGCCAAAGGTCAAGAAAGCTTTACCATGTAAATGGGTATATAAGTTGAAATTCACATTGGATAGTGCTTCTCCAAAGTATAAAGAATGACTAGTTGCAATGGGTTTTAAGCAAAAATATGGTTTCCATTTCACGGAAGTCTTCTCTCCAGTAGTCAAGATGAGTACAGTTCACATGTTGCTTGTATTTGTTGCAATAGAGGACTAAGAGCTAGTTCAAATGGATGTGAAAACTGATTTCTTGCATGGATATCTTAGATATGAGATCTATATGGAACAACCAGAAGGTTATGTAGTTCTCGGCAAAGAAAGTCTATTTTGTAAGCTAAATAAGAACCTATATGGACTTACATAGGCCCCTAGACAATGACAACAAAATTTCAATGCTTTTATGAAGTCATTTCTCAAACCAATTTGAGTGAGACATTTGCTATGAAGGATTTGCACGATGCCAAACATATTCTTGGCATGGGCATTACTCGTGATAGTAAAAGATGCATACACTTGTCTCAAAGTGAGTACATATCCAAAGCACTTCACAGGCTCAATATGCAAGGCGGGAAGGCATTGAATACACCTTCACCTACATACTCTTGGCATCCACATTACTCATGATAGGAGTAAAAGATGCATATAATTGTCTCAAATTGAGTACATATCCAAATGCATCTCAAAGTGAGTACATATCCAAAGCACTTCACAAGTTCAATATGCAAGGTGGGAATGCATCGAGTACACCTTTACCTACATATGTGAAATTGAGCAAGGATGATTGCCTCAAATCAGATGAGGAAAAGGAATTCATCATCAAAATTCCTTATCAATCTATTATTTTTAGTCTCATGTATGTCATGGTCACTATGAGACTAGACATTGCATGTGTAGTGGGAGTTGTGAGCAGATATATGTCTAATCCTGAGAAGAAACATTGAGAAGCATTCAAGATGATTTTGAGATCTCTGAGTGGCACTAAGGAAAATTTTCTATGTTTGGTTAGAGGAAAGGCATCCATTATTGGTTACACAGATTCTTATTATGTTGGTTGTGCAGACAATCAGAATTCTATATTAGGGTACATTTTTCACTTTGTTGGATGTGCTATTTTCACTTTTCTAGATGTGCTATCTCTTGGAGATCTCATCTTCAAGAATGTATAGTTGTTTCCACTATAGAAGGAGAGTATGTTGCAGCTAGTGAGGCATTTATGAAAGCATTGTTTCTTTTCCTTCTTGCTTGTGATATGGGTCTACCTCAATATGTACCTCATTTGCTCAACTAGAGTGCCATTTCTTTGGCTAAGAATTCAGTCTATCATGCACAAACCAAGCACATTAAGGTGAGGTATCACTTCATTAGAGACTTCTTAGCCACTACATGCATTATTCTTGAGAAGGTTCATACTCAAGATAATGTTTTAGATGCCTTGACTAAAGCTCTAACACACGATTGCTTTTGACGGTCCATTTCATGTCCATTTCAAAAAATATTGCTATTACAAGCAAAGCAACCATAGATCCATAAGTAGAGAATGATGTGCATCACATGGAGTGGATGCATCATACATGGTTTCAAGATTGGAAAAAGAAGAAGTTTACTTGGTCATGGAAAGATAATAGGAAGATAATTTATGTTTGATATGGTGAAATTGCTATGAGAATATGTATGCCAAAAATAATCCACATTCATCCACATCCAAATATGTATGGAATCAGAGGATTGTTCACATAAACTTGCATAAGCTAAAAGATATGGATAAAGAAATACTTATGTGTGACTTACCGAAATCTATTCATTTATATTCTAAAAGAATATCAAAGCATGCACTTTTGAAAATCATCAAAGAATGAAGTTTCCAAAAAGATATATGCATAAAAGAAATCATTTGGTCTTACAAGGACAAAGTCCATTGATATATTACTATACTTTTTCATATTCATTGTTGGCTATAGCAGGTATATGGGTTTGTTTTCTAAAGCGTAAACATGAAGTCTTTGAATGTTTTTTCAAGTTCAAGGATATGCTTGAGAAGTACTTGGGGAATGTACATAAAGTGTTTATAATCAGATTCACGTAAGGGAATATATTTCAAGAGAACTTAATAAACACTTAAGTGAACATAGCATCAAATGGAAACTAATTTATAGATACACATCACAACATAATGGTGTTGCAAAGAGGAAATCTATCTATCTATCTATCTATCTATCTATCTATTTCTCTCTCTCTCTCTATGTGTGTGTGTGTGTCTATGTGTGTATGTATGTCTCCCTATCTTGTCAAACTATATTAAGTACTTATTGTTAGGAGATTGGGAAACTCCCTATGCAACTAGAAGCATAATGTGACCTCCCAAGATACACTCAAATAGGAACTTTTTTGAAGCACTAGTTATTTCTCAACAATGGTGCGAAGATTTCTTGATATCTTTTTATCACTCAAGCTAGACTAAAAGATATTTAAAATGAATCAAATGTCATCCCAAATGGATGCTCACATATACAGTAACAATGTCTGCAAAATGGGCTACTTAGTCTACAATCTCACAAACTTGTGCAGAGACACACTTTCACTCTAGACACAATAACTCAGTGAATGTTTAGAGATGGATTCCAAGATTCAAACCAACTTTAGAGGAGTATATTATCTATCCAACACAAGTAGAATAATAGGAAATGGGTTCCTAAAATAGGAGAATCAATGAACACAACTTAGAGAAGCAGAAACTAGTCACTACACACATAGGCAATGAAATAGCCTAACCCAAACTTGGGATGGAAATGTTACACTTATGTGTTCCTCAAGTAGCTTTGATGTGAGACTTTTCGCTACACATGGGCACTTTTTACTCTAGTGTTGGCTAGAGGTTTTTCTCCCATGTTACCACATACATGATACACTCATGTGCGATGGTACTTTGTACTTAGGGATATTATTCAGCTCTTATTTTAGTTTGGATCATCGTCAATAGAGAGAGCTATTCGAGCCATCTGTCTTCTCCATGTGTCTTACTGTGTTTGTGCTCCTTGCCTGTGCTTCTTGTGTATCTCTCGCACTTCTACAAACACCCAACAGTGGTACTAGAGCAGGTTCAGCTCCTTCTCAAGTTTTGGTTTTTCACGTCACAATGTGCATGCACTTTTAATAGTGCAATGATCTTCGGAGCATAGAATAGTGAATTTCAACAACCAAGAAATATTTCCATCAGTTGCATTGGTGTTTCACCCCCATTTTGAAGCCATTCATGTAGTCAGAATTGCCATCAAACTGATGGTTTGTGAGCTGAAATTTCAACATTCATTCCAGCTTTCATTGAAGTAAAGATTTTATCACATTCTTGTTCTTTAGTGAAATGGTGGGCAACAATGACTTATTTGGCATCCAAGTTGAAGATAAGCTTGATGGGACCAACTATTCAATGTGTTCTTACATGATGAAGCATGTTCTTGTTGCAAAACAACTTTGGAACATAGTGGAAGATGTAGATCGAACACCCATAGCTTCTTCTACTTCACAATCTACTGTCATAGATGGAGCTTCTTCTTCAAGTATAGTGGTTGCTCCTTCTCCACCTACACAAGAGAAATTTAGATGGGATGGAAAAGATGCTCAAGGTCATGCATTTTTTCACTTTCTATGAAGCATCATATAGTTTCGCATTTAGTCGTGTTCTGTATCAAGACGGGCATGTGAGACTCTTGCTTCTTCGTATGGCATGCGTAATGAAGCATGTGTTGCATACTTGAGGAAGTAACTTGAGGATGTATTTATGGCTAAAAATGATTCTATGGATGTGTATGTGACATGCATCAAGGAGATGAAAGAGCAATTGAAAAACATAAATGACATTATTTCAGATGCATCACTCATATCTACATTGTTGAAAGAATTATAAAAATCTTTTCAAACCTTTTATGCTACTCTTGGTTTGGTTGAAAAACGGAATCTCAATATGTATGCATTTGATGAGGTTATGTCTCTTCTTTTGCAAAAAGAGTAATCTAGAGTGAATAAGAGTGGTTTGATTGAGGGAAGGCAAGCACTTGCTATCTCACAAAAGGGGAAAAGCAAGTATGGTTCAGCTTTGGTTTCATCAAAACCAAAGCCTCAACCTTCCTGATCCACTCATTCCTCTAATGATGTTGATTTGCAAAAGAAGAAGATATGCAAATATTGTCGAAAGGTTGGTCATACCATTGATGAGTGTATACATCTTGCTAAGTGCAATAAAAAGAAGTAGGAATCCGGCATGTCTATTGCTGAAAATTCAACAAATGCAAAGAATGATGAAGCTAACATGGCTCAAGATTTTTGGGCATGTGTTGTTACATGTCATTATGATACATCTTTGCATTCTAAATGTATGGTTTTGCGTGAGGCTGATTCGGATTGGTTCTTTGATAGTGGTGCTTCAAAGCACATAACTTTATGCAAAAGGTTTTTTGCATCTCTAAAAGATGCACCCAAAGAGGACATGTGGTGTGTGCAAACAATGCCTCTTATCCTATAATTGGAGTAGGAGAAATTGAGGTTACAGTTGCAAATGGAGGTGTGATTCTCTTGAAAAATGCATTGTATGCACCCGGTATAAAGAAGAGCTTAATTTTAGTTCTGTTGGTTTCCAAGGTTTGACTTCATGTACCCTTTGTTAATGATAAGTGTATGGTTCATAATTTCAGTAATGGTGTTATTATCGTGATGCCTGGTACATTATGTAATGGTTTGTATTGCATGGATACATTCAAGAGGGCTGCCTCGAATGCCTTGGTTGCTCACACTTCTTCCATGGTTGAAATAAAGCTTTGGCATGCTCGTTTTGGTCACTTGAACTTCAATAGTTCTCTTTACTTGCAAAAGAATGACATGGTTATTGGTTTTCCAACACTTGAGTCCACTAAAAATCATGCATGTGAAGGTTGCATGCTTGGAAAAATGCACCGTGCTTCTTTTCCAAAAGATAGTCATACACACACTACAAGAAAATTGCAGCTTGTTCATAGTGATGTATGTGGTCCTGTCAAGACTCCATCTTTTGAGAAGCATGTATATTTAATTACCTTCATTGATGATGCTACTCTCCATACATGATTTTATCCTATGAAAGCAAAGAATGAGGTATTTTCTTGCTTCAAAGCATTTTCAGCTATGGATGAAAATTTTTCTTCAAACAAGCTTTTGACTCTATGCATGGAACATGGTGGTGAATATGTCACATGATTTTAATAATTTTCTTTGTGAAAGAGGTATTTCACACCAATGTATAGTGCCATATACACCTTAGCAAAATGGTCTTGCCAAGTGTAAAAATAGAACTGTCCTTGAAATGGCATGATGTATGGTTAAATGAAAGCACCTTCCTCATAGGTTTTGGATGGAAGCAGTCATGTGTGAAAACTATGTGTTGAATCACTATCCTACAAAAGCATTGAGATTCATCACTCCTTATGAGGATTTGAATGCACATAAGCCTATGGTTAGTCATATGTGCATGTTAGGTTGTTTGGCATATGCTCTTGTGCCATCACAACAACATCACAAACTTGATCACAAGGCAAAGAAATGTATATTTGTTGGTTATAGCATTGAAAGTAAGGTATATCATTTGTACCATCCATTGCAGAACACGATTATTGTGAATCAGGTTGTGGTATTTGCTGAAAATTCAGTTTTCTCTCTACTTGAATGCAAAAAATAGCCAATAGTTAGCTCACAAGATGTGTTCCATATACTCATGCCTTTGTTCCAAAATGGTGCGCTTGACTATGGCCATGTAGATCAGCCAATTGAGGCTCAAAGGGCTGAAAAATTCCAACAAAATAGAGCTGAAAATGTAGAGAGTTTGTAGCCAAATATGGCTGAAATTTTCAGCCAAAAATTATTGAAACTGCTAGAAATTTCTAGCTACATATGGTTGAACATTTGCGTCAAAATATGGCTGAAAATGAGCATGAAATTCAACCCATGAATGATATACATGTTGATGATGTATTAGATAATGAATGCATGTCTATTAAGAGTGCACAAACTATGCCAAAGTGGTTGAAACAAGCTTTGCAAGATAGCAAATTTAGTGCACCTTTACTTGGTAGAACAAGATCAAGCTCTTGCCATGCATCAAGTAATTTTGTGGATTATTCTCTCATTGCAGCAGCATGTAATGAATAGCCACTTACTTTTGAAGATGCATGTGATGATCCACAATGGATAAGTGCTATGCAATAAAAAATGGATTCCATACATAGGAATGATACTTGGCAGTTGTATGAATTGCCAAAAGGAAAAAATGTCATTGGTACAAAGTAGCTTTACAAGATTAAGAGAAATTTTGATGGTAGCACCGATCGCTACAAAGCTAGATTGTTTGCCAAAGGATATGCGCAAAAATATGGCATTGACTATGAGGAAACATTTGCACCTACTTCACACATGACTACCATTCGTATCGTGGTTGCATTGGCTGCCCATCAAGGTTGGAAAGTACATCAATTGGACATAAAAATAGCTTTCTTGAATGGTGATTCACAAGAAGAGTTTTATGTGAAGCAACCTCCTAGATTTTCCATGAAAGGGAAAGAGCATATGGTTTGTCACTTGCATAAAGCCTTGTATGGTCTCAAGCAAGCTCCATGTGCATGGTATGACAAAATCCATAAGCATTTGATTGCTCTTGGCTTCACATGTAGTCAGATTGAAAGCACACTCTATGTACTTTAAGATGGGGTTGATCTTACAATTCTTGTTCTTTATATCAATGAGATACTCTTGATATTGTCATGTGATGCAAAACTTGATATTTTTATGGCTGATTTGCAACATACTTTTGATGTCACTTATCTTGGTCTTCTGAGCTACTATCTTGGCATCCACCTTGTATCCATTGAGGGTGGAATTGTTATGCATCAAACAAAGTATGTTGAAGAACTACTTCAACATTTTGACTTTGAGGATTGCAAGCTAGTTTCCACACCACTTGAGACAAGATTTAGGTTCTCAGTTAAGGTTTCTAGTGATGCATTTGACACTTCTCTTTATCAGCAAGTTGTGGGATGTCTTACATATGCATGCAACACAAGGCCGGATATACAGTATGCAGTTTCCCAGTTGAGTTGATTCATGCATAGCTCTGGCACTAAGCATTGGAAAGCAATGAAATGCGTGTTTCAATATCTCAAAGACACTTTGAGCTTAGGTCTTTTTTATGGAAGAGATATTCAGCCATGCTTGCATGCTTTTATAGATAGTGATTGGGTTGGTTGTTATGATACTCGCATGTCCTTTAGTGGTAATTGCTTTTTCCTTGTAGACTCATACATACCTTGGTTGCGTAAGAAGCAACCTACAATGGTGACATTGAGTTGTGGAGCTGAGTACAGGGTAGTTTTCACACCTACAGTGGAGTGTATATGGCTAAGATGCCTATTGATGGATCTTTGCATGGAGATTGATGTTGCTACGCATATTCTCATTGTGGGCAGAGTGCATTGGATATTGCACGAAACCTAGTGTTTCATGCATGGACCAAACATATTGAGGTGCATTATCACTATGTGAGAGAGCACCTTCATGGAAGAGATATTGATTTGGTATATGTGTCAGCACAAGATAATCTGGCAAACATATTCACTAAAGCCCTCTCGCGGGAAAAGTTTGAAGCTTTTTGCAAAGCTTTTGGCTTATTACCTTGTGGGGGCTGATCTTTTACTCCTTGTATGTGCTCACATCATTCGCTCCAAGGGGGTTTGTTACACATGTGTTCCTCGAATAGCTCTGATGTGAACCTTTTCTCTATACTTGGTCACTTTTTACTCTAGTGTTGGCTAGGGGTTTTTTCTCCAAGTTACCACATACATGATTCACTCATATGTGGTGGTATTTTGTACTTACGGATATTATTCAGCTTTTACTTCAATTTTGGTCATCGTCAATAGAGAGAGTTGTTCCAGCCAGCTATCTTCTTTGTGTGTCTTGTTGCGTTTGTGTTCCTTGTGTATGCTTCTTGTGTATCTCTCGCACTTCTACACACACCCAACAGGAAGCAAGTAAGGTTATTTCTTAATATAGGGGCTTGCTTTTTGGATTATAGCAATCTAAGGACATTCTAATATACAAAGTAGGCACATGAGAGCTCACAAAAAGTTATAATCCAAGCCTAATATATACAAAGCAAGTGAGCTCCTATAATCTAGGAACCAATTTTCCTAAAGCTACTAAATTGGAGGACTTCCTTGGAATGCTTTGGGGAGTGGTTGAATGATTCATTTTGGTGAAAGTTTGTGACTTGAGGCCTTAATACATTGGTACACATGGAAAAATTAGATTGCCCATGAGTTTTTACTTTGAAGATTACTAGTGACTCGGAGATGTCTTATAACTTGGAAAGACCTGTAGGCAGCTCAGGAGTAGCATACCTAGAAGAAATCGAGGGTCCCTACAGGACTCAATTGGAGTATATCTGGACCAACTGCTTCGGTGCACGCATCTATGAGGATGTTCTGAGAAGATTTGTTGTCCTAATTAAAAACTCGAATCAGCCCATTGGACTAGAACACCCTGTAGTCAAGTTCAAAAATGGTTCCTACATAGATAAAGAAGGAACTATGTATGTGGTCAAGAGCCAACCTGAAAGGACGGATGAATTTGGTAACATAATCTCTGAACCTGAAATAGGTGACATAGAGCAAGGGAACTTAGGAAAAGAGCCAAAAACCCCTCGAGGAAAATCGGTTCTGTCGAGAATAATCACTCCAGAGTGGGTTCCCCAGGACAACAGGAGCATCGATTTGCTTGTGAATCGGGAGACAAATGAGGCTCTTTGGAGGTATAAGCCTGAGAAGCCTAATGAAGTAGGAGCTCTTACCATCTATGAATTCAAAGATCCTGATAGCCCAGGCAAAGTGACCTACTTAGATGATGCTTCAGAGAAGATTTTTGTGGTCTCAGAGCATGGGAGACATGCATACACTTGGAAGGGTGAATTTGTTTTTCCCCAACCTCGATCCACTGTGTCGTATAGTCACCAAGGAGCTGGCACATCTCAAGCTCATGGGACTCAAAGAGAATGGAGTAGAGATAGACCCGAGGTGAGCTTTGCTAACCCATTGGGAAAAGAAAGGATGGATAGGGAGAGACGAAGGGACCCAAGGAATCTAAGAAATGCAGACGAATTCCCTCTACCAAGGCCTAGAGAACACACTAGAACCTTAAGGCCTACACAATTGGTTAAGTCCATGAAAAATTTCTTCGATGGCACGGGAGACCCGTATGACCATGTAGCAGAGTTTACGCAAGTGTTGAGAGTGGAGCAAGTTGAAGACTTGTTCACTCAATACAATGCTTTTGGCCTAACCCTCAAGAACACCGCATTGACTTGGTTTCAACTGCTTCACCAAGGTTAGTTCAGAAATATAGATCAACTTCTTGAAGCATTCATCACTGAATTTTCCAAGGGTGGTATTAGGCATAGCACGTCCTCCCTGATATACAGCTTCAAGAAAACACCTCAAGTGATAGTGAGGCTCGCAGGAAGAAGGTTTAGGCAATACCTAGAGAGATTCCCCGTTCCAGAGTTACCCACTCCAACCAAACAAGTGGCCTTATTTTTAGACGGATTGTTAAGTACCAAACTGAGATCATATGTGTACTTGAAGGACCCTAGATCCATAGAAGAATGTGTACGCATGTGCATAGACATTGAGGATAATCTAGGGGAGGAATTAGAGCTCTCAAAGATCTATAAATATTCAGATAGTTCTAGTAGCCTCACCTCCTCACAATCCACATCAATTGAGGATCTAGCAGAAAAGGTAGCTCAGAAATTAGGTGTCTCTAGCAAGCAGATTCCAAGATTTGCCCCAGGAAAACGATGCTACACATGTGGAGGAGACCATATGGCTAGTGTGTGCCCTATCATGGCTCAACCCCAAGTGAACCCTAACAGCCAATATTGCACCATGGAAAGGAGATACACCAATCACACTGCACAAGACTGCCCATATAACAAACAAGCTGTTATACAAAATTATCCTCAGACTTACCCACAGCAAGGAAAATACCAGAATCTGTACCCACAATAGCAGTATGGTAGGCCCCAGCAAACCTATCAACCACCCTATCAAGGGCAACAAAGACCTCAACCAGTCCTAGCGCAGCAACCCCCTCCTCCAGCCAATGTGATCCCGGTGAAGTATGCAGCTGCAAAAGAAAATTTAAATAGAGCTTTAGTGCCCGTGACACCATCCCTTTCAGAAAATGACCCAAGTGATCATAGTTTTAACTCTACCCATATTGATAGCCCACAGGCTTACTACATGCAATCACCCGAGCATAATGAGTCATACTATTATGAAGAACCGAGTGAGTCTAGTTGGGAGCCAGAATATGCAAATATCATGTACGCAAACCCCAACTCTAGACCTCAGCCCAGGCAGATAAGACCTCCATTTCCTAGAGGACCATGCTTCCGATGTCAAGGAGATCACCTCATTCGTGATTGCCCTCTACCTGCACCCACACAAACCCAATCTGTGACAATTCAAGGCTTTTGTCCAGATTATGGAAAGGAGCATTTGTTACGAGAGTGTCCCAAGAACCCCGCCAATATGCCAAAAATTGTTCCTATCAACATTATTGGCCTATTGGTAGACTCCACGGGAAGTGTGACTTCCACAGCCCTAGTGCAAGTAATCACAAGAGCTCAGGCACTTTAGCAGAACCAAGACTTAGGCTAGGAAAAGAATACAGAGGGTAGCGAGACTGAGCCAGAATAAAAAGAGAACAAGAGCTTGGAGAGATAGCCGTGAATGTATGAAAAGGCAATGGGCAAAGAAGATGAGAAAACTTGAGGAAAGCCTACGAGAAACCAAAGCCAAAATCATAGAAATCACATCTCAAACGCACTCTCACACAGCACCCGCACTACCATCCCCATCACCTTCTATTTCCCTACCTTCTAATCCACCACACGTAACCCACCCACCATCCCGAGTAGGATCAGTCTTAGCAGATCCCACTCCCGAGGACATAGATATGATGATTAGAGCATATCAGGCCAGGATCTAGGAAGGTCCAAATGTAACGGATCATGAAAGATGTTACCCTAGAGCTGACCTAGAGCTTGAACGAACCAAGTTATGTGCCAAGATGGTGGAATTGGCCCAAGCCATGTTTGAGGCCAGTCGCCTCTTCAATTGCTCTAGCTCCACTAGATTGCATTTTGATGGTCTATTAGATAGATTGGAGATGATAATTGCAAAGTCTAGAAAAGGAGCCAACTCCCAAGCTAAGGAGAGGGCAAGCGATGGAATAAGCATTCCTCTCAAGGAAGCTTATGTGCCTAACTCCACCAAACCAGACACCTCTTCTTCTATGAATCGATATTCACCAGAATTCCTATGAGAGATTCAAGAAGAGAAATGGAAAGAAAGCGAAGATCCTCCTCCAATTGAACTTGTGGATGACGCACACGATCAATTCCCACAAGACATTCCTTCCCTTTATGGAGAGCAGGAGAGTGCCCAATCTCAAGAGAGATTAGACTTCGAGTCTAATTCCTTACAGAAGCTACCCCATTTCATAGGCCCATGGGAAGCAAAGTCCACTTGTATGAGAGCACCTATGGTCATGATAAGAAATGAAGACTCAATCATACTTAGGAACACAGAGGTAGTGAAGAACACTAAAGTGCAATGCAATATCACTTTAGAAGAGCTACTCAAGGTTAAGCCTCAACTATGGAAACATGTAGCCAAGCAAGTGCCAGACATATCAAAACCTTGTTCCTAGGTAGGATCTCATAAAACAGTGTCAGAAATACCCTTGGACAAGATAGGAGACATGAGCAAAGGAGAAGAAGGAAACACATATCTCCCTATCACTCATCAAGGTTACACCACCAAGGCAATATTGGACTCAGGTGCAGGAGTTGCAATTGCTACCACTTCCCTATGGAAGCGATGGGGCAAGCCAGGCTACTAGAAGGAATAACTCTCACCACTTGTGGTGTAGAGTTTGAGCATACTTTTGCTATATGTGATTTTAGCAAAAATCAAGCCTACGAGATGATTCTGGGAAGACCATTCTTGAGACAATTGCAAGTAGTATAGGATTGGGGGACCAATTCTTTATATTTGCAACACCTGGGTGTCACAACCAAAGTGAATCTCAAAGATTTCTCTCATAGAGACGTGCCCCCCATTCAATGGAATCCCATCCATAGAGCCACAAATGATACGGAGTCAGTGCATTCCATAGGATCAGGATCCTCATGGATGCATGAAGACACTCACTTATGGATGTGTAAAGTGGCAAAAGAGGAAGAGAAAAGGGAAAAGGCAAGAGAGGTGGGTGCGAAGGAAACTCATAGATCAATTCAAGACCCAGCCTATGCACCCGTATTATTTCCTAATGAAGAATTTGAACCTCATGGATGGGCAGAGATTTTAGCAACCATGGATGTAGCCATCAATGAAGAACAATGGACACCCCATTGTTACGAGGATGGCTATGACATTTCAGTCTTCACAATAGAGCCAATCATGTGTGATCCAATTATTGAAGAATGTGAACCTAGCACTGATGCATTCGAGGATGCAAGTGACTCCGATCTAGAGTCAATCATTATGGACCCAGCCTTTGCATGAGATGAGGAATATTTTTATGAAGTAGAAGCTCACCCTCAGAGACACGAAGAAATTACGAATGAGGTGAGATTAAACACACAAGTGACCACTAAGAATGAAGGCAAGAAGAGGAAAAAGAGAGAAGTCACACCAGAGGAAGAAGAATCTTTGTTTGAGGTCCCTGAAAATTTCAAGAAGTATGAAGTTGAAGATAGGAGGGTCATGGTAAGAATGCCCAAATGTGAAGCAGTCCTAGGAGAGGCCTATGATAACAAAGAAACCACAAAGAAAATCATAGTGACCATAGAGGAAGGTGAAGAGCGATGCACATACATAGGACATGACCTAAGTGAAGAGGAGGAGCAAGAGTTGGTAGTCTTGCTAAGAGAATATAGAGATTATTTTGCATGGAGTTACAAGGACCTGAAAGGTGTAGACCCTGACATATGCTCACATACGATCCCCATGACCTCAGAGGCCAGACCCTCTAAACAAAAGCCATACACATACAATGACAACTATGCTTCCAAGATCAAAGAAGAGAAAGATCGCTTGGTGGAAACTGGATTTATCTATGAAATCAAGCACACTGAATGGGTATCCCCCATTGTAGTGGTGCACACAGATGAGGAGAAAGTGAGAGCTATAGCAAAATTCCCTAGGCCAAAAAATGTCAAGGAAGTGCAAGCTTTCATGGGGCATTGTGGCTATTACCGATGCTTTATACACATGTATGCCATCATTGCAAAGCCTCTATATGGACTTTTGACTAATTTTGAGTTGACTGATGAATGTGAGAAATCCTTCAATGAGCTTAAGCGGCAATTATGTTCAGCACCGATCTTGACTACACCGGATTGGAACAAGCCATTCCATGTCCATGTGGATGCATCCAATTATGCTATTGGGTGTGTGCTTTCACAACCTATGGGTGAAGGTAATATGGATCTTCCAATTGCCTATGCTAGTAGACAGCTAAATGCAGCTGAACCGAATTATACCACTACTGAGAGAGAAGGATTAGGCATGGTATATGTGGTTAAAAAGTTTAGACACTATTTGCTTGCAAATAAGTTTAAATTTTTTACTGATCATCAAGCTCTACTATACCTAGTAAACAAGCCATGCAATACAGGCAGATTAGTAAGATGGTTCCTCTTACTAATGGAATATGACTTTGAGATAGTGGTGAGGAAAGAAAAGACTCACTTGAGAGCAGATCATCTCTCAAGGCTCACGTTCGAGAGGCCCCAGAAGGAGTATCAGATGACCTTCCTGATGCTTACTTGTTTAATCTGGAAGTTGTACCATAGTGGGCCAAGACCTTAGTGCCAAAAGTGACATATGGGCCTAAACATCCAGTAGTACACACTCAAGATAGGGAGATAGTAAAAGCCCAGAAGTACCATATCATGGCAAGAAGTATGTACAAACATACAGATCAAGGAGTATAAGCCTATTGTGTGGAAGAGGATGAGTACGTGAAGTGGTTGCAATTAGCACATGTGGGTGCATTAGCGCAACACTACTCGAGACAAAGAACCTTACAGACATTGAGGAGACTTGGAGTGCACTGGCCAACTATGGAAGGTGATGTCCATAGGATGTGCAAAGAATGCCCAATCTGCTGCACTAGACCACCAGTGGAACATGCCACTCTTTATCGAGTGTCTTTAGTGCCAGATTGGAGTGAACCCTTAATAGCCTTTTTGAGGACGAGATCCTTTTCCCAAGATATTACATTGGCTAGAAAATGGAGCTTAGAACAAGAGGCTTTAGATTATACTCTCATTGGAGATAATCTATATAGAGGAGGAAAAGATGGGTATCTTAGATTGTGTGTCCACGAGAGCGAATATCTGAAGATCTTGGAAACTGCTCACCAAGGTGTAGCAGGAGGACACTTTGGACTAGATCGGATGATCAAGGCAATACTATTTGCAGGTCTTTGGTGGCCAATCCTTCACATGGATGCACATACCTATGTGAAGAAGTGTGATGTTTGCCAACGAACTCAGTATCCTATGCGAAAAGATGAGATGTCATTGAAACCTATGATGGGTGGACGTGCATTCTCTAAGTGGGGGATAGACTTTGTTGGTCCTATTAACCCCCCAGCTAAGGGTTCCCATGCTGAATACATTATTGTGGCCACTGATTATCTAACCAAATGGGTAGAGGTAAAAGCAATGACAAAGAATGATGCTCAGACCACTACTAAGTTCTTATTTGAGAATGTGTTCACCAGATACGGGCTGCCAATAGAGTTAGTGAGTGATAGAGGCACACACTTCTTGAATGAAGTCATAGAAAACCTTCTCCAAGAATTCTTGGTAATACATAATGTTTAAACTTAAACTTAGGATTAGGTTATCTGTTTAAGTTAAATTCAATCTAGGTTCTTGGGATGGTTAGGGGTCTGTAAACAGAGGCCCGGTTTGTATTTTCCCAAACATACAGATTAAGAGTATACTACTTCACCGAATTAACATGCTAAATTGGATTATCTTCCCAGCACTGTTTGAGTACATTCTTCAACACACTTCCACCCCAGACAGTTAACTGTATAACTTCTTCACTTATCGCGTTAATCAATTTACTTAATACTTCATTGAACTTCACTTAATGATTAAACTTAATCAACAGAATTGATAGTACTCAGATTACACAGTAATTTGGTAACTGCGCTTCGCTTTCGGCTCTCGCCCAGACGAACAGTCCGGCGACTACCATGCCTTCTACTTCACATAACTCTTTTATTAATTTGTCAAGAGTTACAATTGTTGCGCTACGCCTTATGCGTTCGACTTTTCAGGGTATACATTACAAAAATTATGAGTTCCTTTTCGATGGCTTACACTGGCACGCACGGTGGACTCGAACCCGAAATTAGTAAGTACACAGTCAAGGTTCATCTATGATGCCCTGAATATACATAGTGCGAGCTAATTTGAAGGTACGTGTAATCTTCTGCTTTAGGCAAGCAAAAAAGAGTGAAAATACCGAAAGCACCTCACGAGGTGGTAGTCGGCGGATAGTAGGGTCGAAGCTTTGAACCATTAATCACTTTAGGTAGAAGATGACCAGTTAAGGTGGATAACTGAAAAGTTGCGGGTCCCACTTGGTCAGTAATACGCTATGGACCGAACCAGCGCTGTTTAAATTTCTCGGCAGATCTATTAGACTTAGCATTATAGAAGAGGGCTAATTGGTTTACTGTAAACACGGGGGTTTTGAGGAAACAATCATGGGTTTTGGCCTGTCTCAGTTGCACTTCCTGCATCACCAGGAAACTCTCCAGAAGCTATTCATCCAGAGACCGTAAAGCCTCCAATCGAAAGGGAAAAGATTCTTTCGGTAATCGCTTCCGCTCAAGGGCCACACGCAGACTAGGAACCACCAGTTCCATAGGAGCAATCGCTTCCAATCCATATGCCAACTTAAAAGGAGTTGTTCTGGTCGCCACTTTGTATGTAGTACGATAAGCCCATAAGACAGCAGGTAGAAATTGGTCCATCTCTCTAGGCAATCCAACACCAATTTCTTTAAGATGTTCAAGAGCAATTTGTTGGTGCTCTCAGCAAGTCCATTCGCTCGTGGGTAATAGGGAGAACTGAATTTATGCACAATCTGGAATGTTTTCATAAGCACTTGCATTAATGTATTTGCAAAGTGCATACCTTGATCATCAACTATCTCCAAGGGTAACCCATAGCGCGGAAAGATATCCTTCATTAAACATTTAACAACCGTAGGCGTTGTAGCTGATCGGAGAGCCCATGCTTCGACCCATCTAGTTGCGTAATCTATGCATGTCAAAATATATCTGTTATTGGTGACTGTTGCCGAAGGTGTAATTGGTCCGATAAAATCCAACCCCCATTTCTGAAAGGGTTCAAGAGGCACAACGGGTTGAAGAGGGAAGTAGTGCCGCTATAAAGGCTGACCGGAACGTTGACACTCATCACACTGTTGTACATACTTGGTGACATCACGATACATAGTGGGCCACCACAATCCACTCTGTAGAATCTTCCGGTGAGTCAGGTCAACCGCAAAATGTCCTCCGGTTGGGGTAGTATGGGCCATGGTAATGACAGAAGCAATTTCATGTGGGGGGACACATCTGAGTAGTACTCCTGAGTGATCCACGTAATATAATTGTCCAACAATCAACCAAAAGCGCCGACTGTACGTGGCTAGTCTTCATCGAGCAGCTGAAGAAATCATACCAGGCGGACATCCACTAGTCAAGAACAGAAGCAAGGTGTCATAGTAAGAGGAAGGTACCCGTAATTCTTGTTGATCATCCTGTATTGTCTCTGCTGCATAGATAGCTAGTGTTGTGTCATCAACGCCCTCCAAAAGTTCACCGGAATCCAACCGAGAGAGAAAGTCAGCAAGGGTGTGTGCTGACCCTGGTCGATGTATAACAGAGTAATCAAATTCTTGAAGCAACAATATCCATCGTGCTAACCGTCCTCCCAAATGTTGTTGTCGCACAAGATACACCAATGCTGCATGATCTACGTGGAAGGTGAAGCGTCTGCCCAACAGATAATGTCGAAATTTTTTCACAGAATATACTAAACCAAGACATTCTCGTTCAGTAATTGAATAGTTACGCTCTGTCGGGGCCAATTTGCGGCTTGCATAATATACGAGACAAAACCATTTATCCATCTGCTGCATCAGCACGCTACCAATGGCACTATCGGAGGCATCCACAATGATTTCAGTTTGTCAAAAGAAAGTTGACACTCTTTGGTCCATTCGAACTGATGCGGGCTACTGGTTATCAATCGATTAAGTGGTATGGCCAGATGAGCAAGCCAACACAGATGCCGCCCATGCCACCGGATTTGGCCCAAAAACCACATCACGTCTTTAGGTGTCTTAGGAGCATGAGCCTCCAGTACGGCCTTCACTTTGTCTGGATCCACCTGAATGCCTTGTTTTGAAATAACGTGTCCAAGTAGCTTGCCATAGGATACAGAGAATACCGATTTATTCGAGTTCAGGCACAAGCGATAATCCAAATTTTTCATGCATCAAAGAGGTGGGCACACAAGAAGAAGGAGCAAGTAGGGAGCTACAGGAAATGTATGTCAAAACGTTAGAAGAAATCCCTACAAAAATAGTGATTTTCATCACTAAAAACCATTGTAAATACCATTTCGTATTTTTGTAGCTCCATTTTGTGCAAGCCAAGGAGTCCTTGAGCTTGAGGAGCTTTAAAAGTACCTACCTATCAGTTTTCTCATTTTTTAGACTCCGTTTGAACCTCCAAATAGGCCAGAGAACCTAATTTTTAACTAGCCCGGACACTAGGTCTGGACAAGGCCAAAAACTAGTCAAAAACTATAAATAGAGCTAGAGAGCTCATTTTTGAGGTTAGCTTGTAATAGATTTGAACTTGTATGAGCATTTTGGAAGTAATCTAAAAGAACTCCATTGTCTTCCTCTTTGTCTTGCCTTGTGTGCGTGTGTGTGTATGTGTGTGCATGTTGGTGTGCTTCTCACTCATGCACTTGTGCCTTCACTTGCTCGAGGTCATCATACCATCCTCACGTCTTCCCGGATTGACATTAAAGGAGGTGCTACTCCTCACTGAGCTACACCAAATTTTGGTGCCGTTGCAGGGGATCGAGCTTTGAGGACGAGCGTGTGATGGTAAGACGTAGAGTTGAGGCATTGGAGTCATAGGTATTTTCTTCACTTTTATCTATTTTCTTTTTATTTTCTCATCACCATCATCATCCTCACCATCTCCCACATCCATCTCCATCATCGCGAAAATTTCAATTTTTGGTCATATCACCCCACCCATACCATTTCCCACATTTCACTTGTGAGAGAGAGCGAGAGAGCATTTGTGTGCTTGTGATTTTTTGTGTTTTTAGAGATCTTCTGCAGGAATCAGCCTTCCCAGTAGCTGCCCCAGCTCCAGCAGGTAAAAAAATTTGACTGTGCAGATCCCGAGGCATTGACCTCTGTCAATCGCGATCGACAGAAAATTTGACCATTTTGCAAAACAAAGTGCATAACCATGATGTGTAGGCCTAGGGCATCCTAAACGTGTGTTTGAAATTTTAAAATTCCTCAGATCTCTGTCAATCGCGATCGACCTGTCAATCGCCATCGACAAACCACGACGGACACTTGCCGACCGACCTATCAATCGCGATCGACAGAGTCAACGACCGACTGACCACGACCGACAGAACCTACACGTGACACGTGTCAATCGCAATCGAGCCATCAATCGCGATCGACCTGTCAATCGCGATTGACAGCCCCGACAGACCTGTCAATCGTGACCGACCCAGTCAACGACTGTTTGACCACGACCGACAGAACCCTCGCAACGGACCTGTCAATCGCGATCGACAGAGTCAACGATCTTTTGACCATGACTGACTGAAAATCCGGGCCACGTGTCAATCGGGATTGACCCATCAATCACGACCGACAGCCACGATGGACCTGTCAATCGCGACCGACACGTCGATCGCGACTAACATATCAATCGCGATTGACAGAGCTTTCGATCGCGATTGATGGGCAAATTCGGCCAATTTTTTTAGGGCAAAAATAGTGGTCTAATTTTTGGCGATTTGTGGGGAGCTTTTAAGGGTTAGTAGAGCATTATGAGGCCAATACCCAAAGCATTTCAAGAAGTCCTGTCTGCTTGTTAACCAATTTTAAATCCTGTTTAAGCCCCAAAACCCTGAATTGGCATAACTTTCTCATACGAAATCCGATGTGATTTTTGTTTTGTTGGAAAGCTCGTGGGAAGTACAACCAAAACTTCCACTCGCTACAGTAAAATTAATATCAAGATTATTAGATAGGGTAATTTGAAGTTGATCATATCCTAGGGTAGGAAAAACTGAGGGTCCCTTGGGATTGTTTTTCATAAAGGCAAAATGCAATTTGGTTAGTGAATTACATGCATGAAAGTGATCTGTCTGTCAATATAATTTAAGTCTTGAGCTAACTTTGGGACTTTTTCAGGTTCTTTGAGAGCATCGAAGGGTACTCAAAGCAAGAGTAAGTGCAAGCTTGGGAAGACGCTTCCTGGGCACACGAGGGCAACACACAAGGAAAGAAACTCAAGGTTGGAACTTCTCAACACCCTCTGCCAATCCCTAGCTTAGGCTAAGTACAGATAGAGGTTTTGATCAATTAGGGATACGTTAAGAACGACCAAGTCCAAGAACTCTAATCACTCAAGTGCAAGTGTTAGGAGATTACAATTGCGAAACAACCTAAGGAAAAAGAATTTAAATCGAGCGACCACACTCAAAGTACGATAAAACTTAAGTGTTCCTTGCGACGAAGATTAATTGGACAAGAAGTGACACCCTAAGGGCAATTAAAAAAGAACAAGTGGCTAATACAAAAGAACTCAGCAACGAAAATTGTACTTGGGAAAATTTGGGATTATTCAATTGGGCTTATGAACCTTAGATCAGGACGACACCTAGGGAGAGATAGACAAAGTCTTAGATCTTCAGAGGCTAGTGTCAATCATACTGCTAGGTCTTGGGCCCAACAGTTAAGCCATCATTCGTACTACCCTAGCTCTGAGACTAGCGAGTCTGAGATGTCCCACGGTATGGAGAGACCTACAAGAAGTTCAGGAGTGCCATATTTACATAGGGTAGAAGGCCCTTATAAGATGCAATTCACCAACCGATTAGGTGCTAGCATCTATGAGGACGGCCTAGGAAGATCTGTGGTCCAAATTAAAAACCCTGACCAATCCATTGGACTAGAACATCCAACAGTCAATTTTGAAAATGGAGCATACTTGGACAAAGAAGGGACAATATACATAGTCACGAGTCACCCAGATAGGACAGACGAGTTCGGAAATGTGATCCCTCAGACGGACATAGGTGATCTAGAGCAAGGAAACATGGGTGTAGAACCTAGAACCCCCCCGAGGCAAATCTGTTCTCACTAGGATTCTCACACCCGAGTGGATTCCCCAAGACAATAAGAGCATAGATCTACTCCTGAACCGAGAGAACTGATGAAGCCTTTTGGAGGTATAGATCTGATCAGCCGAATGAGGTAGGAACAATCATGATGTATGAGTTCAAAGATCCTGATAGCCCAGGCAGAGTGACCTACTTAGATCACGCTTCAGAGAGGGTCTTTGTGGTTACAGAAAATGATAGGCATGCTTACACTTGGAAAGGTGAATTTATTTTCCCCCAACCAAGATCGAATGTGTCTTTTGGTCACCCAGGAGCTGGAACATCCCAAGCTCATGGAGCTCAAAGAGACAGACATAGAGATAGACCGGAGGTAAGCTTTGCCAACCTAGTGGGAAGAGAAAGAACGAGAACAGAAACAAATAGAGTGGAAACAGAAACAAATAGAGTGGAACCTGAGGGACTTAGAGCCCCAAGGAACCAAAGGAATGCGGATGAATTCCCTCTACCAAGACCTAGAGAGCAAACGAGGACTTTGAGACCGACTCAGCTAGTTAAGTCCATGAAGAACTACTTCAATGGCACAGGAGACCCATATGATCATGTGGCCGAGTTTAGGCAAGTCTTGAGAGCTGAACAAGTTGAGGACCTATTCACGCAATATAATGCCTTTGGTCTAACCCTTAGGAACACAGCCCTTACGTGGTTTCAACCATTGAATGAGAGACAGTTCAGGAGCATAGACCAACTCTTAGAGGCTTTCATCACTGAATTCTCTAAAAGTGGCATAAGGCATAATACTTCCTCATTGATACATAGCTTCAAGCAGACCCCTCAAGAGACCGTGAGACTTGCAGGAAGGAGATTTAGGCAATATCTTGAGAGATGCCCTGTTCCTGAGTTACCCACACCAGCCAAACAAGTGGCTTTATTCTTGGATGGATTGCTAAGTACCAAATTGAGGTCATATGTGTACTTGAAGGACCCTAGGACTATAGAAGAGCGTGTACGCATGTGCATCGACATCGAGGATAACCTAGGGGAGGAGTTAGAGCTTTCCAAAATCTACAAAGATTCAAATAGTGCCTCTAGCCTCTCTTACTCTCAATCCACATCAATTGAGGAACTCGCGGAGAAAGTAGCTCAAAAACTAGGTGTCACTAGCAAACAAATCCCAAGGTTTGCCCCAGTAAAGAGGTGCTATACTTGCGGTGGTGACCATATGGCGAATGTATGTCCCATCATGGCTCAACCCCAAGTGAACCCTAGCAGCCAATATTGCACCATAGAACGGAGATACACAAATCACACAGCACAAGACTGCCCATACAATAAGCAAGCAGTTAGGCAAACCTACCCTCAACCCTATCCACAACAGGGAAGATACCAGAACCAGTACCCTCCACAGCAATATGGTAGACCACAACAATCCTATCAAAAACCCTACCAAAACCAACAAAGGCCTCAACCTGTGCTAGCTCAACAACCTCCAACCCCAGCTAATGTGATTCCTGTAAAGTATGCAGCTGCTGAGGAAAATTTGAATAGAGCCATAGTCCCAGTGACTCCGTTGCTTTCAGAAAGTGACCCGAGTGATCATAGTTTTGATTCCACTCACATAGATAGTCCACAGGCTTACTATATGCAGTCTCCTGAACATGGTGAATCCTACTATAGTGAAGAACCGAGTGAACCTAGTTGGGAGCCAGAGTATGCAAATCTCATGTACACAAATCCCAACACTAGACCTCAACCTCGACAGGTAAGACCCCCATTCCCTAGGGGACCATGCTATAGATGTCAAGGAGATCACCTCATTCGTGATTGCCCAATGCCTGCATCTACACAACCACAGTCAGTAATAATACATGGCTTTTTTCAAGATTGCAGAAAGGAGCATCTCTTACGAGATTGCCCAAAGAATCCCAATAATATGCCAAAAATAACTCCAATTAATGTTATTGGCTTAGTTGTAGACTCAACAGGAAGTGTCACTTCCAGTGCACCAGTGCAAGTGGTCACTAGAGCCCAGGCTTTGCAACAGAACCCAGGAGTAGGTCAAGAGAAGAGTGCAGAGGTTAGTGAAACTGAGAGCATAGCCAAGAAACGGTCGAGAGCCTGGAGGGATAGCCGAGAGAGAATGAAAAGACAATGGTCTAAAAAGATGAGCGACTTAGAAGAAAGCATAAGAGAAACAAAAGCCAAAATTGTTGAACTCACCTCTCAAACAAACTCTCACATACCACTCCCACCCTCATTTCCATCACCATCTAACCCACCATCTGTCCACCTACCTCAGACCATCCCACCACCCCCTAGAGTAGGATCAGTATTAGCTGACCCCGCTCTTGAAGACATAGACATGATGCTTAAGGCATATCAGGCCAGAATCCAAGAAGGGCCAAATGTGATGGATCATGACAAGTGCTACCCTAGAGCTAACCTAGAGATAGAAAGAACCAAGTTTTGTGCAAAAATGGTCGCATTGGCTCAGACCATGTTTGAAGCCAGTCGCCTCTTCAACTACTCTGGCTCAGCTAAGACACAATTGCACTTGGATGGACTATTAGAGAAGCTAGAGAGCATAATTGCAAGATCTGCCAAGGAAGAAAAAAACCAAGGGAGAGATGAGGCAAGTAAAAGAATAAGCATTCCCCCACAGGAAGCTTATGTACCCAATTCCACTGAACCAGACACCTCCTTTTCTATGAATAGATATTCCCCAAAATTCTTGCGAGAGATTCAAGAAGACAAATGGGCTAAAGAAAGTGAAGTCCCTCCTCCCATTGAACTTGTGGATGACACGCATGATCAATTCCCACAAGATATTCCTTCCATTTATGGAGAGCAGGAGAGTGCACAAAGTCAAGAGAGGTTAGACTTCGAGTCTAACTCCCTACAGGAATTACCCCATTTCACAGGCCCATGGGAAGCCAAGTCTACTTGTATGAGAGCACCCACGGTCATGGTAAGAAACAAAGACTCAGTCATACCTAGGAATACGGAGGTAGTGAAAAACACTAAGGTGTAGTGCAACCTCACTTTAGAAGAGCTACTCAAAGGTAGGCCAGAATTATGGAAACATGTAGCTAACCAAGTGTCAGAAGTAGTGAAACCCCGTTCCCAGGTAGGTTCTCATAGAACAGTGCCAGAAATTCCTCTAGACAAGATAGGAGATATGAGTGAAGGTGAAGAAGGAAACACCTATCTTCCCATTACCCATCAGGGGTACACAACCAAGGCAATTCTAGACTCAGGTGCAGGAGTTGCCATTGCTACCACTTCCTTATGGAAGCCTTGGGGCAAGCCAGCACTCAGGCCCACGAGGATGAAATTGCAGATGGCTGATGGTCACATAGAAAGACCCTTAGGCTTGCTGGAAGGAATAACTCTCACTACATGCGGTGTTGAGTTTGAGCATACTTTTGCCATATGTGATTTCAGCAAGAACCATGCCTATGAGATGATTTTGGGAAGACCATTTATGCAACAGTTGCAAGTGGTCCAGGATTGGGGAACCAATTCCTTGTATTTGCAACACTTAGGTGTTACAAACAAAGTCAATCTCAAAGATTACTCTCATAGAGATGTCCCTCCTATCCAATGGAACCCGATCCATAGAGCCAAGGATGACACGGAGTCTGTGCACTCCATAGGATCAGGATCCTCATGGATGCATGAAGACACTCACTTATGGATGTGTAAAGTGGCAGTGGAAGAAGAGAACAGAGAAAAGGCCAGAGAGATAGGTGCGAAGGAAACCCGTAGATCAATTCAAGACCCAGCCTCTCCACCGGTAGTATTTCCTGACGAAGAATTTGAGCCTCACAGCTGGGCAGAAATCTTAGCAACAATGGATGTAGCCATCAATGAGGAACAATGGACACCACACTATGACAAGGCTGGCTATGATATTTCAGTTTTCTCCATAGAGCCAATCATGGGAGATGCAGTTTTAGAAGAGTGCGAACCTAGCCCTGATGCATTTGGAGATGCAAGTGACTCCAATCTAGAGTCAATCATTATGGACCCACCTTTTGCATCAGATGAAGAATACTTCTATGAAGTAGAATTTCAACCTGAGAGACATGGAGAGCGCACCAATGACGTAAGATTAACCACACAAGTGACCCCTAAGGATGAAGGAAAGAAAAGAAAGAAGAGAGAAGTCACATCAGAAGAGGAAGAACCTTTGTTTGAGGTCCCTGACAATTTCAAAAAGTACGAAATAGATGATAGGAGAGTTATGGTGAGAATGCCTAAACGTGAAGCTCAATCAGGAGAGGCCTATGATAACAAGGAAACCACCAAGAAAATTGGTGTAGCCATAGAAGAAGGAGAAGAAAGGTGAACTTACATAGGACATGACCTCACGGAAGAAGAAGAGCGCGAATTGATAGCCTTGCTACGAGAATACAGAGATGTATTCGCTTGGAGTTACAAGGACTTGAAGGGTGTTGACCCAGACATATGCTCACACACAATTCCCATGACCTCAGACACGAAACCCTCTAAGCAAAAGCCATACACATATAATGATAATTATGTTGCTAAGATCAAAGAGGAGATAGATAGACTGGTAGAAGCTGGATTCATCTATGAAATTGAGCACACTGAGTGGGTATCCCCCATTGTAGTGGTGCCCAAGAAGAATGGAAAGCTACGAGTATGCATTAACTTGAAAAAGGTCAATGCAGCCACTATCCGAGATAATTATCCACTTCCTATCACAGAGCATCTACTAGAAAGGGTAGCAGGCAAGGAAGTGTACAGCTTCCTTGATGGATTTTCGGGCTACAATCAAGTAGCCATAGCTCCAGAAGATCAGCATAAGACAACTTTTGCCACAGAGTGGGGCATATTTGCCTTTAGGGTAATGCCATTTGGGCTTACCAATGCTCCTGCAACTTTCCAAAGACTGATGTGTCACGTGTTTAAAGAGTTCTTGAGGAAGAATTTGGAGGTCTATGTTGATGATCTCTATGCTCATTCCAACATTAGACAGACACATATACCTGAACTCAGGCAAATCTTTGACAAATGCAGAGAATATCAAGTCTGCTTGAACCCAGAAAAGTGTGTTTTCATGGTCAGGCAAGGCAAGATTCTAGGACATATAGTGTCAAAGAATGGCATATCCACAGACGAAGAAAAAGTGAAAGCTATACCAGAGCTACCTAGGCCAAAGAATGTCAAGGAAGTACAAGCTTTCATGGGGCATTGTGGCTATTACCGACGCTTTATACACATGTACGTCATCATTGCCAAGCCACTGTACGGCCTTTTGACCAACTTTGAGTGGACTAATGAATGTGAGGACTCTTTCAATGAGCTCAAAAGGAGATTGTGTTCAGCACCAATCTTGACCACACCAGATTGGAATAAGCCCTTCCATGTTCATGTGGATGCATCCAATTATGCCATTGGATGTGTGCTTGCACAACCTACGGATGAAGGTAATATGGATCTTCCAATTGCCTACGCTAGAAGACAGTTGAATGCAGCTGAACGGAACTATACCACCACTGAACGAGAAGGATTAGGCATGGTATATGCAGTTAAAAAGTTTAGACACTATTTGCTTGCAAATAAGTTTAAATTTTTTTATCGATCATCAGGCATTATTGTACTTGGTAAACAAACCATGCAATACCGGTAGATTAGTAAGATGGTTTCTCTTACTAATGGAATACGACTTTGAAGTTGTGGTGAGGAAAGGGAAGACTCACTTGAGAGCAGACCATCTCTCTAGGCTCACATCTGGAGAAGCCCCACAAGGAGTCTCAGATGACCTTCCTAATGCTTACTTGTTTAATTTGGAAGTTGTACCTCAGTGGGCTAAGCCATTAGTGCCAGTACTGACATACAGGCCTAACCACCCAATCATAAACACTCAAGATAGGGAGGTAGTAAAAGCCCAGAAGTACCATATCATGGCAGGAAGCATGTACAAATAGACAGATCAAGGGATATTGGCTTGTTGTGTGGAAGAGGACGAGTACGCAAAATGGTTGCAATTAGCACATGTAGGTGCATTAGAGCAACGCTACTCAAAGCAAAGAACTTTACAGACACTTAGGAGATTCGGAGTGCATTGGCCTACTATGGAAGCTGATGTCCAAAAGTTGTGCAAGGAATGGCCAATCTGTTGCACTAAACCACGTGTGGAACATGCCACTCTTTATCAAGTTTCCATAGTGCCAGATTGGAGTGCACCATTAGTAACCTTCTTGAGGACGAGAACATTCCCTCAAGATATGACACTGGCCAGACAAAGAAGTCTAGAACAAGAAGCCCTAGATTACTCACTCATTGGTGATAATCTATACAAGTGTGGTAAAGATGGTTACCTTAGATTATGTGTCCATGAGAGTGAATATCTCAAGATCTTGGAAACTGCTCACCAAGGTGTAGCAAGAGGACACTTTGGACCAAATCGGGTGATCAAGGCGATCCTATTTGCAGGGTTGTGGTGGCCTACCCTTCACATGGACGCACATACCTATGTGAAGAGATGTGATGTTTGTCAGCAAACTCAGTATCCTATACGCAAAGATGAGATGCCTCTAAAACCTATGATGGGTGGACGTGCATTCTCTAAGTGGGGAATAGACTTTGTAGGTCCTATTAATCCCCCAGCCAAGGGTTCACATGTTGAATATATCATTGTGGCCACAGACTATTTAACCAAGTGGGTAGAAGTGAAAGCTACCACAAAGAACGATGCTCAAACGACAGCTAAGTTCTTATTTGAGAATGTATTCACTAGATACGGACTACCTATAGAGCTAGTCAGTGATAGGGGGACTCACTTCTTGAATGAAGTTATTGAAAATCTTCTCCAAGAATTCTTGGTAGTACATAAGAAGTCTGCCCCCTATCACCCACAAGCTAATGGCCAGGCTGAGAGCACAAATAAGATCCTATGCAATGTGTTGACTAAATTGGTAAATAATAAACGCTCTGATTGGGACAAACAGCTACACCATGTTGTTTGGGCATACAGAGTTGCCTATAAAACGGTACTCCAAGCCACACCCTTTTAGATGGTATTTGGCCAAAATGAGAAGACAAGGACGAGATCAGCCTAGGGCAGATGACTATGCGGACCCAGGATATCATATGGCAATGTGTGAAGTCTCCGGAATAAGTGCCCATAGAATAATCGATCGACGCCCATTTGTGACCTTAGAGATAGGACAAGGAATAAGTGCAAAAACTGTGCGAGCCTTGATTGACTCAGGTGCAGCCACTAGTGTTGTTAAATTTTCTTACTGTCAAAAGTTGAAATTAAATGTTAATCCAATAGAAGCCTATCTCATAGGATTGGGAGGTGTGGAAACCCCTTGCATGGGAGAGGTGGAACTTCCCCTCCACATTCAAGATGTTTTAATGACAGTGAAAGTACTAGTGTGTCAAGATGAGGACCTCATTGAGCCTCTGGTCTTGGGTCAAGAATGGATCTATGACCATGCAGTCAATTTAAACCTAAGAAGTGGACTTCTTCAGGTCTGGGTCAATGAGAAATGCATTATAATTGAGTTAGAAAGTGAAGCACTCAAGGAATTAGGCAAGGCACACACTCTTGGTCCTTCCAAGAGTACACATGAAGATGATCATGCTGTTCTTGTCCAAAACTATGTGATGCTGAGGAATGATGATTTCAATAAAGAGGTCAAGGACACAACGGAACTCCCTTCTTTTCCAAAGGTCAGAGGGATGCAACAACCAATGGCAGATCAAATACAGAAGACTACCTATGTCCGAGGCCAAACGAACGTGAGAAGCAAGATGTCTCAGCCATTGAAACAAGTTTGGGTGCGGAAAGGCGAACAGCCTGTTGTGATCAAGCCAACCACACGGGCAAAGATTCTTATTAGTAATCAACGACACGACACTAATAAGAAGCCTTTTTAGAAATTCTTTTGCGAAAATGAAGTCTATCTGGGTACCCAAGAAGTCGATGAAGGCTAGCCCACAATCAAGACAAATTTGGGTGCCTAAGGCTTGCTTGCGGGCTCAAATAGCTACACAGAAACCACATCCTGTACAACATGGTCCACTCACCCTAACATCTGATACCCATTCTTATACACCACGCACGAACACATATTCACCCATGAGCACGAGTAGAATCACTTGTAAATGGGTCCCTAAAAAGCCTCATTTCCAAGCAGGTACTCTCACCAAGCCCTCCAGAGTCTCCACAAAATCAAGACCAACAGCCATTCTGTTTGTTTGGCAGCCCAAAACGTGTAATAAACCCCCCGACCCTCATTTGTAAATTCATACCCACTTACTAACTACATCACTCATACACCGCACCTTTCCATTTAGCTTCTAGGATTATCCATTCCCTAAATACACACACGATTACCGAGCACTTGTTGACCTACTAACCTATCACTAAAATCATGTGAATGTTGTAACGGGGACACATGAACGCTTGGTGTCCACTTGCAATGTTAACATTCCTTTGTATATTCTCACAGAACTGGTGACCAGTTTCCTCGATATGGCCGAGGCAGGAACTAGCTCCCAGGCAGGCACCAGCCCTCAGATTGTGGATATTGAAAGTCTTCCTATTGAGGAGGAATTGAAGGAGCGTCCAGTGGCATTGAGAGCGTTACATGCCATACCGGTGCAGAATCCTCCACAGGGGCACACAATGCCAGTCAACAAAAACTCACATTGGTTCAGTGACGTGGCAGGACCTCTGGGGGAAGGCACTTACCTATGGGAGGCAGAGATAAAGTTCAACGAGCGCTGGGGTAGGTATCACTTCTTCACCAGGGAATTTGAGAGACTGCAGAATAATGAAGGGCTGAAACCGATATGGAAGAAGGCGGGACTTTACGATTACTTCAAAGCCCAATTGCCAAAGCCCGACTTTCTGAGGTGCTGATATTTGATTAGCACCCTCACTCCGAGCAAAGAGAAAAAGGGATACAACACTTTTTTCCTCCCATCTCTCACAAGGGGCAATGAGCTGAAACGGTTCAGACTGACAAACAACCTGGTGAGGGAAGCTCTCGACATGAAAGGTATGCATATTCCCACCGAGAAAGAGACTATGGTCCCCGACAACATGAAGAACAGGAATCTGATGAAACTAAAGGATATGGTGGCAATGACACCTACTATTGTCATTCATCTTCGGATGTGCATGCAACATTTCGCATTCTCCACGCAAGAGAGGTTCAAAATGCCACCCAAGAAGATATGGTTCAATCTATATTTAGCAGATGCCTTCGATTTGACAATCAACATGCCTCACTGGATTATTGACCAAATCCACTTGGCTCATCAACGGTGGTATAAGAAGCAAAAGTCAGTACTGCATGGATGTTGTGCTTTCACAAGGATTGTCTACAGATGCTTGGCATATGATGTGCCAGTTCAAAAGGCACTTATTTGGACCACGGTGCAAGAATTCCAACGTAGACTATCCACCGCAGGGCCTCCGTCCAAGAAAATGAGAGGCGCAGTTCAGATGCCCTGTGCACAGGCCCGTGGTGCGACACTGACACCAGAAACCACCCCACGGCTTCCCAGGCGAGTGCAACCATTCACTATAAGATTACCAAGGCACAACACAGAAGGCCCGAACCTAGTGTTTCCACTGGTACCAACTGACTTAGAGTTCCCTCATGGCTTTACATTGGAAGATCTAACGGATGAGGAGGTGGCCAAAATAATCAATGCTACCAATTTAGAAGTGGAAGCAGAGCAGGCAAGCGGGCAGCAGAAAGATATTGTCCAACCCCACCCTGTCCAACCAACGGTAGTCGAAGTGGAGGATGATGAAGGAGAGGAGCAAGAGGAGGAATAAGAAGGACTTTCTGATGAAGAAGAGTATATGTATGAGCAAGAAGTTCTACAGGAACTTGAGGGTGCCCCGGCTTATACGAAGCAATTGAAAAAGCTATATGATACTATCAACCGAGTTCAAGAACAGCACAAACTATCCTTGGCAGCAGGAAAAGCCCTCATGAACCAAATCCTTGAGGAGGAAGGTGTGGATGAGCAATACCAAGCAACCCTTGACATGATATCTGATGTGTTGGGGGTACCTAAGACAATGCATACAACTCTTGCACACTCGAGAAGATCAGAGCGAAGATACGGTAGACGTCCCCCTTGATCAGGAAAACAAATGAATGTATTAGTGTCAGAACCCCAGGGCACTACATCCACGACCACTGGCACTGCTCATACCATTCTTGACATTGAGGAAGCCCACACATCTAGTGCACCCCCATCACCCCCCTTACCCCCTCTCCCTCCAACTCCACCACCTTCACCTCCCACTACCGTCACAGCCCCAGGTTCCACTTCCCATACTGAAGCACAGATCATTAGTCAACCCACATAACCTACACAACCGATCTCCATCTCTCTTGTTTACACTACTACTGACTCTATAATTCTAATTGTAGCCATGGAAAACCCCGTTCCCCTGATTACACTTTCTGGCGGTTCATATTCACAACTACACACACCACTTTACACCTTCACCACCATCACTGCACCCACAATTCCCATGTTCACAATCAATCCCACGACCGCATCCACTTTTGATCTCATGGACATATCACCCACCTCCGCACCTCTCCCTCCCCCCATACGTCCACAATCTCCCATTCCCCCACCACCAACTTCACCCTTTTCAAGCACAGCATACATGCTCCCATTCCCTTTTCCCTTCCCTTCTGCATTCAACACCTTTCCTGCATCCACTCCCATTAATAATGTATTTAATAATATGTACCAATGTATTTCTCAACTGCAACAACATTACCAGCACCTAGACACACAGCATACGAGTCTCTTCAAAAGCCATGAACAGCCCCAAGCAAGATTCATTGAATTAGAGAAGGAGAAGCGGCTATTACAACAGCAGTATACTACATTACAAGCACAACATGATCAATTAGTCGCCAATCCACCCCAGTCAGATACTAAAGAAAAACAACAACTCGACGACATGTTACATGCTCAGATCACAGACAATCTCAAGCTTCGATGCAATCTCGCCTTATTACGGAAGCACATGTCCACAACACTCGAAGAGAATAAGAGATTGCAGAAACAGAACGAAGAAAACTTGGAAGCAGCAATGGAGGGTTCACCACAGGAAATCGACCCAGAGAATTTCAAGGCTATCCCATCTGGAAGTATGCAAATCATCTTGGAAACCCATGCCGATCTCCTGGAAGCCCACGCAGCATTAGAAAGAGAAAGAGATGATCTACTAAAGCAACTGGCAACTCAGCAGGAGTCACCAAGCAAGGTCACAACAGCAGTCGACACTTCAAAAGAAGTCGCAAAACTCAGAGCAGAACTAGAAGTACTACGAAGTAAAGTTCTTCAATACGAACGTCAACCCTCTCCCCTGGCGGGACGGGAACCTGAAGACTTAGTGCCAATTCAAGTGGAGGAGATCTTTGAAGACCCATATGTTCCCATGCCAACACCCGGAGGTAAGCAAACAGAAGAAGGAATAGACATGATTGAGATCGAAGCGCCTGAATGGATGCAAAGGTTGGAGAAGGTTGCTACAACCCATGATGAGAGAGTTGCAGTTCAGATAGCATCTATGTCACGATTGGAAGAAGTCGTCATAAAATCGGATTACTTCAGAAACCTCTCCCATCATAGGTGGATTGGCACGTCCGATGATCTGTATGTTCCATTCTGCATATTAATGGCGGATTACAATGCTGAAATCAAGCAACGCACAACAAAAGAACCAACCTCGGCAACACAATTTGCACCGGATGACATCCCGGCAAGTGCCAAGCAGGGGAATATACATCAACCTACTTGGAGGATCCGACTGCTTGAAACCTACCCTGAGATGGTACGCACGTGGAATAACATGCCTCGATATATCAAGTATAATCCCTGCTACTGCACTGTCTTTCGAAGAAGGTCTTGGTCGGAGTACACCAAAACAATTTTCACGGTTAAAGGATGTGAAAAATGGTTAAATTATGTGTACCTAGCACCTCCTAATGGCCAACCCACAGTCAACTACATGATTTCAACCATCCGACACTGGGCAGTCAGGTTCAAGAATGTCCCAGATGTCATGGCACAGATGTGCCTCAAAAATTTTGAGCTCATGCTGGTTACATTCAGGACATTTAGGAATATTAAGGAGCCTCATCTTTCGGCTATTGGATTTAATGAAGGGAATCAGGACCTCGTCTACGATATGAGCACCACACCATCCATTAACGTCGTATATGCGTGGCATGCTCGGATAAAGTATCTACCTGCCTGCTCAAACAAATGTTTGAAGAAATGTTCATCACCGGGTTCTGGGAATACCATTCCGAGATATTCATTCCCAGACGATCTCATCTATTACAGTTATTTGCAGTGGAACAAGCCCTACATTCAGAAAAGCTACGTATACCACATCCAGAAGTTCAAGGGCCAGTAAACTGGGATGCCCTACTCACTGATTTGGCCAAAGGGTTGAGAATCGCAGAACATCATTTAGCTACCGACGTTGTGGAGTACTACATCCAACGATCCACTCAACAAGGGTCTGTCAGAGAGGACAGATGCGAGAGAGGGGGGGGGGTGTTGGCAGTCAAGGAACTGAAGGACTCACAAGACAAGGAAGTCAACGAAGGGAGTCGGAGCGAAGAGAAGGTACAAGCAGACAGAGTAGTCAAAGAAGATCTGGCAAGTAGGCCATCTAAATTTTTCATGCATCAAAGAGGTGGGCACACAAGAAGAAGGAGAAAGTAGGGAGCTACAGGAAATGTATGTCAAAACGTTAGAAGAAATCCCTACAAAAATAGTGATTTTCATCACTAAAAACCATTGTAAATACCATTTCATATGTTTGTAGCTCCATTTTGTGCAAGCCAAGGAGTCCTTGAGCTTGAGGAGCTTTAAAAGTACCTACCTATCAGTTTTCACATTTTTTAGACTCCATTTGAACCTCCAAATAGGCCAGAGAACCTAATTTTTAACTAGGCCGGACAGTAGGTTTGGACAAGGCCAAAAACTAGTCAAAAACTATAAATAGAGCTAGAGAGCTCATTTTTTAGGTTAGCTTGTAATAGATTTGAACTTGTATGAGCATTTTGGAAGTAATCTAAAAGAACTCCATTGTCTTCCTCTTTGTCTTGCCTTCTGTGCGTGTGTGTGTGTATGTGTGTGCATGTTGGTGTGCTTCTCACTCACGCACTTGTGCCTTCACTTGCTCGAGGTCATCATACCATCCTCACATCTTCCCAGATTGACATTAAAGGAGGTGCTACTCCTCACTAAGCTATAGTATACTTTGTTGCATCACCGGAATTAGGTCAGGAAATACGGATTGTTCCTGCGTAGCCCACTTGCTTGCCTTTGTGAACGCCTTCTATTGCTCACGAATTCTTGGTTCAAAGATCTCCGTAGCTGATTGTAATTGCTTGCCCGAACGTGTTTGCACCACTACTGCTTGCGTATCCACGATTGAGATGTACACCATATTTGCCATCGGATGTTGTCGCTCTTTTTTCTTTTTGTCATATTCAGGTGCATCTTTACAAAATCTTCGGATATGCCCGATTTCTCCACAAAAATGACATTTAGGAGAGGGAGGAGATGCACCTTCTCCTGATGGACCTGCATTCCACTGAGCTTGTCCAAAATTATTTGACCGTCCACCTCGATAATTCCTATATCCCTGGTACGGAGTATTCCGCGTCTGTGGTGGCACATAATGGCTGGCCGATTGCCCTTGTTCCTGAATGATGGCATTAACAGCTGCTTTGTTCTGTACCTTGGCATTATACGGGCAAGTATCCGTAGTGTGGTATGTTGTGTGGCAAATTGCACAATACATTTGGTTTAGAGCGCATATTGAACTGTTGTGCCCTGGATTTTTGCATTTGGTACAGTAAATTTGTTTCAAAGGATCCTCGTTAGATTGTCGGGACGCTTTCAACCACTCTAAATCTTCAGTAAATCCACCCACTTTGTTTTCTAATTGTAACACCATAGCAATTATGGCATCCAAATTCATTCCACCCACACACCATATGATCATAATCTGCTTCAATTGGGGCTTTAATCCATTGATGAACCACTGTGTGATAACGTCATCTGGTAAATTAGTGTGCATGGGTGGCAACTACCGTAAATGAGTCCGAAATAGCGTGGCATAATCCTGTACATTTTGGTGTGGTTTCTGCCTATTATTCTATAAGTAGTCAAAGATTTCGGCTGGGTTTTTCTTTAACTTAAATCGTTGCAGAAATGCATCCTTCACATAATCGTACTGTCGAAAGTGGTTCTCATATTTGGTTAGCCATCGTGCAGCTTCATTAACCAAGGTTGACTGGAACACAATAGCTTTATACGCAGGGTCTGCGGGGTAATTCAGAACTGCATCATTAATCTCAAAGGTCCGTACATGCGCATCGGGATCATCCCTCGGAAAACCTCCAAATTTTGTGTATGTGACCCCCGCTGGTACCGGGCACGGTGGGATAACCTCTTGCTGCTGATGTTGTGGTTGCGGCTGTGGCGGTGTTTGTTGTTGTTGGTGTGAGCCACTCATGGTGCTGTTGTTAGTGGCGTTGTTGTTGTTACCTGAAAATTGGGGAGGTATCTCTTGATATTCCTAAACTGTATGGTCAACTTGCTCACTTTCCGGTCCTAAAATGTCGTCAAACCAATTGCTTAACTCCAAATCTAAGAGCCCTTCCTCAACTTTAGTGTCAAATTTAGCTAATTGTGCACCAAAAAATGGTGAGCGCAGTAAGTGTCCACCAAACAGCACCGTAGTTTCACCGAAAAGCTTCGAATTGCCACCAGGTAATATCGAACTCTCATTGAAACTCGCCAAATTCTCACCGGACCAGACTGCACTGTCACCGGAAACGTTCTCATCAGATAACGCAAACCTGTCACCGAAGTGACCGAATTTTGACCAGATAATGTGGAACTATCTCCGCACTGCGCCTCTGTACAACCAAAAATCACCGTACTTTCTTGAGAAGGAATCGGACTCGCACCGGAATGCATCGGATTCTCACCGTGTACTACCGACCTACCACCGGAATTGCCGTTGGCTGGCTGTATTGAACCTTCTGCAACTGGACTTGATTTTCTTGCACTTCTACCACTAGGGGGTGTTCCTAATAAGTTCGGAACTGCCCAGGGATGTTGATCTCTGCGGTATTTGGGGTATGATTCGCCGGAACGTGTTACAGGCATATATCAAAGAATTCTTCCTCAATTTTTAATCTTCGATGCAAATGACTACTCCATTCCCCACAGACGGTGCAAGTGTTTAAACTTAAACTTAGGATTAAGTTATCTGTTTAAGTTAAATTCAATCTGGGTTCTTGGGATGATTAGGGGTCTGTATTTTCCCAAACATACAAATTAAGAGTATACTACTTCACCGAATTGACGTGCTAAATTGGATTATCTTCGTAGTACTATTTGAATACGTTCTTCAACACACTTCCACCCCAGACAGTTAACTGTATAACTGCTTCACTTATCACTTTAATCAATTTACTTAATACTTCATTGAACTTCACTTCATGATTAAACTTAATCAATAGAATTGACAGTACTCAGATTACACAGGAATTCGGTAACTGCACTTCGCTTCCGGCTCTCGCCCAAACGAACAGTCCGGCAACTACCATGCCTTCTACTTCACGCGGCTCTTTTGTTAATTTGTCAAGAGTTACAACTATTGCGCTACGCCTTATGCGTGCGACTTTTCAGGGTATACATTACAAAAATTATGAGTTCCTTTTCGGCGGCTTACAATAAGAAGTCGGCTCCCTATCATCCACAAGCTAATGGACAAGCTGAGAGCACAAATAAGATTCTATGCAATGTATTGACAAAATTGGTTAATAATAAATGCTCTAACTGGGACAAACAGCTACACCATGTTGTTTGGCCATACAGAGTTGCCTATAAAACGATACTCCAAGCTACCCCCTTTCAGATGGTGTTCGGCCAAAATGTAGTGCTACCATTGGACTTTTTGATACCTACATTGAAAGTAGCACAAACATGATTAGGCAGGCCATGAGCTCTCCTCTAGAATCTTCAATCTTGAACGATTGGGTGAAACACGATTGAGAGCTGCAGCAGGAATTTATGCAGCCAAGAAGAAACAAAAAGCATATTTTGATGCACATGTGAAGGATAAGGGCTTAAAAGTGGGAGAACTAGTCCTAGTCTACACCTTGAAGCAGCATGCACAGAAGTTAGAGAAGAGAGGTTATGGACCAATGATTGTCCATAGGATCTCCACAAGTGGAGCAGTTCAACTAGCCACTCTAGAAGGCAACATCCTACCGAGCTACATCACTGGATGCAGAGTCAAGTTATATCACGAACCCCTCACAGAGGAGATGTTAAATCGAATCAATACTGCAAAGAAACGTAAAGAGGAGGAAAAGCGAATTCGAGCAGAAGCACATGCAGAAGCTTTAGAACGCATCCGACGAATGAAATTGAGGAGACAAGGTAGAGATCAGCCCATGCCTAACACTAAAGAATCTCTAGATTATCACATGGCCATGTGTGAGGCTTCAGGTGAACGTTCCCATAGGCTAGTCAATCGGCAAACTTTTGTGACCCTAGAGGTAGGACAAGGAAAGAATGCAAGGACCGTGAGAGCTTTAATTGACTAAAGAGCAGCCACTAGTGCAGTTCAACTTTCTTACTTCCAAGAATTGCAATTGAAGATCAATCCTATAGAGGCATATCTCATAGGATTGGGAGGTGTGGAAACCCCTTGCATGGGAGAGGTGGACCTTCCCCTCTACATTCAGGAGGTTCTAATGGCAGTCAAAGTGCTAGTATGTGAAAATGAGGATCTTACCAAACCTCTGGTCTTGGGCCAAGACTGGATCTATGATCATGCAATCAGGCTTGGGTAGGCCAAAACCGCATCACGGCAAAATTAGAGAATCAAGCACTTAGGCCACTAGAAAAGGTACCAAATCCTGGTCCCTCCAGGAACCCACATGAAGATAACGATGCTATTCTTGTCCAAAGTTCTATGGTGCAGAAGACTATCACTCTCGAAGAAAGTGCAGAAAGTAATAAGGAGTTCCCTTCTTTTCCAAAATGAATCCCAGGAAAGCAAGCAGGACAACACACGACACAGAGGAGAATGATAATCAAGAAGCATGAGCAACGACCAATGCATTATAAAGTACCTCTTAGCATGAAGCAGATCTAGATACGAAAGGGTGAAAAACCCACAGCTCTAGAGACACGTTCTCACAGATGCACCAAACGAGCTACAATGTCGAGGATTGCAACTAAGGAATATCCTAAGCATCACTGTAGACTTACCACTTCTATTTGGGTCCCAAAGCAGTCAATGAAGGCTATCCCAAATGCTAGTCAAATATGGGTGCCCAAGACCTTCTTACGAGCTCAAATAACTTCAAGTCCAGTCACAAGATCGAACCAACACTCACAAGTCCTATTGGCTCCCATCCCACGGCAAACATCTACACACCACACCACCACATTTTTTGTCACACCTAGGAAGTTATGGAAATGGGTACCCACAAAGTCCCAAATCCAACACAACACAGTCCAGAAACCTTTACATGTCATCGCCACTCAGAGCTACAATCTCACAATCAAAGTTTGGAGACTTAAGCCCCATATCAAACCCCCTGACCCACCTCTGTAAATCAATCCACTCTATAGTAGGTGCATTCTGAGTAGATTGCACATCCAAAAGCATGCATCTAGGATGAACACTAACCTACTAACCAACACTCACACACATCACAAACACTTCACCCACTAACCGTTAACCTCTCGGAATTTCATGTTAGTATTGTGGAGGGAACACCATAACATCCTGTTTCCTATGCAATGCTAATGTGCCTCTCTTCTTCTAACAGATAAGCATCAACAACTACAAGAACTCTCATGGCAGAAGCAGCAAGTTCTAGCTCACAGGCAGGAGTAAGTATAACAGGAATTAATGTGGAGAGTCTACCTATTGAAGTACCACCAACTGAACGACCGGTAGAGCTACAACACCTTCAACAAATACCTATACCAGACCCTCCCACAGGAATAACAAAAAGAGTCCATGCAAATTCTCATTGGTTCAATGGCATGCCAGGGCCCTTAGGAGAGGCCAAGTATATTTGCGAGTCCAAGTGCGAGTATGATAGATCATGGGTGCGATTCCAATTCTTTTCCAAAGAGTTTGAGACTCTCCAGAACACACAAGATCTTCAGACCATATGGCAATGTGCAGGGCTGGTCGAGTACTTTGAGGCACCCTTACCCATGCTGCGCAACAATGAGTTGAAAGAATCAAACTTACATTGGAGTTGGTGAGCTCTGCTTTGACTATGCACAACACACATGTACCTTCTGAGAAGGATGCTCTCATTCCCACTAACATGAAGGATAGAAAACTACTGAAGCTTAAAGATATGGCGGCACTCACACCAAACGTGTGTATCCCTCTCCGTATGTGCATGCAACATTTTGCTTTTCCTGGTCAAGATCGATTCACACAACCCCACAAAAGAATATGGTTTGCTCTTTACTTGGCAGAGACAGGTGCATTACCAATTAAGCTTCCTATATGGATTGTGGAGTAGTTGTATGAAGCAAATAAAAGGTCATCTAGAAAACTAGTGGTGAATGGTTGTTGTGCAATCACACGCATTATCTACAAATGCTTAGCATATGATGTACCCATTGAATGTGCTTTAACTTGGGCACAACTACAAATGTTTAAGAGACTCAAAACTGCCACACATCAATCCAAGCGCATGAGGGGCTCGATTCCTTGTGTCCAGACATGTGAAGTTCTGACTACTCCGGAAGTCTCACCACGAGGGAAGGCCATACCTCCCTTTACCATCAGAATACCTAGACCTGGATTTGAAGGCACATCACAAGCTGCTCCCTCCGCTCCTCCTGTCCCTCTTGAATTTGAATTTCCTACGACTGGAGACGTTGAAGGGATGAGTACCTTCGACTTTGAATCATTCTTGCAGAATACACAACTCTTTGATGTAGAGTTCTTTTCAGACACAGAAGAGCAGGGCACCTCTTCCCAAAGATGGAGGAAATCCACAGAAGGCCGCCATGTACATTGGGATGATGATCAGCAGAGAAATTTATCTCAACAACTAGAACACTCAGAGGGAGAAGAAGAGGGAGGAGAAGAAGCAGAAGCACAAGAAACCACCGGAACCCCAGCATATACAGTAGAACTCCGAAGGCTATATCAAATCATGGAACGAGTGCGGTCGCAACAACTGCTCACCGAACAAAGCAGTAGGGTGCTCATGGCTCAGCTATTGGAAGAAGCTGGAGTTGACTCTGAATACAGCGAAGGCCTACTATTGATGGCAGAAACTTATGGGGTAGTGGAAGCAACCTGATCAATGATACAAAGGCCTCCGATTCAATATGATTCGCGAAGATTCCAAACACGATGATGGTCTGGTAAAAACATCCAGATTCCCATTACTACGGTGGAAGGACCTATTATTACATCTGAACCCATTGAGACAACCTCCCAAACAGCAGTAACGGCTGGCCAAGAGCTCCCAGTGACCCATGATGAATCAGCAGAACCACTACCACCGACCCCCCCACCATCACCTCCTCGGACAGAACCTGTAAATATCACCTCGACTACCCAAACCACAGAGCAAACCTTCATTTTCCGTAGTCCCACCTCTAGTTCCACTTTGTTTTCCTCCTTTGAAAACCCTCTATATAATACCACCACCATCATAAGAGAGTCCTTAATAGAGCCTGCCATAGGACAACCAGCCCCCTCACCCTTAGCCATCTGCCATCCTGACTCTCGATCCATATTCTTTGGATTCTGTGCCACCACACCACCCTTCATGGCCTTCCCCCCTCCGGTCTCTCACTTTCCACCCCCCATACCACCAGTCCTTCAACCCGCCCATGACTACTTTTGTAGAATGTTTCAAGCCACCACCCAACCCCGCTCATCGAGCTCTTTCCCAACATCCACACCACACTTACTCACCATGATCACACACACACCACCTACCATCGACGGCACCTCCACCTCCCCCCACACTCCCACCTTCCCCCATTCCCCCTCCACCAATTTCACCTACACACACGTCTCCAATAGACACATTCACTCTTCCCATTCCCCAATTCCCTCGCCTTGCATCTTCCATTGTACAAACCACACCTTCATCCATAGGCAATGCATTTGACACTGTGCTCGCATGTGTTTCACAATTAAGGATAGAATACAATCAGCTCCAGCAACATAACGAAGGACTGCAAGAGCACTCGAAAGTGCTACAATATCATCTTGCTACACTAGAAGAGGAGAATGTTGGTCTCCAGACACAATTTCAAACTTTACAAGAGGCTCATAGCATATTGGAAGTTAGGTTACAAAACATAGACCAAGAAGCAATACAAGTGGTGGAAGGTCATCTACAGACACAACTGGAACGCAATTCAAAACTTCAACGCAATATGGCACTTCTTAGAAGACACTTTGCAGCTGCTCACGAGGAGAATCGACGTCTACAGCTACACAACCAGGAGAATTTAGAGGCAATCATAGAAAGCACACTAGGGGCATCCATTAGTCCCTCCAAATTCCAAGCAGTGACCCAAGATAACATAAAGATAATCCTTGAAGTTTATGCTATACTACTGGAGGCACATGACCAATTATCAGAGGAACTAGATCAACTCAAGCAGAAATGACAGAAAGACACAATCACTGCCCCTCAAACCACCGCCCCCACAGTTTCACTTCTCACAGACTCAGAGGCCCTAAAAGAAACAGGTCACAGAATTACAAGCACGCATACTACAATAGGAAAGACCACCTTCCCCACCCAAGGCTCCCACTGACGAAGAAACAGTACAAATTCCTGTAGAATAGACATTTGAAGAGGACTACGAGTCGCAACCCATCCTAGGGGGACAAAAAACAGAAGAAGGCCAGGATACCTTCAAAGCACCGTGACCTCCCTGGTTAAAACAGGTGGAGGAAATCGGGAGTTCTCATGAAGAATGCACGGTGGTGCATAATCAGGCCATGAGAGTCATAGAAGACACAGTATTACAATCTAGTTACTTCAAGAACTTGTCATCTAGATGTCTCATTATATCATCAGAACTCCAATATAGGCCTTACTATGTCATTCTCGCAGATTACAATTCAAAAATAGAGAGAGTGACAGGCAAGATTCCGTCCTTCGCAACATAGTTTCAACCAGAAGACCTTCCTCTAGAAGCACAGAAAGGCAGGATCTATCAACCGACATGGCGGCAAAAGCTTCTAGAGACATATCCTGAAATGTTTCGCACATGGAACCACGCTTGTTTACATCTACTTTACAATCCATGCTACGGCCCGGTTCCATGATGCAGATCATGGAAGGCATTCAACATAAAGGTACATAATAATGCTCAATGTAAGGAATGGCTCAATTATCCGTACATAGTGCCACCGCAGGGGCCACCATCAATAGCATACATGATGGCAACAATTTGACATTGGATGCCTCGATTGAAGCCCATGCCAGATGTGCCAGCCCAAATGATGCTCAAAATTTTGGATATGATGCAAGTTGTGCTCAAAACTTTTAGGAATGCAGAAGCACCACAGGTACGTCTGTCGGGGTTTACTAATGGAAATTACGATTTGGTGTATGACATGAGCACCACCCCCAGCATTCGTGTGGCTTACACTTGGCATGCGCGCATCAAATACCTCCCCACATGCTATAAACAAACATTCAAAGACATGTTCAGATCAGGTTTCTGGGAGTATCACTCGGAGGTCTTCGCACCGAAGCCTACACACCTTCTTCATCTCTTCGCATGTGAACAAGCTATGTACTCCGAGTACTACATGACGCCGCAACCCGATGTCCCAGGTGCCATAAATTGGGATGCGCTGCAAGCTGATCTAGCACGAGGATTACAGATAGAAGAACACGAGCTAGCCACCAATGTTATCCAATACTACATTGACCACCCTATAGAGCAGAGGTCTATCAGAGAAGACAGACACTAGGAAGGGGGGAGTGTTGGCATACAAGTCATAAGAAGAGCATACAAGCACAAAGGAACAGTCACGCACAATACGGCAACAAGGCCCAATCATTTTTTTTCATAAACAATTTTCACCTCAAGTGATTTTCATCACTACACACACATTGTAAATCCCGTTTTTGGTAGAATAGACTCCAATGTTATCAAGCCGAGGATTCCTGGAGCTTCAAGAGTAATATAATTAGCTACATACCAGTTTTCATAATTTTTAGACTTCGTTTGAGCCCTCAAATAGGCTCTAGAACCTAATTTTTAACTAGGCCAGACACTAGCTCTGGACAAGGCCAAAGCTAGTCAAAAAACTATAAAAAGAGCTAGAGAGGTCATTTTTGGGGTTAGATTGTTAGTGATTTTAGCTTATGTAAGAGACTTTTTGACTAATGCAAAGAACTCCATTGTTCCTCTCCTTGTTCTTGCCTTGTGCGCGTGTGTGTATGTGTGTGCATGCTTGTGTGCTTCTCACTCACACACTTGTGCCATCACTTGCTCATATTCTTCATACTAGTCCTCACGTCTCCATGGATTGACAATTATGAGGTGGATCTCCTCACATTGGTACTCACCATTGTGCTAGAGTGATGTCATGGACAAAGGAAACTCTCAGATTCCATGTGAATCCTGTATCTCATGATTGGTTCAGAATTTGGGGAAACTAATGCTTCCATTGCGTTCGGAACGTGCCAAAACCCTAAGATTGACTGTCTTCTTGCTTGATTCTGACATCCAGAGACCATGCTATGAATTGATGAAATCATCGATGACATCATCAATTCGTAACCGCCCTAGAACCGCCCTTGGAAAACCTAGATAAGGAGGGGTTGGCCACATTCATAATCAGTCTTGCCAATACCAATCTTGGGAGCTCAAGGAGTCGTGGCCGCCAAGTACTCTTCAAGTTCTAGTTCTAGTTCTTGTCTTGTTCCTTGTTCTAGTCTAGTTCTTGGACATCCTATCTTGTCCCCTTGTAATCTCGTAGTACGAGATCCTGTCGAGTTCTTTCGTGTATCCAGTTCATCTCCCAGAAGGGAGTTCTTGTAATCCAGATATCTTGTCTCATACTCACGATCCCGGGTTGTGGGATCTCCTGTATCATCTCTAGTCTAGTTTTCCATACCTATTGGTCCCGATTTGTGGGACATCTTATATCAGTCACACATTCTTGTATCATTTTCCCTACGTGGGTGTTCTTGTAATCATAAGTGTATTTCGGAAATCTTGTCTACTGTAGTTAGAGAGCACAATCTAGTGCTCCCCTGACATTTTGGCAAGACTATCTTCTATCCAAGACCAGACATCATGGAGAACGCTTATGAACAGATCGTAGCATCACTTCAGAGTCTCCAACAACAAGTCGAAGACCTAAGTCATCGACAGACACAAGTCGAGATGGGACATCCAGTGCATGTAGGTGCACTCCTCCAAGAATTATAAGAATGAATCGGGAGTCTTCAAGCAAATCAAGGGAGTATTCAAGTGAATCAATGGCCTAGTACATCATTTATGAAGGAACCCAAGATCTGCATGCCAGAAAAGTTCGATGGGGATCGCACAAAGTTTCGTGGATTTCTTCAGCAAGGTAAATTGTATATCCGTATGCAACCTGATAGATACCCTGACGAGGCATCCAAGGTCGGGTTTATTGGAACCTTGCTCTGTAGCCAAGCATTATCATGGTTTGCGCCAATCTTGGAGAAGAACATGGCAGTACTTCAGGACTATGAGGGATTTCTTCAAGAACTCTCCGCCACATTTGGAGATGCAGAAGGAGAGAAGTTACCCTCTGTTATAAAAAGGGATAGTGCCACAACCAAGAGGCTAAGTGGACTATTTGAGGATTTCCTTCATCTCCCAGGTTCACTTCTCGAACTAGCATTTCAGGACTCATCTCTCTTGAAAAAGCATCTCCACTGTGAGCAGGGGTGGAATTCACCTTATGTTCCACAATATGTTGCTTGATCCATCCTTGAGGAATTTCTGAAAATGGAAGGTCTTCTCTGCTCTCAGGCTCAAAATTAGACCTTTGAGACTCAAAATTAGCCTCCTCCAAGGCTTCTTCAATTTTGTCATTTTTATGCTTTTCTACCCTTTTGCAGAACTCTGTAGTGGTGCATCCTCGCAAAATTGGCCCATTTTGATCCAATGGACCAATTTGGTCCGATGGCCCAATTCGACTATTTGGGCCCCCTGAAGAGACTAACTCACTTCCCGCTACTTTTTGCTCCCTTCTTGCTAATTTTTTACCACCAAGGCCATTTTTTGAAAAATGCCCAAATTTGATCTCCAAAGGTTCTTTTGATGGCCGAATTTGACTATTTGGGCCCCCCGAAGATACTAACTCACTTTCTTCTACTTTTTGACCACCAAGACCATTTTGTGAAAAATGCCCAAATTTGATCTCCAAAGGCTCTTTAATTTGGTCCGATGGCCCAATTCGACTTTTTGGTCCTCCCGAAGATACTAACTCACTTTCTGCTACTTTTTGACCACCAAGACCATTTTGTGAAAAATGGCCAAATTTGACCTCCAAAGGCTCTTTAATTTGGTCCGGTGGCCCAATTTGACTATTTGGGCCTCCTTAAGATACTAACTCACTTTCTGCTACTTTTTGACCACAAAGACTATTTTGTCAAAAATGGCCAAATTTGATCTCCAAAGGCTCTTTCTTCACCTCGGTCTCTGTTTTCCTGCAAGGACTCACTTTTTCTCCTTTGTGAGTGATTGAGCATAAATTTCATTTTTCGACTCTTTTTCCCTTCCTTGGGCTTCTTTTGCAAGTTCTTCATTTATTTGTAATCTCAACAGTGCAACACTCTGCACCACCCATCATCCAATTTAACAAATTTTCTTCTTCTTGGGGTACAAAAGGCATTACCTGAGTATCTACATATCCAGTTGTCTTGTTGGAGTCACATCCTTCTTCTAAGTGTACCTATAAGTGGTTATTAGTGTTCGAGGAGATCCACATCTGGTTTCTTTCCCAATCTTGTAGTGCTTTTGCTTGCCTTAACCAAGGCCTTCCCAAAGCTAGAGGATAAGAACTTTGCTGTCACAGGGCAATCACAACAAAATCCAGGAGGAATTGACAACCTTGTACTGACATGTGTACCTTCTCAATGATGCCGAGGGGCATAACATGATGCTGATCTGCTAATGTGACAGTGAAGAGTGCCGCCTTGGTTAGGTTGAGTTTGAATTTATTCATTGTAAAATCAGGCATCAGATTGATGCCATAGCCTCCATCTATAATGACACCAATTAGACCTTCATCGTTTATGAACATAGATAGCCTTGAGCTTTGATAGTCTACCAAGGGTGTGGGCGGAAAGTCAACCATGAAACCATATACACTCGGTGGTGGGCTCAAGTAGGCCAAGTGTATAACTTTCAATAAATCACTTCTTACTTTTGAATCCATTTTTATGAGTTGGTACAAATAAACCTTATGATGAATACCTTTCAAGATTTCCTCAATCTTATCCTCTTGTGTGTCTTCGTGAAAGCTTACGGGTTGGTCCTTAAGGGAAGTAGTCACCATATCATAAGCTCCTTCAATGTCTGCTTGGCCCTTCCAACATAGTCATCATGGGCACTGAAGAAGATGAAACAACATAAGACTGAGTGGTCATACCTTCTACTTGTGGGGAGACTGCAATCATGTGAATTGGAGCAGGGCGGCTTCTTGGGCAATCTCTGGTATAATGATCCTTGGCATCTGGACAATGCTGACAGGGAGGTGCACCTTCTGGCAGAGAACACATGTTCTGCATATGGCCATACTCACCACAACGATAACAGATCAGTGGCCTATTATATCTAGGCCGAGTAAGATAGGTCTCTTCTCTATTAGGTACATTTGAAGTACTAGCATAATACGAATCAAGAACATGAGGGTTACCATGCTATTGTACTCCCTTGAGGTAGTAGGAGTCTCTTGCTTCATGACCATCCTTGCCACAGAATTGACAGCTCACCTTGTTAGGACAATTAACATTTGAATGTCCATTTTTGCTACATATTGTACACCAAACCTGCCTTTGTATGTCCTGTGTAGTGCGCAAATCTTCTAACTCATGACAAAGTTGAGCTACTTCATCCACATTGTGGCGCGGTGGTGGTGGTATGACCTTCTCTTCTTCTTGACTATGCTGCATTCTTAAGGCTTCCAACTCCTTCCTGAGTTGCTCAATAGGATCTAAGTGTGATGCATAATTTGGTTGATTATCTTCTTCAAAATGTAGCCTAGCTTCCTCAATGCGTGATGCAGCTGCAACAAAATCATCCAATGTTGCATCCAATCTAAGAGATTTGCGAAGCTTTTGCTGAGATGACTTGGGCAAAGCTTTCTCTATACATTTTTTAACCAGGAAATCACCTGGAGCATGTGGCAGACGTGAAACAAGTGCTTTTGTCCTAGTGAGAAGTTCGTGAAAGGATTCACTTGGTCTCAGCTTTAAATTCTCTAGCTAATCTAGAGCTCTTTCCAAGGAGTCACTTGGTGTGAATGTCTGTGAGAATGTCGTCTTCAGTACCTCCCATGTAGTGAAGTGGCCATCTGCATATTGACTATACCATTTGTCAGCAAGACCTTCCAATGTAGATGGGGAGAGGACCAGCATTGCATCCTTCTACACAAACAGGTTCTCTGTCTAATCGAGTGTGGGTCAGGTACCCACTCACAGGATTCAAAAAAAACCAAGAAACAGTGTGACACACTCTATACTGCACTAATTACCTCACACAAAAATGCAAGGGTCCCACCGGGCATGCCAAACTGTAGAGGGGGTGATCAGGTCTATACTTCCAGTACTCCTTCTACTCAAGGGAGGTTCTCCTTAGGGAAGTATACCCTCTAACATCATTGTCTAAGGTACTACTTGAGAAGATAAACCAAGAAACAGTCAGAGTGTTACAAATATGCTGAAAAGGCCAATTCGACCAAGATTAAAAAAATTACGCTAGTTCACAAAAGATAAAATTGTTAACAGTACAAAAGGTCTGATCACTCGAGAGATGAACTAGGACATCTCAACACAGAGAAAGTATACAAATGCAGAGAAGGTATACAAGTGTGGTATAAAATGCTATGAACTCCAGCTTACAAGTGACTATCCCGGTATATCCAATCTCATTATCATGCCGACTGCCCCAACACTAAAGCTCTCACTCTGTATATTCTCTAACAGAGAAGCCTCTTCTATAGTGGGCAAAATCACATCAGTGAGCAGAGAATAATCAAGGAGAAGCCTGATTAGAGCACTCTCAAAATACCACAGTAACACAAGTAGACCCTAATTGACAAAAGCTAGAATCACATAGAGATGACAGTGAGTGTATCCCTCAGCTTCCTAAATCTCTGTATATCCTTCCGAATGGACCCTTCACTAACATATAACTCTGACTATCTGTACCTCCCCCAAACGAGTGCAAATTGATTCTTATATAGATCTCGAGGCCGAGAGAGTGACTTCCGCTGGATTCCATCATTTGAGGCACCATCACTGTTCACTACACACGCGCGACCAAGGGAGTGGCTTCCACCGGATCCCATCATTTACTGCACCATCTCTGCACGTTGCAAACGCGCCGCCAAACTAGTCTGATGAAAGTGGAGGGAAAGTTGGCTAATTTTGAGTAGGTGGGCTAATTGTGGTATTTGACAGCCAACTGACTCAAAAGTGCCTGAAGACTTCAGAATATGTCCTTGAATGTGAGACTCTTTCTTATCCTGAATCAACACTTTATCACAAATCTGATAGATGACTTGATTCTCGCGCCGAGGATGAATTTCGAGCGACAAATTTTGAAGGATAAATTTTGAGGGTCAAATTTTGAAGGACAAATTTTGAAGGTCAAATTTTGAAGGACAAATTTTGAAGGACATATTTTTAGGGTCAAATTTTGAAGGACAAATTTTTGTTAGTCGGCCGCCGGAGTGGGACAGATGTAATGACTGCCAGATGTAACGGAGTTTTGCGAAACACGCGCGAAAAGTTGGTACGTGCACGCATCTTGTAAATCTATATAAAGCAATGTAAGGAGAATGGTCAGAGAGACGTCTTTTTTGGAATTGCCAGATTGTTCGCCTTAACATTTGTGAGATTGGTGTTTACACTATTCTGAAGTTCTGAGTACTGTTAGTGTTGAGTTGTGCATCGTCTGCTTATACTGTAATTCACTGTAACGGGTAGTTGAATGACGGATTGTGTGTCTGATTGCTGTCAACGTATTGTATTGCTGTGTGTTCTTCAGTTATTCTCGTACTCTCAGTCGTGTTGAGTAGTTATATTACCGTATGAGTTGAATAGTTAACCTGATGCACTGTTGAGTATGTTCTGTTTGTTTTACTGAACTCATTGCATTCGGTGACGATGACGAACTATTGCTTTCGGTAAACGTAAACCTTTTATTTGAGATCACTGGAAAGTGTTATGACGAGTGAATCTATCAGCTATCATATTCACTCTGGTTGATTTATTACATACTAGTGAATCTGTAGAATGGATTACTACTCTGTTCTAATAGTAGGTTAGTCTGGAGAATTTCGGTATGCACGAGTATAGAAACCAAATATTGCCTAGTTATTACCAGTAACTGAGCTAAGACGAGTAGTCACGCTTTTGACGTTGTAACGAAGATTTGGGAAATAAGTACAGGGCCTCTGTCTAATAGACCCCTACCACTCCCAAGAACCCACATTGGTTTGGTAACGCCTTTCGGTAATGATACTTAAAGTTTAACACGTTTTACGGTGAATCACTGTTTCACGGTTAACATTCCTGTTTTACGTTTAACATTTGTTCGGTAACGATTTCGGCGAGTCAGTAACACATCGTACGGTTAACACTTTAACACTTGGCACCATCTGTGGGAAGGTGGCATCACGATTTCTAGTTGTTTGTCAGAATCGAACATCCAGATTACCGTTCGATTGATTGGAAGTAGCAACAAAACCAGATTGTTGCAAACTGTTTCGTTAGTAATACTACGCGATTAGTACAAAAGATGATACATGCCGGTTACTCGATCCGGTGAAATGTATCCCAAGAACCATCAGTGTGAAGTACTTAATGTACTAAAGCCAACTTTGGGAGGTAGAAGTACAACTAGGGCTGACCCAGTTGTCAAGAAAGTTAAGAACGATAAAACTGATTCCGGTCATATTCCGGTGGAACGTGTTACGCCTCTGGTACATTCCGGTACTATTTCGGCACAGTCTATCGAAGATATAGTAATTCCAGAACCTACCAAGATGCAATTGGAAACTAGTTTAACAATCTTGGAAAAAGATTCAGATTTATCTACGATTAGAAACACTGTAGTCAAAGAAATCGGCGAAGGCGAAAAAACGCCGAATTCGGGCATAATTTCAGTTCATACCGGTGATATTTCGTTAAGAGAATCACAGTTTTTCGGTGACGGTTTCGCATTTTCTGCTGAATCTTCAGCCCAACCACCGCGCTTGGAAGCGAGTTCTCATACACTGGACATCAAGAAGGAAGGAAAGCTGTTCGAAACAGAGATTCGAAGCATATTAAGCAAGATCATCGCATCGCAAAATACGCCATCCGACGATACAGATTCCGGTAGTTCAGATATTCAGGCCCGAGATACAGAAGGAAGGTATAAAACACTCACGATGAACGGACAACAACAACAACAACAGTCATGTCCACCCAGGCAGCCTCCAACAGGAGTGACGTACACGAAATTTGGTGGATTCCCAGGAGATGATCCGGATGCTCACGTACGCACATTCGAGATAAGCTATGCAGTTCTCAACTGTTGGAGTTAGACGTCTGCGGAAGCACGCGAACAGCACAAGGAAGAAGAAGAAGCTTGGAGCACAACACACAAGACTGAATATATTACTAGAGAATGTACAAAGATAAGTAGCCCATTAGGGCAATAGGCGTATATACAAGCCGGGGGAAAAAAACCTCCTAAAGAGGGAAAAAAGTGCCCCGGCGGTCCTAGAGTGTTCACACACATCACTACCTAAATATATCAACAAATCCCCCCTGGGAGTGATGCAGTGAACAAGGAGCTGGCACTCATGTATAAGGAAGTGCCGAGCTATGTGGAAATCACTCCACAAAAGGAAGTAAGTTCAAAGCTTTGCGGAAAGCTTCAAACTTCTCCCTAGGCAGAGCCTTCGTGAAAAGGTCTGCAATGTTCTCCTGCGTGGGCACATATGCCAAGCTGATCTCCTTAGCAGAGAACCTCTCCTTGACATAGTGATAATGCACCTCAATGTGCTTAGTGCGAGCATGGAACACAGGGTTCCTCGCAACTGCCAATGCGCTCTGACTGTCAGTGAAGATGGTGGTGGCAGAAGACTGGCCAACACCCAAATCAGCCATAAGGCGTCTGAGCCACACACACTCAACAGTCGCTGTGAAAGCTTCCCTATACTCAGCCTCACAATTGGAAGTGGCCACAGTAGGCTGCTTCTTGCTCAACCAAGATATACATGAGCTACCAAGCATGAAGCAAAAACCACTGGTGGACACACGAGTGTCATAGCAACCAGCCCAATCTGAGTCAGAAAAAGCATGCAAATCTGGCGGTAGTGATCCCCCCTTGGGATAAAACAACCCAAGTAGCCGAGTACCACTCAAGTAGCGAAAGATGCGCTTAACCGCTTTCCAATGCGTGACTCCTAGGCAATGCATAAACCTGCTCATCTGTGAGACAGCAAACTGAATATCTGGCCGAGTAATGCATAAGTAAATCAAGCATCCAACAGCCTGCTGATAGAGAACAGCATCAAATGCATCTCCAGCATCATGAAGACTCAATCGTAAACCTGTCTCCATAGGAGTGGCAATAGGCTTACAGTCTTCAAGGCCAAAACGCTGCAATAATGTGTCAATATATTTCGTTTGACACAAAGCCATTCCACCATCAACTTGCATAAACTGAATGCCCAAATAGTGATGCAAATGCCCCAAATCAGACATCTCAAATGAGGCATGCAAATCAGCCTTGAAATCAGCAATATGCTTCTCAAGAGGACCAGTGAGCAGCATGTCGTCTACATAGACAACAATGATCAAAAGCAAATCATTAGCACGCTTAACATATAAGGTGCTTTCAGTTGGACTGCTCTCAAAACCATGTGCAATCAGATAGGCATGTATTTTCTCATACCAAGCACGTGGTGCTTGCTTTAAACCATATAACGCCTTCTTTAACCTGCACACCTGGTTTTCATGCCCTTTCTGCACAAAGCCACGGGGCTGAAAAACATACACTTCTTCATGCAAGTCACCATTCAGAAATGTTGTTTTAATGTCCAACTGATGTACATTCCAACCATGATGGGCTGCAAGTGCACAAATGCTCCGAACAGTAGTCATACGGCATGTAGGTGCAAAGGTCTCATCAAAATCAATGCCTCTTTCCTGCGCATAACCCTTTGCAACAAGCCTAGCCTTATACCTGTCAACTGTACCATCAAGTTTACGCTTCAGCTTGTATACCCACTTAGTGCCAATGGCCTTCTTGCCAGGAGGCAAGTCACATAAAGACCATGTACCATTCTTCATTATAGCATCATATTCAGATTGCATAGCAGCCATCCAATTTTCTGAATTTTGTGCTTCATCAAAATAAACAGGCTCATTCTCATCACAGAGACTAGATGCAGCCATAGCATAGCAATCTGATGCAAAGGAGGTACTATGAGAGCCTTAACGAGTACGATATGACAAAGGTGCATCTAATTTGCTGTCACACAAAGTCTGCACCAGCCATTTTGGCATAGTTTTTGCCTGTTCAATATCAGCTCTCTCATCAACAAGTGCATCATGTAAATCTGCATCAGAAATGGAATGATCTGCATCATCATATGAAACCTGCAAAGGCTGAGAAGTTGCCTCATTAGGACCAGCGCTAGCCTGTCCACCTGTAAAAAGAGGCATCAAAGTATCATACATGTCTTTGGAGCTAACAGATGTCTCCTTAGTACATGAAAGCAATGGCTGAATAACATCTTCCACAAAGACAACATCACGGCTAACCAGAATGCGTCTAGTCTGTGGATGATACAGACGATAGCCTTTACTTTCAGAACTGTACCCAACAAAAATACATTTTACTGCCTTATCATCCAATTTTCTGCGATGTTGTTCAGGCACTAATGCATATGCCAAACAACCAAAAACACGCAGATGAGCAACAGATGGCTTGCGGTCATGCCAAGCCTTATATGGAGTGATAGACTGCAACGCTTTGGTGGGACACCTGTTCAGTACATATGCTGCACACATGACAGCCTCAAGCCAGAAACTATGTGGTAAAGCCTGACTTTTGACCATGCACCTCGCCATCTCCATGAGTGACCTGTTCTTTCATTCAGCAACTCCATTCTGTTGAGGTGTATACGGCACTGTACACTGGTGTTTTATCCCACGTTCAGCCAGAAATGCATTAAAATTTGAAGACATATATTCCCCCCCTCGATCAGAACGGAGGGTGCCCATTTTACATGCTGACAGATTTTCAGCCAAAACCAAAAACTGTTTGAAGCACACGAACACTTCGGACTTTGCTTTGAGTGGATATACCCATGCATGCCTGGAAAAATCATCAATGAAAGTCACGAAGTAAAGGTAATTTCCAAAAGAGGGTGTCTACATAGGACCACAGACATCAATATGTACAAGCTGCAATTTCTGCATAGCCCGAACTGAACCATCTTTTGGAAAGGAAGAACGCTGCATTTTGCCCAAAATACAGCCTTCACAAACATGTTTTCCAGGTGCCTCAAGTTTGGGCAAAGAGGACACCATTTCAGATTTCTGCAGGCGTAACAAACTAGCAAAATTCAGATGACCAAAGCGTGCATGCCAAAGCTTTGCATCTGACATAGCCTGAGAATCATGAACTGCACATGCCGAATCATTCACAGATCTTTCATAGTCTATGAGCTTATACAGCCCACGAGATAAAATGCCAGAAGCAATAATCACATCGCCATTTGAGAGATCATGGACCGTACACCTGTCATCAACGAATTTCACAACCAAGCCAATCTTGGCTAATGCAGAAACTGATAACAGGTTCTTTTTTATCCCTGGCACAAATAAAGCATCTGACAAAGTGAAAGAACTACCATCAGCAGTAGTCAGAATGATCTTACCAACTCCCATAACAGGATAAGAGGAGTTATTGGCGCATGTGACAGTATTCCCTGTAGGGGCAGGCTCGAGTGAAGAGAAGAAACTGCGCTGCGAGGTAATATGTTTGGTCGCCCCACTATCAAAGTACCAAACATCTGAGTCTACTGCAGACATGCACTGATCATGAGAAGATGGGTCAAAACTGCAGACAGTAGTAAACACCCATTCTTCTTCCTGCACAAGATTTGCAGACTCTGTTTTTGGTGTAGAGGCCTCTACAACAACCATTCCAGCCTCTTTCTTCTTTGCCTCTTTAGCAGCCAGTTTTGGACAGTTCTTTATAATATGATCATTTCCTTTACAGTACTTGCAGAACAATTTTTGCTTTTCTGATTTCTTCTCATCTTTATCTTGGTTCTTCGATTGTGCAGCATTTGCAGATTTCTGCTTACTAGTAGAAGAGCTCCATTTTCCTTTGCCCTTCTGACTAGCCAGGAAAGCTTGATCTGCAACACGCATAATGGACCTATTCTCCCTGGACTGATCTTCCTGAAACAGCACAGAGACTAATTCCTCAAATGACAAGGCACTCGGATTGCCTTTCATCATCAATCGAAGAGTAGAGGCAAAACTCTGATATGAATCAGGAAGGCCATTCAGAACGGTCTGCACAAGTGAGCTATCTGGTATAACCTCATCAGTAGAAATCAATTGTTCCTTCAGGTCTTCGATCTTTGTAAGAAAACTGTCCATCGAATCACCTTCATTCATGTGCTCACTCTCCAACTGTTTTCGGAGGTAAGCAACACGAGCCTCATTCCTAGCCTGGTACAAAGTGGTAAGTGTATCCCAAGCATCCTTTGCTGTTCTGCAAGAGCGAATGTGAGGAATAATGGCACGTTTGACAGACAAAGCTATCAATGCATGTGCCTGGGCATCTCTTCCATCCCAAAGAATCTGCTCTGCAGTAGGTGCAACAGAAACAACAGCACGAATAGGAATCTGCGGAATATCATCTTCTACACCATCTTCATCAGCTCCAACATCTGTATTTGCAGTACCTGTTGTTACAGGTGTAACAGGACATCTTTCAACACCCTGCACAATGTTCCACAATCCTTTTGCAACCAGTACATGTCGCATCATATAAGCCCATAATGGGTAGTTGGTACCATCCAACTTATCCTCAACAGCCAACATACGGAATACATCACTGCTTTCAGCCATGGCTGGTGACTAAAATACCTTGATGTAGAAAATTGACTGTATCTCAAAAAGTTGAACAGAACTGCCCAGACGAGTTCTGCTAGACCTGTAGCAGACTTCGAGACGCTTAAACTGGCGAACAGAAACTGGTATATACCTTTGACACAAAAGGACGAAATAGCCTGCACAAGCACTGCGATAGTGCGTTCGGAGGCCGAAATGAGCTCAGATCGCGATTTCGGCACCACAGAGCGAAGTTGTTTTGATCTCGGAAACACCCTGAGTATGCTCACCAAATTTTGTGCGAATCTGAGACTGCAAACGGAGGAGTGTCGACGGCGCCCTAGAAGAAGCAACGACCTGCTCTGATACCAATTGTTGGAGTTAGACGTCTGCGGAAGCACGCGAACAGCACAAGGAAGAAGAAGAAGCTTGGAGCACAACACACAAGACTGAATATATTACTAGAGAATGTACAAAGATAAGTAGCCCATTAGGGCAATAGGCGTATATACAAGCCGGGGGGAAAAAACCTCCTAAAGAGGGAAAAAAGTGCCCCGGCGGTCCTAGAGTGTTCACACACATCACTACCTAAATATATCAACATCAACCATCCACCGGATCCGGCGTATAAAGCTATTGTATTTCAATCTACACTTGTTAATGAAGCAGCCAGGTGGCTTACAGAATATGATATAAATCATTTCGGCACCTACGAAGCAATACGAGATGCTTTTCTGCAGCGATTCAGGCTAAAAAAGAATCCAGCCAAAATTTTTGACTATCTGCAGAATAACAGACAGAAGGCAAATCAAACCGTACAGGAGTATGCTACTCTCTTCAGAACACACTTAAGGCAGCTACCACCGGCCCATGCTAACTTGCCAGATGACGTTATCACTCAGTGGTTCATCAACGGCTTGACTCCACAACTTAAGCAGATCATGATTATAAGATCTGTCGGAGCTATGACACTCGATGCAATCATTGCAATGACTCTGCAACTGGCAAACAAAGTCGGCGGATTTACAGAAGATCTGGAGTGGGTAAAAACAAGCAAAAATGTTGCCGAAGATATGACCAGACAAGTATACTGCATCACATGCAAAAATTCAGGACACAGGGGACAGCGACTGTCAATGCAATTATACAAGAACAAGGGCAACCAGCCAACCACTATGTGCCTCCACAAATGAGAAACAACCAGCAACTAGGATATCGAAATTACCGAGGATAGAGGAATAACAACTATAATACAAACCGCTGGCAGAACGGACCACCAGCGGAAAATCCCAATTTACCACCACCACGCTGCCATTTTTGTGGCGAATTTGGACATATTAGGAGATTTTGCAAGGATGTAGCTGAGTATGATCAAAGGAAGAAGGAACGTCAAAATCCAATGGCCAACATGGTAAAAATCACACCGGTGGAGACACAGGCTGCTGCAGTCCAGACCCGTTCCGGTAAACAACTGCAACCGGTAGCAGAAATATTTGAACCAGGGATACGTGAACAACAGAGAATGTACAACAAGGCTAGTCAATGGACCACAGTAGAACCACCAGTCTTCCCAGAGCCTATTCCGGTAACCTAGCCCTCGTTAACAAAGGAAGAAACACAACAATGAGAGTTAGCAACAGGAACATCATCAGCAGTAGATACATTGCCAACCGTAGACACCTCTGCATCAGCAGAGGCATCAACTTCAACATCAGTAGAGCCTGTCAATCAATCTCAACAGGCCTGGGAAATCCTATCTACTATCACTCTGCCTCTGGGCCAACTACTGGCATTAGTACCTGGAATTCGACAACAGTTCCAACAACAGTTCAGTCCAGTGCCTTCTTGTATTCCAGCGACAGCAGCAGTTCAACCGGAACCTGATTCTACGGTCGATCATTCAGTCCCTTTGATTACAGTATGGTATAAGAATCATAAGATTATGCAGGTATTAATTGATGGAGGCTCTGGTGTTAATATCGCGACTGCGGCATTATGCAAAAGATTAGGATGGACCGAAATCGAACCAGTTCAATTTTTTGTCAGAATGGCAGATCAATCAAGAGTCCATCCCGTAGGACTTGTGCGGAATGTACCCATCACTCTGCAAGGTACGACCTTTAAAATGACCTTTGTTATACTGGATCTGCCGGAATCTACTTTGGATTACAACCTTCTTTTCGGCCGACCTTGGCTGAAGCATGCGAAGGTAATACAGGACTGGTCTGCACAAGAGCTTACGTTTAAAGATGCCAATCATAGATATGTGGTAAAATTAGATGCTATACAACCTTGCGAGCTACACGCTAGACCATATTTTGCTGAACCAGTCCATATGCTAGATGGATTGTCAGATGATGAAGAAGAAGAGTTTCTGAGGAATAACGCTGACTTAATTTCCTTAGGAACTGTTGATCTACAGACCGTTGTAGATAATTGGAATGCTTCAGTCTGTACAGTAATACCCATCACAGAAGAGGCTAAGAAGGAAGACACTGTTTCGACACATGACGATGAACTGCAGCAACTCTTTAAACCAACAGACGACACAGAAAAACATCAATAGTTCTATGTCCCCGAAGATCAGCTGATCACTTACAATTTAGGAGATGAAGATCATCCGCGTCTTGTAAAGATAAAGCAAAACTTACCGGAAACATTTCAAGCAAGCTTAATCCAGCTACTTCGAGAATTCACCGATGTCTTTGCATGGGACTACAAAGACATGAAAGGATTGGACCCCCGTATCTACCAGCACAGGGTCATGCTGAAGCCAGAAGCAAGACCGATAAAGCGAACCAGCTACCGGATGAATCCCCATTATGCATCTCAGGTAAAGGCAGAACTTGATAGATTATTGAGAGTCGGATTCATCGTGCCAGTAGAGCATGCCGAATGGATCTCTCCGATTGTGATTGTGCCTAAGAAAAACAAGCAATTGCGAATCTGTGTAGATTATCGGAAATTAAATGCAGCAATTGTACCGGATCCTTTTCCAATCCCCTTTTTGGATACCATGCTTGATAGAGTAGCAGGTCACGAGATGTATTCATTCCTAGATGGATACAGTGGCTACAACCAAGTAAGAATGGCCGAAGAAGATATACCAAAAACTGCATTTATTACCAACTGGGGTGTCTTCGCTTGTACGGTAATGTGGTTTGGATTGAGAAACGCACCAAGCACATTTCAAAGATGTATGCAGGAGATATTTTCTCCTTATCTCACTTCATTTATGCAAGTATATCTGGACGATTTTTCAATTTTCGGTAAGATGATAGCACACCTGTTCCATTTACGGTGCTGCTTTCAGAAATGTAGAGAGTATAGACTCTGCTTGAACCCAAACAAATCTGTGTTTGCTGTTTCATGTGGCAAGTTACTTGGCCACATTGTATCTGCACAAGGTATCCAAGTAGATCCAGATAAAATTTCGGCAGTATTAGAAGCTCCGGTGCCAGCTACTCCAAAAGAAGTTATGCGCTTTATGGGCCAAGTACGGTGGCATGGAAGGCACTTACGGTGGCTTGCTCATTTGGCTATACCACTAAACAAGCTAATCGCCAAGACACCTGGACAATTCGAATGGACCCAGGAATGCCAGATAGCATTTGATCGTTTAAAGCATTTATTAACACACGTTCCTATCTTACAGTCGTCGGACTGGGATCACCCATTTCATGTATTTGTCGATGCTTCAGATATAGCAATAGGAAGTGTGCTGATGCAACAAATTGATAAATGGTTCAGACCAGTGTATTATGCAAGTCGAAGATTAGCCCCTGCTGAAAAGAATTACTCTGCAATAGAAAGAGAATGTCTAAGGCTAGTATATTCGGTCAAGAAATTAAGACATTACTTGTTAAGCCGTAAATTCACATTTCCTATAGATCATGCTGCACTTGTCTATCTAGTTCGGCAACAGCATCTAGGTGGTTGATTAGCGCGATGGGTCTTACTCTTGCAGGAATTTGACTACGAAGTCATTCACCGGCCAGGCAGTTCACATGCCTTAGCAGATTTCTTATCCCGCTTAGATTCCGGTGAAGCTCCGGTGGGCATAGATGACACGACACCCGCGATTTATGTATCAGAACCAATTAATGAAGATTCTGCAGACCCACCTATCCCATTTTCATATTATGATCAGATCTTGACCTTTCTCACTGATGGTTGCCTTCCATCTTAGACTTCTACGACAGTACGCAGGAAAATTGCAGTCTTTAGCCGTCGATTTCGATTAATTGTTGGAGAACTATATTATGTAGATCATACCGGAATCCTACTTCGATGTATTCCACCGCATGAAGTTAATTCAGTTATTACTTTGGCTCACTCAATTCCTTTTGGTGGCCATTTTGCAGTAGACTTAACTCACCGGAAAATACTGCAGAGTGGTCTCTGGTGGCCAACAATGTATAGAGATATCTCACAGTTTGTCAAAGATCTGGCCAGCCTTTGCAACGTCATCTCTTTCCTCTACAACCCATCTTACCATTGGAACCTTTCCAGAAGTGGGGTCTAGATTTTATCGGTCCGATTACACCTCCAGCAGTCTCCAGTAGCAACCGTTACATACTGACCTGCACAGACTATGCAACCAAATGGGCAGAAGCCTGGGCTTTACGGTCTGCTACAGCCGTTACGGTAGCAAAGTGTCTGCTAACAGATGTCTTTCCACGTTTTGGCTTACCACTCGAAATTGTCTCAGATCAAGGCACTCATTTTGTAAACAATTTAATGAAGGCACTTACACAATCATTCCAGGTCACACATAAATTTAGTTCTCCTTATTATCCTCGTGCTAATGGCTTGGCCAAAAGTACAAACAAATCTCTGCTGAACATCCTTCGAAAATTGATCATGGAAGCACCGGAAAGATGGGATCAACTACTACCCGCAGTGTTATGGGCATACCAGACTACATACAAGGTAACAACAGGATTGACACCTTTCAAACTAGCTTATGGCTTAGAAGCAATAGCACCAATGGAAGTAGTTATACCAAGTCTGCGTATAGCCATTACCCAGAAACTGCTATCGGAAGACTCACTGTCATTTCGGTTGGACACACTCAGAGAGTTAGATGAGCACCAATGGCTCATTTTTTTAACCATGTACGAAGTCCAACTAAGACAGGCAAGAACGCACGATCGAAACCTGAAGACTCTAGTGTTTTCGGTAGGACAGCTGGTACTTTTCTATAATGCAAAGTCAAATAGATCCGTAGGCAAATTCAAATTACGGTGGTTCGGCCCTTACAAGATATCAGAGCAAATCGGTCCAGCAACTTTTCGGTTGACTACGTTGACCGGAAACCCACTTCCAAAAGCAATCAACGGTTCGAAGCTGCGGCCGTATCAACACGCTGCTAGCCCGCATTAAAACATTCGGTGGTGGACCGCATAATTTTTTAGTTTTTTCTTTACTTTTCCTTCTATTCTTTCTTTTCTTTTTAAATAGCCGCGTTTTGTCATAAGCCACCCTCCTTACCAATTATTCAAGCATGCATGCCAAATTAAAAGCAGTATCATTCCAGCACCGCACAATGATAACCATCACTTCCTACCCCCCCCCCACCGTAATGTCTCTACTTACTCTCTTCGGTTGCGCCAAAAAACGCTATTGTGTTCTTGTGATTGTGCTTGTGTTTTGTGTGTTCTGTGTCTTCGTGTTCGTGTGCGTAATGGAAGCGTTGGCAATTTTTGTAGCTTTTCGTGATGGTATCCCTACCGAGGTAGGAGAATACCTGCGCACCCGAGGGTTGGCCAAATTCGCTGAGCTGCATTGGCACTCAGTGGAAGCCCATCCCTTTTTCGCACAGATCATCCCTGCCATCACCCAATCCCCCATTGCCGAACGACAGTGGATCTTCCCCTCCCTACCATCTAGAACCATAGTAACCTTCCAAGCCTTCGCCGAAGCCTTCCGCCTCACTCCAGAAGGCCGCGAGAATGGCCCAAGCATCCCCGTAGCCAGAATGATAGAACTTTTCCCCCACTATTCATCAAACGAATACGCCATCCTCTGCCGCCCTGAACCGGAAAGAACTGCACTCCAGTTCTTAATCACCATCTTAAACCTCCAGAAACGCACCCACGGTATATACCGCCCGTTCTACTCCGCCATCAACCTTGCTGCACATGAATCCGTCAACTTCGCATCCTTTTTCTTTCACCGCATCCACAAGGAGTGTGTAACCATAGTGAAACAAGTCAACAAAGGAACTACTCCTCGATCTAGACTACCCCACATCCTTTCCTTTCTCTTTCCAACCATACTCGCCGCTCAACCACCACCACGAGGACCCGTCCTGAGGCATGAAGAGTTAGTACAACTGCTAGATGATGAGGAAGAAGAAGATGAAGAAGAGCTCAACCAATTGTTCCGCCGGAAACGCATCAGGATTAGCTCCTTCGAAAGTGAAGCACAAGGCTCAACCGGAAAAGATAGAGATGACGATAAAGAAGACGAAAAGAACAAAGAAGAGACATTTCATGATACAGCCACATCAATGCACAATGAATCATCGACTGAACAACAAGAACAACAAGATCAAGCAGAGACAGAAACAATTTCAACCGAAAAAGAATCAGAGCAACAGGAAGATGAGCAGCAATCTGCTCGAGATGCACTAGATAAACTACTGAAGGCAGTCGAATCAACAGAAACCAACAATGCAGAAATGAAACAACAATCAATAGATAAGGTAACAACCATTGACTCTGCTCTTCCCAAACCACCACCAGTTAACCCCATTCTCCCACCGGAACCACCCCGCAGTCCCATCAAGCCCAGTCATCCCACCAAAAGTGCTGAAACCTCGTCATCCTCCCTCAATTACTCCCCACCAAATTCCCAACAACTCCTCACCGAAACCTCTTCGCAACCTCGCCCTCCTCTGCCACCCCACTCCATTCCAGCCTTTTCTGAATTAGAAGCTATGGGTAGACTACTGATAAATCTATCCCAACAACTGCCGCAACACCTGAAGCAAGCCACAGACAATGCACGAGAAGACTTCCAACGAAAATTGGAAGTGATGGAGGCAGATATCACCTCCCTCCAGGAAGAGTTACAAGCAGCAAGAGCAGAAAACCATGCACTCCATGAGCAGATCAAGCAATTACAGGCTACACTCCAAGCACAGGAAGAAAGCTCAAGCCAACGAGAGAAGGCACTGGCTGCAAAAGAAGAATTACTGATAGCTGCCGACGAGGAGATAACAAAATTAAATCACACAATCAAAGATACAGAAGATACAAGAATTGCACTAGGAAACCTACTTGAAGAAACCAGACTCCAGTTGCAAGAAGCCATACAAAAGAGCCAAGAGCACAAGACAAAAGCTAAGCAGGCAGAAGAACAATTACAGAGAACGAAAGAATCCCTCGATGAAGTCAATAATATACTCAAACATCGATTACTCAGGGAAACCAAATATCAGAAGGACTTAGCAAATGCCCGCAGAGAACGAGATGCATATCACAAAACCATACAGTTCCAGAATCAACAGTTTGAAATTCTAGATAATCAGTTGCGCAACCAGAAAGATCGAGTCAGTGAAATGCAGAAGCAAGTAAATGAAATGAAGACCGCCAAAGATGCGGCATTATCCAACGACTTCTACCTCTAGGAGGTCTTTTTGCAAACACAGGCCGAAATTTTACTTATTGAAGCCATCGCCCTTAGTTCTGTTAGAATAGATGCGCAAGTATTAGAACCCGACACCCTTAAACAATTATTATTAGAAACCCTTAAGAAAAAAATAGCCCGTACATTTCAATTAGCCAGGAATATGTATTTAGAAGGAATCATTGACGAACAGTGATTTTGTAATCGAAAATAACTTGCGGGTTTGAGTCCACCGTGCATGCCAGTGTTAGTCGGTCGCCGGAGTGGGATAGATGTAATGACTACCAGATGTAATGGAGTTTTGCGAAACACGCGCGAAAAGTTGGTACGTGCACGCATCTTGTAAATCTATATAAAGAAATGTAAGGAGAATGGTCAGAGAGACGTCTTTTCTGGAATTGCCAGATTGTTCGCCTTAACATTTGTGAGATTGGTGTTTACACTGTTCTGAAGTTCTGAGTACTGTTAGTGTTGAGTTCTGCATCGTCTGCTTATACTGTAATTCACTGTAACGGGTAGTTGAATGACGGAATCTTGTGTGTCTGATTGTTGTCAACGTATTGTATTGCTGTGTGTTCTTCAGTTATTCTCGTACTCTCAGTCGTGTTGAGTAGTTATATTACCGTATGAGTTGAATAGTTAACCTGATGCACTGTTGAGTATGTTCTGTTTGTTTTACTGAACTCATTGCATTCGGTGACGATGATGAACTATTGCTTTTGGTAAACGTAAACCTTTTATTTGAGATCACTGGAAAGTGTTGTGACGAGTGAATCTATCAGCTATCGTATTCACTCTGGTTGATTTATTACATACTAGTGAATCTATAGAATGGATTACTACTCTGTTCCAATAGTAGGTTAGTCTGGAGAATTTCGGTATGTAGGAGTATAGAAACCAAATATTGCCTAATTACTGCCAGTAACTGAGCTAAGACGAGTAGTCATTCTTTTGACGTTGTAATGAAGATTTGGGAAATAAGTACAGGGCCTCTGTCTAACAGACCCCTACCACTCCCAAGAACCCACGTTGGTCTGGTAACACCTTTCGGTAATGATACTTAAAGTTTAACATGTTTTACGATGAATCACTGTTTCACGGTTAACATTCCTGTTTTACGTTTAACATTTGTTCGGTAACGATTTCGGCGATTCAGTAACACATCATACGGTTAACACTTTAACATTTTGATGGACAAATTTTGAAGGACAGATTTTGAGGGTCAAATTTGAAGGACAAATTTTGAGGGATGAAAAATGATACCGAGGATGAATTTTGAGGGCTGAATTTTGAGGGATGAATTTTGAGGGCTGAATTTTGAGGGATGAAATTTTGAGGGACAAATTTTGAGGGATGAAAAATGATGCCGAGGATGAATTTTGAGAGACAAATTTTGAGGGCTGAATTTTGAGGGATGAACTTTGAGGGCTGAATTTTGAGGGATGAAATTTTGAGGATTGAAAAATGATGCCAAGGATGAATTTTAAGGGACAAATTTTGAGGGCTGAATTTTGAAAGGCTGAATTTTGAAGGGTGAATTTTGGAGGGCTGAATTTCGAAGGCTGAATTTGGAGGGCTGAATTTTGAAGGCTGAATTTTAGAGGGCTGCATTTTGAAGGCTGAATTTTGAAAGGCTGAATTTGGAGGGCTGAATTTTGAAGGCTGAATTTTGGAGGTCTGAATTTTGAAGGCTAAATTTGGAGGCCTGAATTTTGAAGGCTGAATTTTAGAGGGCTGAATTTTGAAGGCTGAATTTGGAGGGCTGAATTTGGAGGGCTGAATTTTGAAGGTTGAATTTGGAGGGCTGAATTTTGAAAGGCTGAATTTGGAGGGCTGAATTTTGAAGGCTGAATTTGGAGGGCTAAATTTTGAAAGGATGAATTTGGGGGGCTGAATTTTGAAGGCTAAATTTTGGAGGGCTGAATTTTGAAGGCTAAATTTGGAGGGCTGAATTTTGAAGGCTGAATTTTATAGGGCTAAATTTGAAGGCTGAATTTGGAGGGCTGAATTTTGAAAGGCTAAATTTGGAGTGCTGAATTTTGAAGAATGAACTTTTTCGACCCGACAAAGATGAAATGAGGGCAAATCTCAAGCAGTGAACTCTCAAGGATGAAAAGAAGTGGTGCTAGAACGAATTTTTTATTTTTATTTTTTTTTGGGGGCCTACATACACCCAAGATGAAATCTTGCTTTATTACAGTCCCCCACATCAAGATGTTGCACCGTCTCGGTGCAATTCTTCAATATTGGCTTAATTTCTAAGAACAAAATTAGAATTGTCTATGGGCAAAACAAGCTGAAATAAGAACTAGGGTATATACAATGACTGTTTTTTTTTAAATATTTCAAGTTAGATAAGTCTTTACCCTAGATAATCCTTCACCCTCGAGATGTTGATCAGAGGCAAATTCTCACCTTGTAGGTCCTCTACTTGTACTGCTCCTTGTTGAAATATCCTCAGCACTTTGTATGGTCCTAACAATTTTGGTGCCAATTTAGTAGGTACGGATGGAATTTGATATACCAACACTAGAGATCCCTCTTCCACCTTATTGGTCCTTAAGTGTCTATCATGAATGTGGTTCCTTTCTTCCTGCTTTTCCTGCAGCATCTTCATAGCTGTTTCCCTCTATTCCTCCAATGCTACCAATCTTCTAATGTGAGGGTCAACATCGATTCTTTTTGCTTCAATTTCTTTTTTGATGATGAATTCGAAAGGGGCTAATGCCTCTTTCCCATAGACTAGAAGAAATGGGCTCTCTCCCATGGTGCCCCTTCTCATTGTTCGGAAAGCCCATATTGCACCAATGAGGGCTTGTGGCCATGAACTGTGATGATCAAAGGCTAAATTGTGTAGTAATCCAATCAAAATTTTGTTAGAACTTTCTGCCTGCCCATTTGCTCTCAGGTAGTATGCACAAAATTTCTTATGGAAGATCTTGTACCTGTCAAAGGTTATTTGCAACAATAGGTTTACAAAGTGCGTGCCCCTATCACTGGGGACTTCAAGTGGGCAGCCAAATCTTGAGAATATTCTTTTATACATAAACTTGGCTATTGTAGTGGAAGTACAATCAGTAGTAGCTTTAGCTTCTACCCACTTAGTAGAATAACATGTGGCCATCAAGATATACTTCTTACCACTAGGTTGACCAGTTGGGCTGATTGTTCCAATGAAATCAAGACCCCATCATTCGAAAGGTAGTCATCTAATGGAGATTACTAATGGTTGAAAATTCAGTCTACTAGGCTTGGGAGCATATCTCTGGCAGATATCACATCCTTTGGAAAACTTGATAACATCTTTGTAAACATGAGGCCACCATAATCCCCTGTGGATAATTTTGTGAGCCAAATCATCTCCTTTGAGATGCCCTTCACTGTGTGTTGCTTCAAGGAGAGAATTCACCTCTTTTGGATAAACACATTTTCTCAAGATACCGTCATGACAATATTTATACAAATGGCCATTTATAAGCGAATATGCTTTGGCTTTGAAGAGTAATCTCGTCTTCTCTAATGGCTTTATGCTCTCAGGGAATTTTCCAGAAGTGAGAAAATGCAAAATTTCATCATACCACTGAGTTTGAGTCTCTATCGCGAAGAGACTACTATCTACAAGTTCATCATTAATACCTGTCGCCTTTTCGCTCATAGCCGTCCTTGACACCTGATCTGCCATGTAGTGTTCTTTTCTTGGCCTAATATGAATCTCAAAATCATACTCTTGAAACAGTAGTACCCAATGCCAAATCCTTCCAGCTACTCTAGGCTTATTAATTAAGTATTTGAGGGGCTGATGGTCAGATATGACAATGAAATGCACACCTAGAAGGTAGTGCCTAAACTTTTGGAGTGCGAAAACAATAGCCAAACCTTCCCTTTCCGTAGTGCTGTAACTTCTTTCTGCTCTGTTAAGCAGTCTGCTAACATGAGCTATAGGTTGATCCACCTTGGGCACCTTGGGCATGGAGGGTTGAGCCAAAACTGCTCCTACTACATGAAGACTAGCATCTATATGCACATGAAACTCTACTGACCAGTTAGGAACAGTTAAGAGTGGAGCAGTACATAGCCTCAAATTTCGTTCACAAAATGCCTTTTCGATCTCACGACTCCAAGAGAAAGGAATCTTCTTACTCGTAAGCCTTAACAGAGGCTTAGCTATTTCTAAATACATCCGTATAAATCTCCTATGGTAGCCTGCATGGGCTAAAAATCTTTGTACTTCCTTAGGAGTCCGTGGAATGGGCATGGAAAGGATAGCAGTGATCTTTGTTGGATCTACAGTTTACCCATTTGCAGATACGATGTGACCAAGGAGAGTGCCTTTAGTGACCAAAAAATGACATTTAGCAGGATTCAACTTCAAACCTATTTTGAGACATTGCTCAAAGATTTCCTTCAGATTTTCCAAGTGATCGTGAAAATCTTGGACTACTGCTCTTCTATATGTGCCTGAGAACATTGAAAAGTCATCCATAAAAATGCCCAAAAAAGTTGTCAACCATTTCCCTAGTATCAAATACACTGTTCTATTAAATGAGGCACGTGCATTTCGCAGCCCAAAAGCCATGCGTGTATACACATAAGTGCCCCATGGAGTGACAAAAGCATTTTTGTCTCTATCATTAGGATGAATTAATATTTGGTTGTAGCCACTGAAACCATCAAGAAAACTGTACAAAGTGTGATCGGCTACTTCTTCTAATACTTGTTCTGTGAAAGGTTGAGGGAAGCCATCTTGAACAGTTACCTTATTTAAAGCACGAAAATCGATGCATATTCTTATTTCTTTGCTATTTTTCTTGGGTACAAGAAACATAGATGAAAGCCACCTTGAATGTTCTACTGGAACAATAATACCTGCTTCCTCAAGTTTTGTGATTTCGAGTTTTACTGCCTCTGCATATTTTGGATTGAGTCGATATTGCCTTCTTCTTGCAGGTGCAACTCCCTCTACTAGGGGTATTCGATGTAATCCAAGCTCCTCTGGAATCACTGTTAGACCCTTGTAGGACCATGCAAAGACATTTTTATAGGAGAAAAGGAGAGAAGTTACCCTCTGTTGTAGAAAGGGATAGTGCCACAACTAGGAGGCTAAGTGGACTATTTGAGGATTTCCTTCATCTCCCATGTTCACTTCTCGAACTAGCAATTCAGGACTCGTCTCTCTTGAAAAAGCATCTGCACTGTGAGTAGGGTTGGAATTCACCTTATGTTCCACAATATGTTGCTTGATCCATCCTTGAGGAATTTCTGAAAACGGAAGGTCTTCTCTGCTCTCAGGCTCAAAATTAAACCTTTGAGACTCAAAATTAGCCTCCTCCAAGGCTTCTTCAATTTTGTCATTTTTATGCTTTTCTGCCCTTTTGCAAAACTCTGTAGTGGTGCATCCTCGCAAAATCGGCCCATTTTGATCCAATGGACCAATTTGGTCCGATGGCCCAATTCGACTATTTGGGCCCCTTGAAGAGACTAACTCACTTCCCGCTACTTTTCACTCTCTTCCGGCTAATTTTTGACCACCAAGAACATTTTCTGAAAAATGCCCAAATTTTATCTCCAAAGGTTCTTTTGATGGCCCAATTTGACTATTTGGGCCCCCCGAAGATACTAACTCACTTTCTGCTACTTTTTGATCACCAAGACCATTTTGTGAAAAATGCCCAAATTTGATCTCCAAAGGCTCTTTAATTTGATCTGATTGCCCAATTTGACTTTTTGATCCTCCCAAAGATACTAACTCAGTTTCTGCTACTTTTTTTACCACCAAGACCATTTTGTGAAAAATGGCCAAATTTGACCTCCAAAGGCTCTTTAATTTGGTATGATGGCCCAATTTGACTATTTGGGCCTCGTGAAGATACTAACTCACTTTCTGCTACTTTATGACCACCAAGACTATTTTGTGAAAAATGGCCAAATTTGATCTCCAAAGGCTCTTTCTTCACCTCGGTCTCTGTTTTCCTACAAGGACTCACTTTTTCTCCTTTGTGAGTGATTTGTGAAGAGAGATGGTGGATGCAGTCCAAAGATGAGTAGGTGCTGCTACAACCAGCTTCACACCAGCCAACTGAGACTTCAGAGTTGATTAGTAGACCCTTTAAGCTTCCTAAATCCACCAAAATATCAGCCAAGTACTTTGGAACATGTATCCCAAAAGTTTAAGTCAAGACAGACTAGTTGCGAAATGACTAGCTCCCAAAACTTGCTATTTTTGGACATACACCTGCTGGAAACAATGAACAGTGCTCTCAACCTGGTAGGAATTAGAAAAATTCCTTTTGGGCATAGAAAGTAGACTTAACAAGCTTGCTATTCCAAGTTAAAACACTTCAAATGATGGACTGAGCACTGAGAACAAGATTTATCAATTTCTGGAACATGCCCACCATTCTCGGGGCTTTGCAGAGATAGACTAGTGAGAAGTAAAATGCAGATATCTCCAAAACTATAACTTCAATGACCTTGAACATTGATATGCAGAAAGTAGACAGTAAGAGCTATCCAACGCATGTTAAATCACTGAAAAAGGATCAGTACAACTCGAGATAGGACCTTCTGAAGGTACTGCTCTGAGTGAGTATAGCAGAGAACAAAACAAAGAAGTGAATGATGATAAATGTATAGATTCACATATGATTACAACCACATTGGCAATGAATCTTTGCACAATGGGAGTAGAATGATAGAGCTATGGAGTAAGCTCTTCAATCTCTACAAAATGACATGAAGTGGTCACGTACAAGGCTTGCTAATCGCCTCTTCCTTCTTGCTCTTTTTATAGCGATTCTTGGAGGGAGTTTTGAATTCGAATTCAAATTGTTCCACCTAAAAGTGATCCCCAAAGTTAGGAGAGATTCCCTCAGCTCTAAATTTTGTGGTTTTAGGTAGTTAGAGCCACGAATTTGCTTTTACATTATGGATGAGGTAAGCCATTCTTTTCCTTTTTTCTTTTTCCATTTACAAGAGATAAAATGTACTCTTTTACAAGAGGTGTTCACATGACTACTCATGTGACTTACAAATGAGGATAATATCAAGCATATCAAGCATGTAGGCTTGGGTAAAATGCACCAACAGCTCCCCCTCAAGCCTAACATGCTTGGCCTCCAAATAAGTCTTCAATTGTCCTTGATTTCCTACAAGCCAATCATCAACTTGAATCTACTTAATTTTGTACCATCAAGAGCTTTAGTCAACATGTCGGCACATTGCATATCTGTAGAGACATAGGATAGTTGAATATCCTTGCTCAATAGCTTCTCCCTTACGTAATGGTATCCAAGATCTGTGTACAAAGACTTTACCCACATGATTTCTTGAGTTGCATTAGCCAAACCTCTATATTCGGCTTCAGTAGAAGATAATGCCACGGTTGGTTGCTTCTTCGATGACCAAGAAATGATTTTTGAACCTGCTAATGATATATGTCCTGATGTGCTTCTTCTATCATCTTTAGATCCGGCCCAATCTGCATCTGAGTAGACCTTTAGCTCAATATCTGAAGTATATGAATAAAACAAACCTTCATTCATGGTCCCCTTTAGGTACTTGAGGACTCTCTTGGCCGCTTCCATATGTGGTCTTCTCGGCTTATGCATAAACTGACTCAATATGCTAACACTATAGCATATATCCACCCTTGTGAGTGTAGCATAGTTCAAACTTCCAACCAAGCTTTGATAGCTTGTGATGTCTTCAACTGGCTCTCCTTCATAAGCACTAAGCTTATGATTTTGCTCCATAGGTGTACCTGCACACTTGGTATTTTCCATCTTGAACTTGACGATCATGTCATGGACATACTTCCTTTGTGTGATGTATATACCTGAATCTGTGTAGATCAACTCCAATCCAAGAAAATAAGTGAGTGGTCCGAGGTCACTTATTTTGAATTCCTCCTTCATTTGACTCTTTACCTGTTTGATTCCTTCAAGATCATTGCCTGTGATAATAATATCATCAACATACACACATAAATAGATCACTTCAGATCCATTCCTCTTTATGAAAAAAGAGGTATCCGCCTTGCTAGCTTTGAATCCTTGGTCCTGCAAATAAGTCACCAATCTGAAATTCCAAGCTCTTGGAGCTTGCTTCAATCCATACAAAGCTTTCTTTAGTTTGCATACATAGTTAGGATGATGTGCATCCTCATATCCAGGAGGTTGTGCCATATACACTTCCTCAGAAATTCATCCATTCAAGAAAGCATTCTTTACATCAAGTTGATAAAGATTCCAATTTCTAGATGCAGCAAGACTAATGAGAACCCTAATTGTAGAAATTTTTGCAATAGGAGAGAAAGTCTCCTCATAATCAATACCATGGGTTTGAGCAAACCCTTTAGCAACTAACCTTGCTTTATGTCTATTTATACTTCCATCTGGATTCCTCTTGATTTTTTAATCCATCGAGATCCGATTATCTTCATAGATGGCTTGTTAGGTACAAGCTCCCAAGTGTCATTCTCCTTCAAGGCTTCCATTTCTTCATCCATTGCATCTCTCCAAGCTTTCTTGCTTTGTGCTTCTTCAAATGTGGTAGGTTCTTCATTGGTTGAATCATTTGCAATGTAGATTGAGTGCTTCGTGACCAAAGAAGTATCATAACCAAACCTCTCTGGTTTCTTCTTCTCCCTCGAAGACCTTCTAAGTGGTTGATGTGAGCTCTCGGGTCCATATGTAGCATCCTGCATCTTTGCTTTTCCTTTGTTCTTCCGTAGCTTTAGTCTTTCCAAGTCTTCTAGGTAAATCTCCGAATCACTTTCTTCAATCTGCTTTAGCTCCTTTGGTTGAAGTGATGGAAAATCTTCATCCAAGTCATATGGCAGCTTCACTTTCCTGTCATCATCAAACCATGATTTGTTTTCATCAAAAATTACATCTCTACTCACAGAAAATCCTTTATTGGTTGGAGTGTACAATCTATATCCTTTTTGGTTTTGGTCATAACAAAAAAATATGCACTTCTCTGCCTTGCGATCCAATTTCCCTCTTACTTGAGAAGGAATGTGAGCATAGGCTAAGCATCCAAAGATTTTGCAATGCTCTAGACTAGGTCTTCTTCCATTCCACACTCCATATGGAGTGGTTCCATCTAGTGACTTAGATGGAAGTCTATTTATGAGATATGTGGCTGTAGACACAGCCTCTGCCCATAGGTAGTTCGGCAATCCCTTTTCGTTGAGCATGGACCTTGCAGCTTCGACAATAGCTCTGTTCCTCCTCTCTGCTACACCATTGAGTTCGGGTGTATACCTTGTAGTGACTTCCCTTTTAATGCCTCTTTCATGCAAGAAGGCATCAAATTCAGAAGAGAAGTATTCTCCTCCACCATCTGATATGAGTCTTTTTAAAGTCCTACCTGTTTGGTTTTCAACAAGAGCAATATACTTCTTAAAGCAATTAAACACTTCATCCTTGTGCTTCATGAAAAACAGAATGGTCCACCTGCTACAATCATCTATGAAAGACACATAATATCTTGAGCCTGATATAGATGGCTCCTTGCTTGGACCCCACACATCCGTGTGCACTAGATCCAAAGGATTTTGATACATATATCCTTTCTTATTGAAAGGTTGTCTATGAGCCTTGCCGAGTTGACAAGCTTCACACTTATAAATCATGTGTTGCCTTCTGATATACCAAGTACACTTTGGTCCCTGCAAATTTGTTTGAGTGTCCTCTCACCAATGTGAGCAAGCCTTTTGTGCCATATCTCCAACTCTGTAAGAGTTTGAGATCCATAGCTAAACAAAGCTATGTTCTTTGTATCTTCCACTTCAAAAGTGAAAAGCTTTCCTGTCTTTTCTCCTTTGGCAATCCTTCGAAAGCCTTGCCTTGGGTCTTCAACATATGCTCCAAATCGGTTGAATCTAACCTGCAATCATTTTTCAACAATCTTTCCAACACTTATTAAATTTTTGGTAATTGTAGGGACATACAAGACTTTGCTTAAGAGGTTCATATTCCCATCTGATGTCTTCACATTACCTATCTTCTCCACTGAGTGCTTTGTGTCATCTCCTGTCTTCACTTCATGCTTGTTATGAGGATCTTCCAAATCAGAAAGTAAAGCCACATTTCCTGCTACATGGTTCGAGCATCCCGAATCAATGTAAAATATGTGATCATAATCCTTACCCTTCTTCGCTGATAAATTCATAATCAATAATGAATCTTCTTGACCTTGGTCCTCTGCATAGTTATTGTAATCTCTTCTTCCTCTATGGCCACTTTGATAGTTGTTGTTGTTGTAGTAGTTGTTGTTGTTGTAGCCTCCATTGTATCTACCTCTATTTGATCCATAGCCACCTCTATTGAATCCTCTTCCTCTTGAGTTCCTCGGGTTCCTGAAACATTCTTCAGTAGTATGGTTAGATAAGCCACATATGTTGCAAGGTTGAGATGATTGGAATCTCCCCCTGCCTTGCTTTCCACCTCTGCCTCTTCCTCTAGCTCTTCCTCTACCTGCAAAGTTTGCTTGGAAAGAGCTTCCTTCATCTTCATTCATCCTATTCTTTGACTTGTCCTTGACCTTAGCTTTATCAGAATATAAGGCAGAAGTTTGATTACCTCTTGAGGACTCACCACCTTTGCTAATCTTTGCTTCATGAGTGAAGAGTTGGCCCATGAGTGTGTTGAGGTCGGGTACATGCATATCCATGTATAAATCCATGGCTGTTGTGAATGACTCCCACTTGTCGTCTGCTTTGATTCCATTCATGATTTGTCTTATGATTTGCTCCTCTTCAATTACCTCTCCAATGCTTCCAAGTTGGTCGGAAATCTCCTTCATCTTTGTGACATAATCAGTCACATTTTGCTTCGTGCTTTTCTTCATTGTTGTGAACTCCATCCACAATTGGTTCTTCCTTGGTCGAGTGTTGGAAGAGAAGAAAGAAGCAAGTGCATTCAAGGTCTCTCTTGATGTCTTGCATCCCTTGACATGAGGTAAAAGAAAATCAGATATTGAGTTTAGAATATAGGACCTTGCAAGTGCATCCTTCGAACACCAATTCGAAAGTCCTTCCACTTCTTCATGTGATGGTTGCCCTTTGTTCCTCATGGTTGGCATTGCTTCATCTCCGGATATGAATCCATATAGATTCCTCCCTTGAAGGTAAGCCTCCATCCTTAGAGACCATGCCGCGTAGTTTTTTCGATCCAATTTGTCAATTGTTGATGGAAATCCATCTCCCATGTTGCTAGACTATGCTCTGATACCACTGTGAAGAGAGATGGTGGATGCAATCCAAAGGTGAGTAGGTGCTGCTACAACCAGCTTCACACCAGCCAACTGAGACTTCAAAGTTGACTAGTAGACCCTTTAAGCTTCCTAAATCCACCAAAATATCAGCCAAGTACTTTGGAACATGTATCCCAAAAGTTTAAGTCAAGACAGACTAGTTGCGAAATGACTAGCTCCCAAAACTTGCTATTTTTGGACATACACCTGCTGGAAAAAATGAACAGTGCTCTCAACCTGGTAGGAATTAGAAAAATTCCTTTTGGGCATAGAAAGTAGACTTAACAAGCTTGCTATTCCAAGTTAAAACACTTCAAATAATGGACTGAGCACTGAGAACAAGATTTATCAATTTCTAGAACATGCCCACCATTCTCGGGGCTCTGCAGAGATAGACCAGTGAGAAGTAAAATGCAGATATCTCCAAAACTATAAATGCAATGACCTTGAAAATTGCTTTGCAGAAAGTAGACAGTAAGAGCTATCCAACGCATGTTAAATCACTGAAAAAGGATCAGTACAACTGGAGATATGACCTTCTGACGGTACTGCTCTGAGTGAGTATAGCAAAGAACAAAACAGAGAAGTGAATGATGATAAATGTATAGATTCACATATGATTACAACCACATTGGCAATGAATCTTTGCAAAATGGGAGTAGAATGATAGAGCTATGGAGTAAGCTCTTCAATCTCTACAAAATGACATGAAGTGGTCACGTACAAGGCTTGCTAATCACCTCTTCCTTCTTGCTCTTTTTATAGCGATTCTTGGAGGGAGTTTTGAATTCGAATTCAAATGGCTCCACCTAAAAGTGATCCCCAAAGTTAGGAGAGATTCCCTCAGCTCTAAATTTTGTGGTTTTAGGTAGTTAGAGCCACGAATTTGCTTTTACATCATGGATGAGGTAAGCCATTCTTTTCCTTTTTTCTTTTTCCATTTACAAGAGATAAAATGTACTCTTTTACAAGAGGTGTTCACATGACTACTCATGTGACTTACAAATGAGGATAATATCAAGCATATCAAGCATGTAGGCTTGGGTAAAATGCACCAACATGATTGAGCATAAATTTTCATTTTTTGACTCTTTTTCCCTTCCTAGGGCTTCTTTTTCAAGTTCTTCATTTATTTGTAATCTCAACAATGCAACACTCTGCACCACCCATCATCCAATTTAACACATTTTCTTCTTCTTGGGGTACAGAAGGCATTACCTGAGTATCTACATATCCAGTTGTCTTGTTGGAGTCACATCCTTCTTCTAAGGGTACCTGTAAGTGGTTATTAGTCTTCGAGGAGATCCACATCTGGTTTCTTTCCCAATCTTGTAGTGCTTTTGCTTGCCTTAACCAAGGCCTTCCCAAAAGCAGAGGATAAAAGCTTTCCTGTGGCAGGGCAATCACAACAAAATCCAGGAGGAATTAACAACCTTGTACTGACATGTGTACCTTCTCAATGATGCCGAGTGGCATAGCAGGATGCTGATCTGCTAATGTGACAATGAAGGGTGCCGCCTTGGTTAGGTTCAGTTTGAGTTTATTCATTGTAAAATCAAGCATCAGATTGATGCCATAGCCTCCATCTATAATGACACCAATTAGACCTTCATCGTTTATGAACACAGATAGCCTTGAGCTTTGATAGTCTACCAAGGGTGCGGGCGGAAAGTCAACCATGAAACCATCCACACTTTGTGGTGGGCTCAAGTAGGCCGAGTGTATAACTTTCAATAAATCACTTCTTACTTTCGAATCCATTTTTATGAGTTGGTATAAACTAACCTTGTGATGAATACCTTTCAAGATTTCCTCAATCTTAACCTCTTGTGTGTCTTCGTGAGAGCTTGCAGGTTGGTCCTTAAGGGAAGTAGTCACCATATCATAAGCTCCTTCAATGTCTGCTTGGCCCTTCCATCTAGCCTTCTTTTCATCATCTCTATGTTTGAGTCCTTCTTGTTCCTCTCTACAGGTTGCTGCTTGCCTGGCTCTAGTCATCATGGGCACTGAAGAAGATGAAACAGCATAAGACTGAGTGGTCATACCTTCTACTTGTGGGGAGACTGCAATCATGTGAATTGGAGGAGGGCGGCTTCTTGGGCAATCTCTAGTATAGTGATCCTTGGCATCTAGACGATGCTGACAGGGAGGTGCACCTTCTGGCAGAGAACACCTGTTCTGCATATGGCCATACTCACCACAATGATAACACATCTGTGGCCTATTATATCTAGGCCGAGTAAGATGGGTCTCTTCTCTACTAGGTGCATTTGAAGTACTAGCATAATACGAATCAAGAACAGGAGGTTTGCCATGCTGTTGTACTCCCTTGAGGTAGTAGGAGTCTCTTGCTTCATGACCATCCTTCCCACAGAATTGACAGCTCACCTTGTTAGGACAATTAACATTTGAATGTCCATTTTTGCTACATATTGTACACCAAACGTGCTTCGTATGTCCTGTGTAGTGCGCAAATCTTCTAATTCACAACGAAGTTGAGCTACTTCATCCACATTGTGGCGCGGTGGTGGTGGTATGACCTTCTCTTCTTGTTGACTCTGCTGCATTCTTAAGGCTTCCAACTCCATCCTGAGTTGCTCAATAGGATCTAAGTGTGATGCATAATTTGGTTGAGTATCTCCTTCAAAATGTAGCCTAGCTTCCTCAATGTGTGATGTAGCTGTAATAAAATCATCCAATGTTGCATCCGATCTAAGAGCGAAGCTTCTGCTGAGATGACTTGGCCAAAGCTTTCTCTATCGATTTTTTAACCAGGAACTCACCTGGAGCATGTTGCAGACGTGAAACAAGTGCTTTTGTCCTAGTGTGAAGTTCGTGAAAGGATTCACCTGGTCTCAGTTTTAAATTCTCTAGCTGATCTAGAGGTCTTTCCGAGGAGTCACTTGGTCTGAATGTCTGTGAGAATGTCGTCTTCAGTACCTCCCATGTAGTGAAGTGGCCATCTGCATATTGACTATACCATTTGTCAGCAAGACCTTCCAATGTAGATGGGAAGAGTACTTGCCTTGCATCCTCTCGATTCTCCAGACCTCATCCACAGCATAAGGAAATGAATCTCCTCACGTGATCATCTGCATCGTCATAAGCCAACCCCTTAAAAGTAGGGAGCTTGATATTCAACCTAGAGAGTAAATGAGAAAGATCCTCCATTGGCACTGGTGCTTCTTCTAAAGTATCTGAGGAAAAATCTAATGTCCTCCTCAGCTTCGCTTTTGAGAGTGGAATTGAAGCCAATTCAACGGACAAGTTTAGAGGCAGTGGGGTACTCCCGGAAGGTAGAGCTGACTTCTTGATGCTCCTTTCTACACCAAGAGGTTCTCTGTCTACTCGAGTGTGGGTCATGTACCCACTCACAGAATTCAAAAAAAACCAAGAAACAGTGTGACACACTCTATACTGCACTAATTACCTCACACAAAAATGCAAGGGTCCCACCGGGCGTGCCAAATTGTAGAGGGGGTAATCGGGTCTATACTTCCAGTAATCCTTCTACTCAAGGAAGGTTCTCCTTACAGAAGTATACCATCTAACATCATTGTGTCAGGTACTACTTGAGAAGATAAACCAAGAAACAGTCAGAGTGTTACAAAGATGTTGAAAAGGCTAGTTCGACCAAGATTGAAAAAATTGTGCTAGTTCCCAAAAGATAAAATTGTTAACAGTACAAAAGGTCTGATCACTCGAGAGATGAACTAGGACATCTCAACACAGAGAAAGTATACAAACGCAGAGAAGGTATACAAGTGTGGTATAAAATGCTATGAACTCCAGCTTACAAGTGACTATCCTAGTATATCCAATCTCACTATCATGCCGACTGCCCCCAACACTGAAGCTCTCACTCTGTATATTCTCTAATAGAGAAGCCTCTTCTAGAGTGGGAAAAATCACATCAGTGAGCAGAGAATAATCAAGGAGAAGCCTGATTAGAACACTCTCAAAATACCATAGTAACACAAGTAGACCCTAATTGACAAAAGTTAGAATCACAGAGAGATGACAGTGAGTGTATCCCTCAGCTTCCTAAATCTCTGTATATCCTTCCGAATGGACCCTTCACTAACATATAACTCTGACTGTCTGTACCTCCCCCAAACGAGTGCAAACTGATTCTTATATAGATCTCGAGGCCGAGAGAGTGACTTCTGCTGGATTCCATCATTTAAGGCACCATCATTGTTCACTGCACACGCGCGACCAAGGGAGTGGTTTCCACCGGATCCCATCATTTACTGCATCATCTTTGCACGGTCCACATGCGCCGCCGAACTAGTCTAATGAAAGTGGAGGGAGAGTTGGCTAATTTTGAGTAGGTGGTCTAATTCTGGTATTTGATATCCAACTGACTCAAAAGTGCCTGAAGACTTCGGAATATGGCCTTGAATGCGAGACTCTTTCTTATCCTGAATCAACACTTTATCACAAATCTGATAAGCGACTTGATTGTGGTGCCGAGGACGAATTTTGAAGGATGAATTTCAAGGGACAAATTTTGAAGGACAAATTTTGAGGGTCAAATTTTGAAGGACATATTTTGAAGGTCAACTTTTGAAGGACAAATTTTGAAGGACAAACTTTGAGGGTCAAATTTTGAAGCACAAATTTTGAAGGACAAATTTTGACGGACAAATTTTGAAGGACAAATTTTGAGGGTCAAATTTTGAAGGACAAATTTTGAGGGATGAAAAATGATGCCGAGGATGAATTTTGAGGGACAAATTTTGAGGGTTGAATTTTGAGGGATGAATTTTGAGGGCTGAATTTTGAGGGATGAAATTTTGAGGGACAAATTTTGAGGGATGAAAAATGATGCTGAGGATGAATTTTGAGGGACAAATTTTGAGGGCTGAATTTTGAGGGATGAATTTTGAGGGCTGAATTTTGAGGGATGAAATTTTCAGGGACAAATTTTGAGGGATGAAAAATGATGCCGAGGATGAATTTTGAGGGACAAATTTTGAGGGCTGAATTTTGAAAGGCTGAATTTGGAGGGCTGAATTTTGAAGGCTCAATTTTGGAGGGCTGAATTTTGAAGGCTGAATTTTAGAGGGCTGAATTTTGAAGGCTAAATTTGGAGGGCTGAATTTTGAAAGGCTGAATTTGGAGGGCTGAATTTTGAAGGCTGAATTTTGGAGGGCTGAATTTTGAAAGGCTGAATTTGGAGGCCTGAATTTTGAAGGCTGAATTTTAGAGGGCTGAATTTTGAAGACTGAATTTGGAGGGCTGAATTTTGAAGGCTGAATTTGGAGGGCTGAATTTTGAAAGGCTGAATTTGGAGGGCTGAATTTTGAAGGCTGAATTTTGGAGGGCTAAATTTTGAAGGCTGAATTTGGAGGGCTGAATTTTGAAAGGCTGAATTTGGAGGGCTGAATTTTGAAGGCTAAATTTTGGAGGGCTGAATTTTGAAGGGTGAATTTGAGGGCTGAATTTTGAAGGCTGAATTTTAGAGGGCTGAAATTTGAAGGCTGAATTTGGAGGGCTGAATTTTGAAAGGCTAAATTTGGAGGGCTGAATTTTGAAGAATGAACTTTTTCGACTCGACAAAGATGAAATGAGGTCGAATCTCGAGCCGTGAACTCTCAAGGATGAAAAGAAGTGGTGCTAGGACGAATTTTTATTTTTATTTTTTTTTTTGGGCCTACATACAATCAAGATGAAATCTTGCTTTATTAGAGTCCCCCACATCAAGATGTTGCACCGTCTCGATGCAATTCTTCAATATTGGCTAAATTTCTAAGAACAAAATTAGAACTGTCTATGGGCAAAACAAGCTGAAATGAGAACTAGGGTATATACAATGATTGATATTTTTCTCTTTTGAAATATTTCAAGTTAGATAAGCCTTTACCCTGGATAAGCCTTCACCCTGGAGATGTTGATCAGAGGCAATTTCTCACCCTGTAGGTCCTCTACTTGTACTGCTCCTTGTTGAAATATCCTCAGCACTTTGTATGGTCCTGACCATTTTGGTGCCAATTTAGTAGGTACGGATGGAATTTGATATACCAGCACTAGAGCTCCCTCTTCCACCTTATTGGTCCTTAAGTATCTGTCATGAATGTGTTTCCTTTCTTCCTGCTTTTCCTGCAGCCTCTTCATAGTTGTTTCCCTATATTCCTCCAGTGCTACCAATCTTCTAATGTGAGGGTCAACATCAATTCTTTTTGCTTCAATTTCTTTTTTGATGATGAATTCGAAAGGGGCTAATGCCTCTTTCCCATAGAGTAGAAGAAATGGGCTCTCTCCCGTGGTGCCCCTTCTCGTTGTTCGGAAAGCCCATATTGTAGCAATGAGGGCTTGTGGCCATGAACTGTGATGATCAAAGGCTAATTTGCATAGTAATCCAATCACAATTTTGTTAGAACTTTCTGCCTACCCATTTGCTCTCAGGTAGTATGCACATGATTTCTTATGGAAGATCTTGTACTTGTCAAAGGTTATTTGCAACAACTGGTTTACAAAGTGCGTGCCTCTATCACTGGTGACTTCAAGTGGGCAGCCAAATCTTGAGAATATTCTTTTATACATAAACTTGGCTACTGTAGTGGAAGTACAATCAGTAGTAGCCTTAGCTTCTACCCACTTAGTAGAATAACATGTGGCCATCAAGATATACTTCTTACCACCAGGTTGACCAGTTGGCCTGATTGTTCCAATGAAATCAAGACCCCATCCTTCGAAAGGTAGCCATCGAGTGGAGATTACTAATGGTTGAAAATTCAGTCTACTAGGCTTGGGAGCATATCTCTGGCAGATATCACATCCTTTGGCAAACTTGATAACATCTTTGTAAACATGAGGCCACCATAATCCCCCGTGGATAATTTTGTGAGCCAAATCCTCTCCTTTGAGATGCCCTTCACTATGTGCTGCTTCAAGCATAGAATTCACCTCTTTTGGATAAACACATTTTCTCAAGATACCGTCATGACAATATTTATACAAATAGCCATTTATAAATAGCCATCGATTTTTGTGCTTTAAATAAGGTAAATGTTCAAGATGGCTTCCCTCAACCTTTCAGAGAACAAGTATTAGAAGAAGTAGCCGTTCACACTTTGTACAGTTTTCTTGATGGTTTCAGTGGCTACAACCAAATATTATTTCATCCTGATGATAGAGACAAAACTGCTTTTGTCACTCCATGGGGCACTTATGTGTATACACGCGTGGCTTTTGGGCTACGAAATGCACCTGGCTCATTTAATAGAACAATGTATTTCATACTCGGGAAATGGTTGATAACTTTTCTGGGCATTTTTATGGATGACTTTTCAGTGTTCTCAGGCACAAATAGAAGAGCAGTAGTCCAAGATTTTCACGATCACTTGGAAAATCTGAAGGAAATCTTTGAGCAATGTCTCAAAACAGGTTTGAAGTTGAATACTGCTAAATGTTTTTTGGTCACTAAAGGCACTCTCCTTGGTCACTTCGTGTCTGCAAATGGGATAACTGTAGATCCAACAAAGGTCACTGCTATCCTTTCCATGCCCATTCCACAGACTCCTAAGGAAGTACAAAGCTTTTTAGGCCATGCAGGCTACCATAGCAGATTTATACGGATGTATTCAGAAATAGCTAAGCCTCTGTCAAGGCTTACGAGTAAGAAGATTCCTTTCTCTTGGAGTCATGAGACCGAAAAGGCATTTTGTGAACTAAAATTGAGGCTATGTATTGCTCCACTCTTAACTCTTCCTAACTGGTCAGTAGAGTTTCATGTGCATACAGATGCTAGTCTTCATGCAGTAGGAGCAGTTTTGGCTCAACCCTCCATGCCCAAGGTGCCCAAGGTGAATCAACCTATAGCTTATGTTAGCAGACTGCTTACCAGAGCAAAAAGAAATTATAGCACTACGGAAAGGGAAGGTTTGGCTATTGTTTTCGCACTCCAAAAGTTTAGGCACTACCTTCTAGGTGTGCATTTCATTGTCATATCTGACCATAAGCCCCTCAAATACTTAATTAATAAGCCTAGAGTAGCTAGAAGGATTTGGGGTTGGCTACTACTGCTTCAAGAGTATGATTTTGAGATTCATATTAGGCCAGGAAAAGAACACTACATGGCGGATCAGGTGTCAAGGACAGCTATGAGCAAAAAGGTGACAGGTATTAATGATGAACTTGTAGATAGTAGTCTCTTCGCGATAGAGACTCAAACTTAGTGGTATGATGGAATTCTGCATTTTGTCACTTCTAGAAAATTCCCTGAGAGCATAAAGCCATTAGAGAAGACGAGATTACTCGTTAAAGCCAAAGCAATAACCATAGATGAAAGCCACCTTGAATGTTCTACTGGAACAATAATACCTGCTTCCTCAAGTTTTGTGATTTCGGGTTTTATTGCCTCTGCATATTTTGGATTGAGTCGATATGGCCTACTTCTTGCAGGTGCAACTCCCTCTACTAGGGGTATTCGATGTAATCCAAGCTCCTCTGGAATCACTCTTAGATCCTTGTAGGACCATGCAAAGACATTTTTATAGGAGAAAAGGAGAGAAGTTACCCTCTGTTGTAAAAAGGGATAGTGCCACAACCAGGAGGCTAAGTGGACTATTTGAGGATTTCCTTCATCTCCTAGGTTCACTTCTCGAACTAGCATTTCAGGACTCGTCTCTCTTGAAAAAGCATCTGCACTGTGAGCAGGGTTGGAATTCACCTTATGTTCCACAATATGTTGCTTGATCCATCCTTGAGGAATTTCTGAAAATGGAAGGTCTTCTCTGCTCTCAGGCTCAAAATTAGACCTTTGAGACTCAAAATTAGCCTACTCCAAGGCTCCTTCAATTTTGTAATTTTTATGCTTTTCTGGCCTTTTGCAGAACTCTCTAGTGGTGATCCTCGCAAAATTGGCCCATTTTGATCCAATGGAGCAATTTGTCTGATGGCCCAATTTGGTCCGATGGCCCAATTCGACTATTTGGGCTCCCTGAAGAGACTAACTCACTTCCTGCTACTTTTTGCTCGCTTCCTGCTAATTTTTTACCACCAAGACCATTTTCTGAAAAATGCCCAAATTTGATCTCCAAAGGTTCTTTTGATGGCTGAATTTGACTATTTGGGCCCCCCGAAGATAGTAACTTACTTTCTGCTACTTTTTGACCACCAAGACCATTTTGTGAAAAATGCCCAAATTTGATCTCCAAAGGCTCTTTAATTTGGTCCGATGGCCCAATTCAACTTTTTGGTCCTCCCGAAGATACTAACTCACTTTCTGCTACTTTTTTGACCACCAAGACCATTTTGTGAAAAATGGCCAAATTTGACCTCCAAAGGCTCTTTAATTTGGTCTGATGGCCCAATTTGACTATTTAGGCCTTGTGAAGATACTAACTCACTTTCTTCTACTTTTTGACCACCAAGACTATTTTGTCAAAAATGGCCAAATTTGATCTCCAAAGGCTCTTTCTTCACCTCGGTCTCTGTTTTCCTGCAAGGACTCACTTTTTCTCCTTTGTGAGTGATTGAGCATAAATTTTCATTTTTCGACTCTTTTTCCCTTCCCTGGGCTTCTTTTGAAAGTTCTTCATTTATTTGTAATCTCAACAGTGCAACACTCTGCACCACCCATCATCCAATTTAACAAATTTTCTTCTTCTTGGGGTACAGAAGGCATTACGTGAGTATCTACATATCTAGTTGTCTTGTTGGAGTCACATCCTTCTTCTAAGTGTACCTGTAAGTGGTTATTAGTCTTTGAGGAGATCCACATCTGGTTTCTTTCCCAATCTTGTAGTGCTTTTTCTTGCCTTAACCAAGGCCTTCCCAAAAGCAGAGGATAAGAGCTTTCCTGTGGCAGGGCAATCACAACAAAATCCAGGAGGAATTGACAACCTTGTACTGACATGTGTACCTTCTCAATGATGCCGAGGGGCATAACACGATGCTGGTCTACTAATGTGACAGTGAAGGGTGCCACCTTGATTAGGTTCAGTTTGAGTTTATTCATTGTAAAATCACGCATCAGATTGATGCCATAGCCTCCAGCTATAATGACACCAATTAGACCTTCATCGTTTATGAACACAGATAGCCTTGAGCTTTGATAGTCTACCAAGGGTGCGGGCGGAAAGTCAACCATGAAACCATCTACACTCGGTGGTGGGCTTAAGTAGGCTGAGTGTATAGCTTTCAATAAATCACTTCTTACTTTCGAATCCATTTTTAAGAGTTGGTACAAACTAACCTTGTGATGAATACCTTTCACGATTTCCGCAATCTTAACCTCTTGTGTGTCTTCCTGAGAGCTTGCAGGTTGGTCCTTAAGGGAAGTAGTTGTTTGTTGTAGACCTTTGGAGTTGTCCTCTCCAATCATTTAGTATAAAGAATCAACAACACATCTTATATTTTGTCAATCCTGGAAGTATATATGAGACCAGAGCCCCTTCTAGATGATAGAATCCAAGAAATAAGAGAAAACTGGTTGGATTTCTAAGAATTAATGAAGATGAAGAGGAATTTCTAGGGTTTGGATTATCTTGAGCAATACTCCATCAACTTCAATAATCTTGGTGTCTAAAGCATGTTATTTTCTCAGAACATAATCATAAAGTCAAAACTCAAAAATGATACCTGTAACCTTCAGATGAGACAATCGCGATTCTGTGAAATCAGACGATTTTCATCTCCAGCACCATTCTTCATCAATTTCTCACTCAACACATCAGTAATCAACTCTCTTCATACACATTCATCAGAAATACACAATAGAAGCTTGCAAATCTCTTCATACACATTCATCAGAAATACACAATAGAAGCTTGCAAAAGGAAGAAACACAATTTTCTGCAGGAAACTCTCTCTTTACTTGGATAGCATGTAATACAAATAACCAACCCTCTCATAGTCGAGGAAATTGTGTTTTATACATTTTCAAGTGTCCCTTTTCACACTTGAATTTTGGTCCTTTCCTCTTCTGATCTAAAAATATACTATCTAGGAGTTTCCAAAAATTCTAGAAAAAATACATATGATTCTACTCTTCATAAGGAAGACTCTTCCTTATTTTTACATCATTTGCATAAATATTTTTACAAGTTTTTGGCATTTTACAATTATTTTCCATAAAAAATACTTCAAAAAAATACTTCTTCTAACATTCTTCCCCTCCTAGACCTTTTGGCTCCTGACAAAACACATTCTTACTGATATTTCATAAATGCTGCCTTCACTTCTTTTTTCTCTGAGACACTTGTGACAGTAGGTCATGGCTTTTTCTTTCTGTAACATTCAAGTTATTCACCATCTCAAATAGTGCTTTTCTCCATTGCACAGCACGCTCTGGTTTATCAATTACATCTTTTTTCAGGTACTCTCTGTATGCAGCTTCATAAGCAGTGAGTCGAGATTTTGTTACAACTGAAAAATTTCCAAATATTTCTGATTCCCTTTCAAAAAACCCATAATCAAATGCATCTTCAAAAATCTGGAGATAATGGCTGCCCAAAAATATTATTCTGCTATAATAAGCCATCAAACATATCCTGTCAGGTGTTTCACTGAGATCAAAGATTAAAGCATCAGTCGGTGAATTGAAACCAATGTAATTGAGAACTCTAACATCTGTATCTGTAAAGCTCTCTATACATGCTAATATGAGTCTCATTACTCTGGTTAGTAAAATACATGCTGGATCATTAACATCTTTGTATGTGGCTATGACAGATTCAGCTGTGTCCACCATATACTTCTTTGTAGGCCATGTTCTTGCTTTTGGTCCTGCTATCTTTGGAAAATTCAACCATTTGGATGGAATCTGTCCTTCTTTCCTTCTTTCCCAAAAGACTGTCCACTCCCTCCTCCTTGCTACTGGGTAGTATGCTAGATTGATCTTCAGCTGAATAGGTGCTTCCTTCCATATTTTTCTGGATTACTTATTAGCATCCAACCACCTATTCCTCCATTTGGGATTAGCTTTTTCAAATAGCTCCTTTGTCACATTAATATCTTCTTCATATTCTAAATACTTGTTCGGAGGTAATCCTACCCTTGCCAACTGATAGTTTTTAATACTTTCCATGGTCATGCACAAGGGTATTCCTAAGCCATCTGCAGCCCAATGGTGTTGATCTGGATTTATTCCTTTATTTAAAGCAAATGTAACAATTTGTTCCTCATATTCATCATGCATTTTTCTAATGAATTTCATCCTGGATTCTCTGTTTGTCAGAAGTTTCTGAACAAATTCCTCTGAGTATTCTTCTTCTGGTGCTTTGTTTTCCTGTTCACCACCATGTTGGGTTCTGTCATCATCTCCTACTTCATATTCTCCTGTTTGTGTAGTCTCTACCTGCTCTTCCTCCTCGATTTGTGGTTTTTCCAATCTTTTCTGTAGTTCTTCTATTGTCAACATTAAACTTCTATTTTGAGAAGTCCACAACTCTCTTTCTGCTTTCCACTCATTTCTTTCCTTTTCTATACTCATCTGCCAATCACTTCTCTCTTTTTCTATATCCATATGTAACTTATTGTACCCCCTCATTGAGGTAGCAGCATGTATACTAGCTTGTTTTTCCAACTCCTTGGCTTCTTTCAGCTCTGTTTGCAATCTCATGATTTCCTTGTGCAAATCTTCCTTCTCCTCTTGTGTCACCTAAGCAGTCTTGCTCTCTTCCTTCAACTGGCCTTCTTCCATTAATAATTTGTTTATTTCCTCATTTGCCTTGGCCATAATTTGATATGAATTCTGCAAGGTTCTGTATCTCCCTTCAATTTTTCTCAGCTCCATCTCCATTTTACTATTATGCTCTATCTGTTTTGCACACTTCTCTTCAAGATATTGGATTTTATTTTGTTGTTGTACCTCTAATTCCTCCAAAGAGATTATCCTATGTGTTAATTCCTCATTTTTCTCCTTTACAATCCTCAATTGTTATGCCAATTGTTCTTTTTCTTTCTTGTGCTCCTTAATGATACTACTGCCTTTTTCAAACTCAGATTCTGCTACCATACCTGATATAATCATGTTTCTACTTGTTGGTCTGAATTGCTCTAGGTTGCTCATAATGATCTTGCAAGCAGATCTTATATTTTTAGGTATCCTTTCCAACCCAACTTCTATTTCCATTTGTTTGACTTCTATTTGCTTGTTTTCTTTACACTCATTCTCTTCTTCATCTTCTTCCTCATACTTTATAACCTGAGTCTTTTTTCTTCTTCCTTCATCTTCTTTTCTTGGTCTGCAACATCTTCCTCATATTCCAATATCTGATCATCCTTGTTCTCATGTCCTGATATATCTTCGATTGTCTTTGTTCCTTCTGCCTTCTTGTTCTCCACTTCTTGTTGTTCTTCTTCAAAGAGATGTCTTTCCTTTACTTGTACTTCTCTTCCTGAATTATGGCTGAATCAGTTTCCTCAATAAGCTTTTTCTGATCATTACTTATCTGCTCTTTCTGTCCTTCTTCTTGCTCATCTATATCCATGAGATCCAGGCCTTCCTCTTGTCTTTGATCTTCTGTAGTTGTGAATTCTTCATTATGATTCAAGTCATACAGGATGTCTTCTATGCTTTGGTTGACCTCTTGTTCTGTAATTCCTTCTTCTATTTCTTGAGCATTCTTCTTTTCCACTATTTCCTCTTCTATTTCCTTGATTTGATCTGTATCCTTTTGTTTATTGGCTGGACTACATAACTGAACTCCTTTTTCTACTTCTGCTTTTCCTTCATCCACCTTGAAATTTATTTGTTGTGAAGGTTTTGTCCATATTGACTTTAATCCTGAATCCACTAACCCACAGCTGAATTCCTTTCTTACTTCACTGTCCTCTTCTATCATCACTGCTTTTCCTTTTAGTAATCTTCTCTCTTCTTCAAGACTAACCTGCTTTGTTGCTTCTTCTTGGACTTGCTTTCCTTGGGGCTTCTCTCTCAAGTCTTCTGGTGTTTTATGTTTTTTAGTGGCCTGTATTATCACATTAGGTGTACTAGGTACTGAGAAATTCAAACTTTTTAACAAAAAGTTTTCAATATCACTTTCAGAGTATGAAGAGAATTCAGAAGAGCCTGCTATTCCTGATTTTTCTAGTTTTGACTCTTCTACAATAGTAGATTCCTTCTGGTTCCTTTATTTTACTATCACTTCTTCTGTTTCCATCACTGGTACAGGTTCTGCTATTGATTTTCCTTTACTTTTCTTGGTTAACTTCTTCTTCTGTACAGGTTTCTTCTGAACCTTCTTCTTTACTACAACTGTAGTTCTTGTTTCAGGCGGTCCTTGTAGCTCTTTGAAATATGCTAACAGTTCCACTTCCTTTTTTACAAACACTTCCTCTGTCTCAGCTGCCATCATCTGATCATGCAGTTCTTCATAGTATTCTACTTCCTCTTGAATCCAATCTGTTGCTTTGCAAGAGTAATCCTCCAACATCGTTTGATATTGGGCTTCATATATTGCCCTTTTATTATTACCTTGAGTCAAGTAGGTATACAACTGCTCCTTGCTTGTCTGAGGTGGATGAGGGTCTTTTGAAGACTGCACTTGCTTTTGAGCAGCTTCATGCTCCTCCTTAGTTGCTTCTACCTGCTCCAATTCAACTTTTCTTGGATCCATCTCCTTTTCTTTACAGGAACAACTTCCTCTGAGATTCCCTTTCTTTTCCTCTTTGCTCCCCTCATGTTGGGTTGGCCTTCTGATTCTCTTACAGATATCTTCCTTGAAGGACTTTTGATTCTTGCCATCAAATTTTTGAAATATTGGGCTACTGGAGCCAATTGTAATTGATCCTCCATCCCTAGAACATGATATATAATCCTCGTTAAGAATTGAGCTCCATTCATATACTTCTTCTGCTCCCAGTGTTTAGCTGCTTCCTTCCATTGCTCATGTATATATGGTGTTACATCCATCACTCCAAAGGGCTTAGTTCTGTCCTTATTGTTGAACATAATCAGTGTTACTGGTTTGTGTGGCATGGTGTATCTTGGTAGTTTTGGGAAATAGAAATATTGCAAAAACATTCTGATGGCATATTCCTCAATTTCTCTTCCTTTAAAATCAAGAAATTTAGAATATCTTGTATATGTTTCTTTATTCTTCTTAACAAAGCTGTTATCCAACTTAGTTCCCATTGGATAAAATTGAAGGGCTGCCCTGATATGCTCTACTTTTATAGTGATATTCACCTCCTGGTTTTCTTTGTCCTTGACTTTACACCGAAAATATGCCTCATTGCCCTTTCCAACTTCGAACAAGCTGTTCATTACCTGTGCCACTCTTTCAAAGTCTATGAAAAATATAGGTTCATCCAGCAGCTTGTGTAATCCCACTGCTTTCCAACTTTTGTTATTGACTGCACTTTTCTGGAATTTGTAAAACTCCTGACACAGCATAGTGTACTTGTAACCTCCAACTCCCACTGTAAATATGTGCTGGCCAATAATACCTAGAGTTTCCTTGAGTTCCTTGACTATCTTTTCTACTTCTAGAATCTCCTGCTCCTCATCAGATTCTAATTCTACTGTCTCCATTGTTGCTTCATTGTCTAAGAACCAATGTCCTCTAGATAGAGTGACTAAGTCTGCTTTGAACTCATGGATTGGTAGTTCCTTTGAATTCACCATTCTAGAGAAAATGTAATATAACACAAAAAAGAAAAAAATCCACCCACATGAGTCACAGGAAATCAAGAATGATATTTGTTTTGAGATGAAATGAAAGAAAAATGAAAATAAAATCTCAATTAAATCCTGACTTCCTCAAAAAACTCAACTAAGTGATCATTACTTGTGTGGCAAGATGTCTAGTGCCCTCTTCCCTTCTGACAGCTTCTTATAAAGAAAGGAAAGATTTGAAAACTATAAATAGTTGAAAGAAATTGAGTTAGATTAAAAAATAAAATATATGAAAAAATAAAAATAATAAGAAAAATAGAAACTTGCTACACTTCTACCTATATCTTGCTTTGTGCTCTATAACTTATAAAAGAAGAAATAAATAATTTTTTCTCTTTTTTCTTTTCTTTCTCTTTTTCTCTTTTTTTTAATAATTTCTCTCTCTTTTTTTTTAATATTTCTCTTTTTTCTTTTCTTTCTCTTTTCCTCTTTTTTTTTAATAATTTCTCTCTCTCTTTTTTTTTTAATATTTCCTTTCAACTTCTTTCCTTCCCATCCTATTTCTTTTCTCAAAAAAAGGATAAGGTAGAACAATTTTTCATTTTTTTCAAAAAATGTCAAAATTTCTTCTATGTGACACTCTGATTTTCTTATCCAAGATCCTAACTGCATCTCAGATACTCATGTCCTTTTCCATTGAATCATTTTTTATTTTTTTACCCAATAATATTTAATCTTTGCTGACCCTATTCTCGGAATACACCCGTCTTCATTTGATGAGCAGTGGTTGAAATTTTTTGGCTTCCATATCCATTTTGTTCTGGGAATTTGTTTTGATGAGCAGGCCTTGTATGTACTTTGTTTCCACATCCTTCTTGTTTTGATGTCCTGATACTTCTGATTATACCCTAATTGCCACCTTGCTTCTATCTCTTCACCCTCTTTTGCTTCTTCAATTTGTTGCTGGTTTTGATTAAATGAAGCTTGATCCTTTAGTAATTGTATTGATAATGTCTGTGTGTCTTTTAATGAGAAAGTAAATCCTTCCAGCTCTGAATCATGAAGCTCCTATTGATCTTCCTATTTTTCAGTACTCCACAAGAATATTAAAAACCTTTTGTCATTTACTGTTAATTTGAGCTTCATTTTTTCAAAATCCAGTATTACTCTACCTTGCCTTAGCTATGGTTGTCCCAAAATCAATTTTTCAGTCATCAAGTGATCTGGCCATTCTTCACAATCTATTTTCATATATTCTGTATTGAACTTAACTTTAAGAGAAGGTGAAGACATGCTTTGTATCATTTGTCCTTCCAAGGTTTTGATAAAGGTTTTGCTTTTAGTCCTTTTTAGGTTAAATTTATTCAATAAAGCTGAACTAATCAAATTCACTTGTGCACTTGAATCTATTAAAACCCTGATTTTTCCATCTTGACAATCCATAGTTATCACAGGCAAATGTTCTTTTTGTTTTAGAGGTGTTTCACACAGAAGGACTTCTCTAAGGTTTTTGGTTTTTCTTATCCTTTCCTTTATCTCTTGTTGAGCCTCTTTTCTAATGTTTTCCTCTTCTTTTTTCCTATTTTGAGTTTGGTATAATCTTCTCCATTCAGAAGCAGTTAATGGAAAGTCATACCTTTTAACTCTACATCCACTTATGAAGTTTGGCATGATTTCTCCATCTATGCTAGCTAGTTGGATAGATCCATTGTTACTGATCTGATGTATAATATAAGGCCCATGTCCTTTTTTCTGAAATTTCTTCTGATGTTCCTTTATTGTATATGCCAAAACTAGATCTCCTTCTTGTAGATCTTTTTCTTTAATATGAACATCATGATAAGCTTTTTGTCTTTTCTTGTCTGCATAGATGCTCATGATTGCTTGGAGTCTAGAAGCTCCCAGTTTTTCCGATTCTATTACTCTCTCAGACAATTCATGTCCAGTCCAATTGTATTGACTACCCACCTTTAGTGTTGGAATAAGGAATTCTAAGGGCAAAACTGCATTTTGTCCATATACCAGATTGAATGGTGTGGTTCCTAATGCAGCTTTGTATGCCACTCTATAGGCCCATAGGACATGATTAAGTTGTAAATCCCAATCATTCTTGTTTGTGTTTACTAATTTTGACAATACAGTACAAAGTACTTTATTAGTACTTTCTGCTAACCAATTGGCTTGTGGGTGATATGGGGCTGACTTTCTATGACTAATCATGAAATATTCAGTTATGTTTTCTATGATTTGGTTCAAAAAATGAGTCCCCCTATCACTTACCAATTCAATTGGAAGTCCAAATCTGGTGATGATATTTTCATAGAGAAATCTAGCAGTAGTATGAGCATCATTTCTTTTTGTAGCTTTGGCCTCAACCCATTTTGTCAGGTAATCTGTAGCTACTAGTATGTATTCAGCATGGGATTGTCTTGCTGGAGGATGTATGGGTCCAATGAAATCCAACCCCCATTTACTAAATGCTCTGGCTGAAATAAATGGAACTAATGGCATATTGTCTCTTTTATTTGGTTGACTCACCCTCTGACAAATGTCACATCTTTCACATATGTTCTCGCATCAGGAAATAGGGTTGGCCACCAAAAGCCAGAATATAATATGAGTTTAGCAGTTCTGTCACTTGAAAAATGTCCTCCTACCACTCGAGAATGTGCCATTTCCATCATTTCTAGATATCTATCTTCAGGAACACAAATTCTTAAATATCCATCCATCCCTCTCTTATACAATTGTTCTCCTATCAGTTGATATTCTTTAGAGATCATTTGTAGATTTTTTGAGTCTGCACTAGCTCTTAATTGTTTTCCTTTCTTCTTCCTTTTCAATTCCTTAATGATGTTCTCACTCCATTCTGGATTTTTCTGAAACCAATATAGAGTTATAAGTTCTGAGTTTTGCAAGGATTGGCATTCCAAGCAGTTAGCAATATATTTTGTTACATCTTGAATCTTATTAGGCCAATGTACCCCCATCCTATTGAGATTACTTAGGGTGACTACTCTGGAAGCATGTGTACAAGGGTTCCAACAATGAGCCCTTTTCAGATATTCTTGTTGCTCCTCTTCTGGAGTACAATATTCCAATATGCGTGTATGGTTGAGGTGATACAAGTGCCCAGCTAGCAACATAAAGTTCCTGCTTTGTAATACTAAACGTGTGTTGTTTCCAAATGTTTTGCAAGGTCCCATGGTTAGCAATGGTATTAAGGGCATGGCCCACTCAGGAACACTTTCTACTTTGAATAGATATGTATCTGGCAGGTCATCATATAAAGGTGAACTTGGTTCTTTAGCCTGGATTCTAGACAAATGATCTACTCTGAAATGTGTTTTTCCTTGTCTTACCACCACTTCAAACTCAAACTCCATCAGTAGAAGAAACCATCTGACTATTCTACTAGTGTGACAAGGTTTGTTTACTACATAAAGTAAAGCTTGGTGATCCACAAAAAACTTAAACTTGTTGGCCAAAAGGTAATGTCTATATTTTTTCACAGCAAATATCATCCCCAACCCTTCCCTCTCAGTGGTTGTGTAATTTTTCTCTACTGAATTCAGTTGCCTACTAGCATAAGCAACTGGAAAATCTAATTTGCTCACTTCTATTGGTTGTGCTAACACACATCCCAAAGCATAATTTGAAGCATCCACATGGACATGAAAAATTTTATCCCACTGGGGTGTTTTCAGAATTGGTGCTATTACCAAACAAGTTTTTAGAGTCTCAAAAGCTTGGTCACACTCTTTGGTCCACTCAAATTTTGTGATTAAGGCATACAAAGGTTTTGCAATGTCAGCGAAATTGTGTACAAATTTTCTATAATATCCGCAATGTCCCATGAAAGTTTGAAGTTCCTTTACATTTGTTGGTCTTGGAAGTTCTACTATGGCCTTTATTTTTTTCTCATCAGTTGAAATTCCATTTTTGGAGATTATGTGACCTAACATTCTTCCTTGTCTTACAAAGAATACAGACTTTTCTGGATTTAAACATACTTTGTATGTTCTGCATTTCCTGAATATGTTTTCTAAATTTCAAATGATCCTGTCTTTTTAATGAAAAAGTACACAGATCATCTACATAAATTTCCATTACACTCCTCAGGAATTCTTTGAAGATATGACACATCAATCTTTGAAAAGTTGCTGGGGCTTTAGTTAACCCAAAGGGCATAACCCTAAAAGCATAAATTCCCCATTCTGTGGAAAAGGCAGTTTTATGTTGGTCCTCTAATACTATGGGTACCTGATTGTATCCTGAAAAACCATCCAAAAAACTATACACCTCCTTCCCTGCAACTCTTTCTAGAAGATGGTATGTTATAGGCAATGGGTAGCTATCCCTTATACTTGCAGCATTCACTTTTTTCAAATTAATGCATACACTAAGTTTCCCATTCTTTTTTGGTACCACAACTATAGGAGATATCCATTCTGTATACTCAATCTCATAGATGAAATTGGCAGCCATTAGCTTGTGAATTTCTTCCTTTATTTTAATAGAGTATTTATCGTTGAATGTGTAATGTCTATGTTTGCTAGGTTTTGCATCAGGTGTAATAGGAATCTTATGCTCACAGATTTTAGGATCAATACCTTTCAAATCCTTGTAGCTATAAGCAAACACATCCCTATAGCTTCTGGCTAAGTTTCTTAATGGCCTCCTCTTCTTGAAGTGTCATGTCATCAGCTATTACAATATGTCTTTCTTCCCCATCTTCCTGAGTGATCATAACTTTTTTAGTTTGTTCTTCATTGTCATATGCCTCCCCTTTTCTCTTTTCTCTCTTTGGTTTCCTTTTTAGAAGTAATCTATCTTCTACTTCATAAGTCTTGAAATTTACTGAAACATCAAACTGTTGATCTTTGTTTGTCATTTTCTCATTTCTTTCATCCTCTTGGTCTTTTTCAATTTCCTTGTGTTTGTTTTTCTTATATTTGCCTGAGATTTTATCTTCTATTGCATCTTCAGCTTTTACTTCTTCCAAATATTGTGTTTTCCCTTTTTTCAATATCATTTCTTTTTCCTGGTCCTCTTCTGTTTTTGATACCTTTATCATTTGTATTCCTATGTGAAAAACATCATATCCTTCTTCATTTTAAAATCTTACTCCCACATACTCATCTTTGGCTAGATCCATGGTAGCCAAAACCTGGTTCCAACCATAAGGCTCAAATTATTCATCTTTGAATTTTTGGGGTATATAGCTCTCATCTTGTAATTTTCTCCCTTCTACACAATCTTCTCTTCTTAATCTTCTTTTTCCATTTATAAGGTTTCTTATCACATTGCACTTCCATATTGATGATTTAGTTTCATTCTGATCTTCCAACTCTGATTCTTCACTTAATTGTTGATTTTGATGTATTTTGAACCATTCTTGAGGGGATATGTCACAATAATGACCATTTCTTAGATTCACTCTGGTTATCCTTCCTTTGCTCTAAAGGTATAGACAATCATTACCCCAATCTTGCACAATTTGCATTTGTTCATAAATGGTCTCCCTAGGATAATTTCATATGACGTGGATTGTGGAAATTCAACTATGGCAAAAGTATGCTCTATTTCTATTCCACATATGTCCACAATCACCTTTTCCCATATTCCTAGAGGTTTTTCTATGTGTCCATCCGCCAGTTGCAATCTCATTTTAGTGGGTATCAATTCACTCTTTCCCCATCTTTCCCATGTTTGTTTAGTCATGATAGCCACACCTGATCCACTATCCAATATGGCTTGAGCATGATTTTTACCAAATTGTATCATCAAGGTTGAGTTCCCTTCTTCTCCTTCACAATATCCTCCTATCTTATCAATAGGAATGTACCATAATTCCTCCAATTCTTGTGGCTGTGAATCAAGATTTTCTGGTATTGCTTCCCATTTTTCCATTTTGTATTGTAAGTGAGGATTTTGTTTTACCAATTCCTCCAATGTGGTGTGGTATAAGATTGTACATTGTTTATCTATATTTACCTGGAATGTAATTTGTGGGTTATCTTCTTGATTAATTGTTTCTCTTATTCTTGTTGCCTTTGACTCCCCAACTATTGTTTGAGAATTGTCTAATTCCCCCAGTTTGAGTTGTGCTTCTTGTATAATTTGTTTGCACTTTTCCATCCTTTCATGTTCTATATCTGGCATAGGATAAGCCATTACATGGTCTGTAGGATTTGGTCCCTCTTGAATTCTTCCCTTGTATGCTTTTATCAAGGTGTCTAGACTCTGTGAATTTCTTATCTCTGACTGGGTTTGTGTCTTTTGAGGAGGACTACTGTTTGACTGTTCCATATTCTCTTCTTCCAAACCTTTACCCATTCTTTTTTTCCTTTCCCATTTCCCTTTTTGTCTGTTTTTCTTCACCTTTGAAACTGAACCTTTATTTTGTTCTTTAGGTGTTTCTTGTTGTTTAGCTTGTGCCCTTGTTATGGCATTTACATTTACTTGTTCACTGTCACTCACTTCTTCTTGCTCCATGATGTTGACTGTTTTCAATGGTATGTTATTAGATGTGTTTTTCTGTTTTTGAGGATTTTTTGGAGAATCCTTTATTCAATGATCCCTATCACAATCCTTGCAATAAGCTCCTTCTATTCTTAATGTAGGAGGTTGTGGACAGTCTCTAATGAACTGTTCTCCCCCACATCTATAACAGGTTATCTTTTGGCTCCCTTTGAACTGAGGTTTCTGATTGGACATATAATGATTGGTTATATACATGAATGTGGCTGTATCCATCTCAATTCTCCCATTTCCCAAATCTAGGACTTGTAGTTTTGGTTCTCTCAACTCATATCCTTCCCATTCTTCCTGATATCCTTCATTCCATTGATAATCTTCCTTGTAAGGTGATCTTATTCTTAAGTTTCCCTCCTTATTGGTGTGTATTTAACTGGTATCACATTTGTTGGTAGTGGAGGTTGTTGCCCAAGTACAGGTCTCGGTTGCTCAATATATCCAGATTCTCTTTGGCTTGCATAATCTCTCTCCTTAATGGGTTGTTTATTGTAGAAGAATTCTTCTCTGGTATGATTTGTCCATTTTCTCTCTAATGTAAAGTATTTGAGTGTTTTCCTATCTTGCAAATGTGGTGGTTTTTGATATGGACATTGTTGTACCAAATGATTTTCTCCACAACTATAGCATTTTTTATTTGTAGTTATCTTGGTGTTTATCAAATTGGTTTTGGTGCTTACTTCCAAGGCTTTAGCAATGGCTTGTGCCAATTCTTCTGTTGGTGGAATTTTATCTTCATTTGTTCTATGTTGATCAAATGCTAGCAGGTCTTGTCCTCTATTGTCTTCCAAATCTATTGCCTCTTTCACACATTCTCCTAGGTCAGGGCATCTCCTATAATACACCAGGGTTCTTAATTGGGCACTTCTTAATCCTTCTATGAATAGGGATACTTGTCTTGCCATGGAAGGTACTTCTTCTCTGGGACATCTATCAATGTACTGCTTGAATCTCCTAGCTGCCTCTCTGACATTTTCATCTTTCTGTTGTTTAAAGCTATGTATCAATGTAGCTGTGTTATGTTTTATCCCAGTTTTTGAGAATTCCCCAATAAAGGCTTCTAGGAGGGATTCAAGATCTAGATACATTTCCTTTCTCAAGGGAATGAACCAAGATAATGCAGGTCCTGTTAGGGTTAGACCAAATGCCTCAAATTGTACTTTGTAATCCTCAACCTCTTCTGCTCTAATTAGTTGTCTAAACTTTGCAGCATGAGCATGAGGATCAGAATATCCTTCATATTGATTTTTCATGCATTTGGCTACTTGATAGGGTCTAAGCATTCTGCCCTAATTTTGCCAATGATGTCTTCTTCTCAAAGGAAAATCATTAAATCCTTCTGTTTCCTTTTCAAAAGGATTTGGGGAAGTATGTGTTCTCCTACCTTGTTGTTGTTCACCATTATTGTGAATTTCATGTGGTCTTGGCAAGTCTGATTGCCCTAGGTTCTGTTCCCAAGGTCTCTTGTCTGCACATTACCCTAGGTCATTAGACTTTTCTGGGTCTTGTGAGAAGATGTATACACATCCCTGCCTATCCTCATATCTACCATCCTTAAATTGTGCTATTGGTGTTATGTTCAGGGGAACTTCTAAGTTTCTCAATCTAATGAGAAACTTATGCATTCCATCCTGATATACATAGGTTCCAAACCTATTTGTATACATGTATTTGAGGATGTCTCTATAGTCCCCAGTTTCAGAGGATTCATTTGTTTCATTTAAATTTTCCATGTTGATTTCTTGCCCTAAATCTCTTTCTTGCAATTCCCCTACCACTGGCTCTATTTCCTTCCTTCCCAGTTCTCGCTTGGAATGTGAGTGTAATTTATTACCAGACCTAAGGATCATTCAATTAATTTCACGATTTTGTGGAAAGAATCGTGTTTTCCACGATTCTGCAATGGGAATCGTGATTTTTCACGATTCTGTGAAGAGAATCGTGTTTTCCACGATTCTGTGAGAGAATCGTGTTTTTTCCACGATTATGTGAGAGAATCGTGTTTTTCACGATTCTGTGAGGGAATCGTGTTTTTCACGATTCTGTGATGGGAATCATGTTTTTTCACGATTCTGTGATGGGAATCGTGTTTTTTCATGATTCTGTGAAAGAATCGTGTTTTTCACGATTCTGTGATGGGAATCGTGTTTTTTCACGATTCTGTGAGAGAATCGTGTTTTTCACGATTATGTGATGAAAATCGTGTTTTTTCACGATTTTGTGATGGGAATCATGATTTTTCACGATTCTGTGATGAGAATCGTGTTTTTCACGATTCTGTGATGGGAATCGTGTTTTTCACGATTCTGTGATGGGAATCGTGTTTTTTCACGATTCTTTGATAGGAATCGTGATTTTTCACGATTCTGTGATGAGAATTGTGTTTTTCACGATTATGTGATGAGAATTGTGTTTTTTCACGATTCTGTGATGAGAATCGTGATTTTTCACAATTCTGTGATGAGAATCGTGTTTTTCACGATTCTGTGATGGGAATCGTGTTTTTTCACAATTCTGTGATGAGAATCGTGTTTTTCACGATTCTATTCCCAGACGTTCGTGATTACTCACAATCGTTAGAAACACGATTGTCTTATGAAAATCGTGCTCTCGGAATCGTGATTTTGTGCTTTGTTTCAAAGAATTGTGATTTTGTGTTTGACTACAGAATCGCGATTCTGTTCAGATTTTGAAAATTTTTAAGGTATTGATTTTCAAATTTTTGTTTCTTCAATAGAATTGCCTTAGTTATCTTTTAACATGCAATAAAAGAATTTACTTAATGTTATTATTTTTTCCACAGAAAACTTAAAAAATTCAAAACATCTCGATTCCGTGTTTTTGGCTATTTTGTGTTTTTTTGTGCTTTGATCATCATGTAAGTTTAAAGAAATACAAAAAAATGTATTGAGAACTCCTTACCTTGCTTGCTTGATCCAGAAATCTCCAAAACTTTTATAGTTGCAGCCGATCACGATCCTGTTCTTGCTCTCACTCCCTCTCTTCCTCTCTCAAATGAGTTTTTTCTGAGATTCTAGGGTTTTATAGTGTTCACACAATTGTGATCCTGTGCTATTTCCTTAGAATTTTCACTTTTTACTTGTCCAATTTTATGGTTTTAATCCTCAATTCCTAACTTTTCATCATTAATCACTCCCATTATCCCACTGGTGAAAATCGCAATTCTATACTTCTTTTCCACTTTTCCCACTTGATACTCAATCCTCACTGATTTTTGGAATTTTACTTCCTTCCCTTACTCAACTTAATGAAATCTCTTACAATTACCTATCTCAAACCTAAATATGCTCAAAATTCAAAAAAAAAATTCTCTTACAGAAAATCGCGATTTTGTGCAGAGAATCGTATTTTTCCTGTACTTCCTGTTTTTTGCAATTTTGGGTCCTTTCTTCTTACAACTCTTCCAAATTCTTTCTACTCCAAATCAGCTGTCACCTGCAATTTTTACATCATTAACAAAGAATTAATCCAAAAAATCGCGATCTTGTGAAGAGAATCGTATTTTTTTTATTTTCCAATTTTTATCAATTTTTAGCTTTCCTTCCACTTGACCTCCTTTACTCTTAATAACAACACTTAAGTCCAACTTTCTAAGGAAAAAAAGAAATTTGTTTAAGTGTTTTAATGAATTTTATGAAATTTTTTAGTATTTTGCCCTAAATCAAGGTAAACACTTCACTTAGGATTTCTTGTTTAGTGATCTATTGATCCTGTGTTTCTTGATTGGTTATACTCCTTTATGCTTTGTTATCAAAACAGTTCATGAGCAAAACTTCCCAAAGAAAAAGTGCTAAGAGGTGCAAATGTCAATTTTTGCAAAGATAAGCTCAAAACATTTTTCTTTTCAAGATACAAATAGACTTTTTATCAAGATTATTGCTTTGACTTGGTTAACAAATGGATCTTATCTACTTGCATCTACCTACTTTACTTGACTTTCCTCAAAGCAATCATGTCATCTTCCCAAGATCAACAATTTTGCTTGGTACTTTGGTCAAAAAGCCAGCTTTCTTAATTCAACTTTTCACACACCTGCACTTTACTTTAAAAAAATGATATGAGAAACTATCAATTTGCAATAATTTCAACACCTCTTATTCTCAAAAGATTATCTATTGCTTTCTTTTCTCAAAAGTCAAACAAAGAAATCTATCTTTTCATGTTTCCATCTCTTTGATTAAAGAGTATTACCTTTTCAATGTGTTCAATACCATCAACATTAGAAGATCCAGCAAGGTCCAACTTCAAATGAAGCTTTTGCTTTACTCCCTGCGCCAAAAAATGTTTGTTGTAGACTTTTGGAGTTGTCCTCTCCAATCATTTAGTATAAAGAATCAACAACACATCTTATATTTGTCAATCCTGGAAGTATATATGAGACCACAACCCCTTCTAGATGATAGAATCCAAGAAATAAGAGAAAACCAGTTGGATTTCTGAGAATTAATGAAGATGAAGAGGAATTTCTAGGGTTTGGATTATCTTGAGCAAAACTCCATCAACTTCAATAATCTTGGTGTCTAAAGCATGTTATTTTCTCAGCAGAACATAATCATAAAGTCAAAACTCAAAAATGATACCTGTAACCTTCAGACGAGACAATCGTGATTCTTTGAAATCAGACAATTTTCATTTCCAGCACCATTCTTCATCAATTTCTCACTCAACACATCAGTAATCAACTCTCTTCCTACACATTCATCAGAAATACACAATAGAAGCTTGCAAATCTCCATGGATACACATAGAATAGACTCAACAAATCAAAGAAATCACACGAAAGGAAGAAACACGATTTTCTACAGGAAACACTCTTTACTTGGATAGCATGTAATAAAAATAACCAACCCTCTCATAGTAGAGGAAATTGTCTTTTATACATTTTCAAGTGTCCCTTTTCACACTTGAATTTTTGTCCTTTCCTCTTCTGATCTAAAAATATACTACCTAGGAGTTTCCAAAAATTCTAGAAAAAATACATATGATTCTACTCTTCATAAGGAAGACTCTTCCTTATTTTTACATCATTTGCATAAATATCTTTACAAGTTTTTGGCATTTTACAATTATTTTCCATAAAAAATACTTCTTCTAACAGTAGTCACCATATCATAAGCTCCTTCAATGTCTGCTTGGCCCTTCCAACCAGCCTTCTTTTCCTCGTCTCTATGTTTGGGTCCCTGTTTTTCCTCTTTACAGGTTGCCGCTTGCCTGGCTCTAGTCATCATGGGCACTGAAGAAGATGAAACAGCATAAGACTGAGTGGTCATACCTTCTACTTGTGGGGAGACTGCAATCATGTGAATTGGAGTAGGGTGGCTTCTTGGGCAATCTCTGGTATAGTGATCCTTGGCATCATGACAATGCTGACAGGGAGGTGCACCTTCTAGCAGAGAACACCTATTCTGCATATGGCCATACTCACCACAGTGATAACACATCAGTAGCCTATTATATCTAGGCCGAGTAAGATGGGTCTCTTCTCTATTAGGTGCATTTGAAGTACTAACATAATACGAATCAAGAACAGGAGGGTTACCATGCTGTTCTACTCCCTTGAGGTAGTAGCAGTCTCTTGCTTCATGACCATCCTTGCCACAAAATTGATAGCTCACCTTGTTAGGACAATTAACATTTGAATGTCCATTTTTGCTACATATTGTACACCAAACCTGCCTTCGTATGTCCTGTGTAGTGCACAAATCTTCTAATTCACAACGAAGTTGAGCTACTTCATCCACATTGTGGTGCAGTGGTGGTGGTATGACCTTCTCTTCTTGTTGACTCTGCTGCATTCTTAAGGCTTCCAACTCCTTCCTGAGTTGCTCAATAGGATCTAAGTGTGATGCATAATTTGGTTGAGTAGCTCCTTCGAAATGTAGCCTAGCTTCCTCAATGTGTGATGCAGCTGGAACAAAATCATACAGTGTTGCATCCAATCTAAGAGATTCGTGAAGCTTCTGCTGAGATGACTTGGGCAAAGCTTTCTCTATCCATGTTTTAACCAAAAAATCACCTGGAGCATGTGGCAGACGTGAAACAAGTGCTTTTGTCCTAATGTGAAGTTTCTGAAAGGATTCACCTGGTCTCATCTTTAAATTCTCTAGCTGATCTAGAGCTCTTTCCGAGGAGTTTCTTGGTCTGAATGTCTGTGAGAATGTCGTCTTCAGTACCTCCCACGTAGTGAAGTGGCCATCTGCATATTGACTATACCATTTGTCAGCAAGACCTTCCAATGTAGATGGGAAGAGTACCAGCCTTGCATCCTCTCGATTCTGCAGACCTCGTCCGCGGCATAAGGAAATGAATCTCCTCATGTGATCATATGCATCCTCATAAGCCAACCCCTTAAAAGTAGGGAGCTTGATATTCAACCTAGAGAGTAAATGAGAAAGATCCTCCATTGGCACTGGTGCTTCTTCTGAAGTATTTGAGGAAAAATCTAATGTCCTTCTCAGCTTCTCTTTTGAGAGTGGGATTGAAGCCAATTCAACGGACAAATTTAAAGGCAGTGGGGTACTCGCCGAAGGTAGAGCTCACTTCTTGATGCTCCGTTCTACACGAAGAGGTTTTCTGTCTACTCAAGTGTGGGTCATGTACCCACTCACAGGATTCAAAAAAAACCAAGAAACAGTGTGACACACTCTATACTGCACTAATTACCTCACACAACAATGCAAGGGTCCCACCGAGCGTGCCAAACTGTAGAGGGGGTAATCGGGTCTATACTTCCAGTACTCCTTCTACTCAAGGGAGGTTCTCCTTAGGAAAGTATACCCTGTAACATGATTGTGCGAGGTACTACTTGAGAAGATAAACTAAGAAATAGTCAGAGTGTTACAAAGATGCTAAAAAGGCCAATTCGACCAAGATTGAAAAAACTACACTAGTTCACAAAAGATAAAATTGTTAACAATACAAAAGGTCTGATCACTCGAGAGATGAACTAGGACATCTCAACACAGAGAAAGTATACAAACGCAGAGAAGGTATACAAGTGTGGTATAAAATGCTATGAACTCTAGCTTACAAGTGGCTATCCCAGTATATCCAATCTCACTGTCATGCCCATTGCCCCCAACACTGAAGCTCTCACTCTGTATATTCTCTAACAGAGAAGCCTCTTCTACAGTGGGCAAAATCACATTAGTGAGTAGAGAATAATCAAGGAGAAGCCTGATAAGAACACTCTCAAAATACCACAGTAACACAAGTAGACCCTAATTGACAAAAGCTAGAATCACAGAGAGATGACAGTGAGTGTATCCCTCAGCTTCCTAAATCTCTGTATATCCTTCCGAATGGACCCTTCACTAACATATAACTCTGACTATCTGTACCTCCCCCAAACGAGTGCAAACTGATTCTTATATAGATCTCAAGGCCTAGAGAGTGACTTCCACTGGATTCCATCATTTAAGGCACCATCACTATTCACTGCACACGCACGGCCAAGGGAGTGGCTTCCACCGGATCCCATCATTTACTGAACCATCTCTGGATGTTGTACACGCACCACCGAACTAGTCTGATGAAAGTGGAGGGAGAGTTGGCTAATTTTGAGTACGTGGTCTAATTCTGGTATTTGACAACCAACTGACTCAAAAGCGCCTGAAGACTTTGGAATATGGCCTTGAATGCGAGACTCTTTCTTATCCTGAATCAATACTTTATCACAAATCTCTTAGCCGACTTGATTCTAGCGCCGAGGATGAATTTTGAAGGATGAATTACGAGGGACAAATTTTGAAGGACAATTTTTGAGGGTCAAATTTTGAAGGACAAATTTTGAAGGTCAAATTTTAAAGGACAAATTTTGAAGGACAAATTTTGAGGGTCGAATTTTGAAGGATAAATTTTGGAGGACAAATTTTGACGGACAAATTTTGAAGGACAAATTTTGAAGGACAAATTTTGAGGGATGAAAACTGATACCGAGGATGAATTTTGAGGGACAAATTTTGAGGGCTAAATTTTGAGGGATGAATTTTGAGGGCTAATTTTGAGGGATGAAATTTTGAGGGACAAATTTTGAGGGATGAAAAATGATGCCGAGGATGAATTTTGAGGGACAAATTTTGAGGGCTGAATTTTGAGGGACAAATTTTGAGGGATGAAAAATGATGCCAAGGATGAATTTTGAGGGACAAATTTTAAGGGCTGAATTTTGAAAGGCTGAATTTGGAGGCCTGAATTTTGAAGGCTGAATTTTGGAGGGCTGAATTTGGAGGGTTGAATTTTGAAGGCTGAATTTTAGAGGCCTGAATTTCGAAGGCTGAATTTGGAGGGCTGAATTTTGAAAGGCTGAATTTGGAGGGCTGAATTTTGAAGGCTGAATTTTGGAGGGCTGAATTTTGAAGGCTGAATTTGGAGGGCTGAATTTTGAAGGCTGAATTTTAGAGGGCTGTTTGAAGGCTGAATTTGGAGGGCTGAATTTTAAAGGCTGAATTTGGAGGGCTGAATTTTGAAAGGTTGAATTTGGAGCGCTGAATTTTGAAGGCTGAATTTCGGAAGGCTAAATTTTGAAGGCTGAATTTCGAAGGCTGAATTTGGAGGGCTGAATTTTGAAAGGCTGAATTTGGAGGGCTAAATTTTGAAGGCTAAATTTTGGAGGGCTGAATTTTGAAGGCTGAATTTGGAGGGCTCAATTTTGAAGGCTGAATTTTAGAGGGCTAAAATTTGAAGGCTGAATTTGGAGGGCTGAATTTTGAAAGGCTGAATTTGGAGGGCTGAATTTTGAAGAATGAACTTTTCCGACCCCACAAAGATGAAATGAGGGTGAATCTCGAGCGGTGAACTCTCAAGGATGAAAAGAAGTGGCGCTAGGATGATTTTTTTTTTTTTGGGCCTACATACAATCAAGATGAAATCTTGCTCTATTACAGATTGAATTCCTAGTTGAAATTTTGTGAACCCAAACTATATATAATGATCTAGGTTTGGGCTCAAAGAAAATGAAATTAGGAATTTATTGCATTAGTCTAAGGGCTTCAAGTATATGAGCTTGTATAGTTCAAGAGTTTGTCCTCAAGTGTTCCACCCATCTAATGCAATGGTAATAAAACTCTAAACAAATCTCCAAATCAAGTGATTTTTGAGCCTAATGAAAGCTTGAGAGAATTAAGATAAGTTTCTAAAATCTCATAGGTTTTTCATTAGTGAAAGTTAGTTAAAATTATGACTTAATTTGTTGCTACTGAAAATTGTTTATGCAGGGAATGTTCTTGAAAGAAAAAGATTTCCCACGTGTTTTTATGATATTTTTTTGATATGATGTGATCACCATGGGCTAGCCATGCCCTATATATTTATTTATTGATCATTGGTTTATGATGACCATTCTCAATAGGACACATGAGACTCTATCAAAATTTTCAAAAATATATATAGTGCCATGAGAGCATGGAATAGGAGAACTTTAGTACTTGTTCTCATTCCATATGGTATACTTCAAGTATCATCATTTTTTGGAGTAAAGTAAACCATCACCCAATAGTTATCAATCTTGGTGGCTCAAGACATCGATATTTGATATCACACTAACATTTGGTGGTTGAATGATGGTTTAACTTAGGTCCAATGACTTTTATGAGAGTCTAGATTACTTCTCATAAAGATAGTTATAATATACTGCACTAAAGGGGGAAGAGGGGATAGGATTCCCCTATGTTAAGGTTTTGCCTTTAGAGAGAGAAGGAATCTCGTAACCAGCCTAGACCCAAAAATTCAAAAATTTCAAAAAGTTTTAGGATGCATCATAACACCATTCAATGGCCCCCCTACCACTTTTTAGGATCAAAGTGCTAATTTTTAACTCCTAATCCAAAATTTGTGCATGAGCTAACCTCAAAAGAGTGCTTTTTGAAAATAACTCAAAATATAATTCTTTTCCCTCCTAAACCTCACATTTTCATACCCAAGTCCCAAAAAAGTAATCTCGTTCAACTAGTTTCTCTCCCTAACACACCATTGAAGGTCTTGTGCATGCGTTTCTTTCTCCCTACATTTTTGTTTTGGATTCCTAATGCCACTTCCATATCTTGAATGTGAATGGAGACACCTAAAGCTTATAAGCATCCAAAAGATGAGGTTATTGCGTTAAAATGTCACAATATCAAGGTTGTAGAAGGATGTTGGTAAGAACATGATTTTTGCAAAGGTGCATGGGTGCACATGCAACCCTTTTGTGTTGGGCCTCATTGGCTTAGAGATTGTCAAAATTTGGATGTTCATTCGAAAGAAAATTTATTAGGCTTCAAAAATCTCAAAATGAGTGGGACTATGGCCATTGTACAACATGTTTTTACAATGTCAAACATGAAATTGGAAAACTCAAAAAAATGAGGTAGCCTATCAATTGTAAGTATTACTCTTTCGTATTGATTGATTCTTGTTCTAATTTCTTTATCTACCCTATTAAGGTGTGTTTTTTTTTGTCATAGATATATTTCCTTCTACCTTGGTGGAGGAGCAATCACTTCATAGTCTTACAAGTACTTTCCAAGAATTGCAGGAAGATGTTGGGTCACTAGTCTTTCCATAAGTCCCTCCTGCTCAGCTTTTATGTGAGAGATTGTTCTTTTACACACATACATATATTGTACCCTCTATTGATATATTTATGTATTGATGTGTGTGAACACTCTATGACCACTCGGGCACTTGTTTCCCTCTTTAGGAGGTCCTCCCCATATATATGCCTATTGCATTGATGGGTTACTTATCTTTGTACATTCTAGTGGTAATACATTTAGTATTGTGTGTTGTTCTCCAAGCTTCTTCTTCTTCCTTGTGCTATTCGTGTGCTTCTGCAGACCTGGAACTCCAACAATTGGTATCAGAGTAGGTCGCCACTTCATCTAGGGCATCATCATCACCCTCTTGTCACAATCTCAGAATCGCACGAAATTTGGTGAGCATACTCAAGATGATTAGAAGATCAAAACAACTTTGTTGTATGGTGCCAAAATTGCGATTAGAGTCTGTTTCAGCTTGCAAATGCACTAACATAGTGCTTTTGCATGCTATTTCATCTTTTTGTGCCAAAGATATATACAAGTTTTGGTTCACCAGTATAAGCATCTCGAAGTCTGCCACAAGTTTAGTAGAACTCGAGAGGATAGTTCTGTTCAACTTTTTGAGATATAGTAAATTTTCTACATCAAGGTATTTCCCATTGTGGGCTTATATGATGCATCATGTATTGGTCACAAAAGGAATTTGGAACATTGTGCAGGGTGTTGAAAAACATCCTAATACACTTGCAAATATAGGTACTGAAGCTGATGCAGACAACATTGAAGGTGACGATATTCTTCATGTTCCTATTCGTGTTGCAGTTTCTGCTGCACTTAATGCAGAGAAAATTTGTTGGGATGGCAGAGATGCTCAAGCACATGCATTGATAGCCTTGTCTATCAAATGTGCCATTATTCCTCACGTTTTCTCTTGTAGAATAGTTAAGGAAGCTTGGGATACACTTACCACATTGTACTAGGCTAGGAATGAGGCTCATGTTGCTTATCTCCGAAAACAATTGGAGAGTGAGCATATGAATGAAGGTGATTCTATGGACAATTTCTAACAAAGATCAAAGATTTGAAGGAACAATTAATTTTTGCTTATGAAGTCTTGCTTGACAGTTCACTTGTGTAGACTGTTTTGACTTATTACATTTCTAGTCTCTTGGATTGCCAGCATGGTGTCTTCTCGGTTTGATGGCATTGACTTTCCGAGATGGAAAGCTCAGATGTGGCATACATTGGCTCATGCAGGGTTACACATGTATGTGCATAGAGATGCATAGAAGCCTCATGACATGCCCGACCACATATGGATGGATATGGATGCATTGGCCAGCTCCACTATCAGATTACAACTTGTGGATTCTATATATGAGTCTGTTATGTATGAGGAGACGAGTAGTGCATTATGGCAGAGACTACATGATATGTATGCGAGTCCATTGACTCATGTGAGACATAGATTATGATAGCTTTGATGTTGGAATTGTGGTCGTGAGGGCCATATTCGACAACGTTTCTTAAGTTGGATGCGACGACGACATCAGAGACATGCATGTGATGCAGGTCAGGTAGTGACTTCAGGAGAGTATATGGCTATTGATTATGCTAGTGATGGTGATATCAGTTTCTCTTATGATTCATCTCAGGATTCCTCTTGTTCATTGGATGGCATGCATATGGCTTGGTTGCTTGATGCATTAGCCACTTTTCATGTTACTCCACACCACAAGTGGTTTTGTCGATTCTCAGGTGAATGTCATGGATGTGTGCACTTTCTTGATGGTACAACATATGACATTGAGGGTGCAGGAGATGTATGCCTTATGCTACCTAGTGGAGCATCACAAATGCTCAGACATGTATGCTATGTTCCTTCATTCCCTATGATCTTAATTTCACTTAGCCAGTTACAGGAGAACAGATGTTATGCATTCCTTAGTGAGCATCATCATTCTTTGTTGAAAGGATGATTAATTTAGATGTTGATGAGTCAGCGATCATGCAGTCTTGCTCATGCTAGATGTTGACACAAGTATGTCAGGACATGTTAGTCTTGATGATGGTGCTTTGGATGCCTTGGATTCATGCATGGATGACATACTTAGCTTAGTTAGGATAGCATAGGTTTCGTCAGCATTCGAGAGTCTGATGTACGAGTTGTTATGCTCGAGACCAGACATTGCAATTGCTATTGGAGCATTTGCACTTGGAATTGTCACTCGATCAATGATTGACACAGACATAGAGCGAGTGGGAGCTTTGCAGAAACTTCATCAGTTCTTATCACTCATATGTGAGCTCAACTCTTACCGATATGAGTCTAGTGCAGTTTGAGGTGCATGGATACACCTTGTTCGAGGTAGTTGGTGTAGGCTGATTCGTATGGGTTGAAATCCAGACTCTTCCTGTACATTAGTGTTTAGTCCTACATCATTCTTTGTATGCTTTACCACTTATGGACACATTGACCCTTAAGTGCGAGATTGTTGGGGCTGTAAGGGTCACGTGACCTTACTCCCATATTCATATATATATATATATATATATATATATATATATATATATATATATATATATATATATATATATATATATATAGAGCATTGCCTCAAGAGAGATGATTATGTGGGTTTCCAGGCTCCCACACATGTGTGTGCATCTCTTCTCTCTCCCTCAATCGCTTCCGTGCTCCTCTTGTTCTGCACACCAAAGCCCTTCATCTTTGACATCTACAAAACAAAGTCTGAAAACACAAGATAAAACCTATGCATGATTTTATTAAAGAACATAAATAAATTAAATCATGTGTATAGGGATGCAATAATGAATGCATTAAATTTTTAAGTGATTCTAAATATGATTTAAACTATGATAAACTATATATATATATATATATATATATATATATATATATATATATATATATATATATATATATATATATACACTTGCATATCAATCAAGATATGTAAATTCACATGCATATTATTCTATGTATATACATAAGTATGCATTTATATAGGTATTTATGCATGTATGTATGTAGATTCAATGCATATGTACATGCATAGATGCATGTTTGAATGCATGTATGCATGCAATCATGAAGAAAAAATACATATGCATCTCTCTCTCTCACACACATACACACATAAAAGTGTGTATAAGTACATTCATGTATTTAAATATCTATATACATGTGTGTGTATTCATGTATGCCTCTCTCTTTCACTTTTCTCTTTCTTTCCTTATTCTCTCACTCTCTCCTTATTTATTCTATCTCACACTACAAGATATGAGGGGCATACCGGGCCCTATACATGCGCAAATAGACGAGTGCATTTTTGCATCGATGTCATTATAATTGCCGATATGCACATTGGTACAATAATGCCAATATAAGCATCGGTATAGACACCGGTATATGTGTTGGTAATTGCTGAGTAGCATCGATATCTGTGTTGGTATATGTGTCAGTATCCTTCCATCGATATAGGCACCGATATGTATCTGCAAACAAATGGTATAATAGACAGTATGTGCATCGGTATCATAATCACTGATATAAGCATTAGTATGTCCCTAGGCAAAAACTTCAGTATAAGCATTGGTATGTACTTGGACATATGAGCACTCATATCGTCGCCTATACTGGAAACCAAATTTGCAAATTCTTTTTGGGGGAGAGTGTGTTGTCTCTAGTTGTGGCAACATTACAATGTTGTTGTATAGCAAAAGACAATACACTTTGCCCAAAAAAACCGAGTACATGTGACATGTACTCTAGTGGTTATCAATTTAGGGTTTACATGACCTACAACCTAAACATGATTTGATAGAGCAAAACACAGTGTTGAACATAAAAGAGATGAGCAGAATGAACCATGAACCATGTACAAAAGAGATATTCCATAAATGAACCATGTACAAAAGAGATATATATTCTATAAATGAACCATGTACAAAAGTGTGGCAAACCACTACCAGATATGAGCCAAATACAAAATGTGGCAAATCATTGCCATATAGGAAACAAATAAAAATTTGTGGTGCACCATTGTCATGTATGAGCCAAATACAAACTTATGGCACACCAATGCCATACACATGCCCAGAGGGATAAAAACATCTATATCTGCAGTCTTGCAATAAAACACATTTATGAAATGAGACAAATTGACATGATATTCATAAACAACAACTAAAAAAGACCAAACCAAGTTTATAGGCTCTCCTCATCATAGATGCCCCCATTAAATGACCACACCACTGTCATCAAGATTTCCTCTCCTCTCTCATTCATGAAGGCCTATAGGAAACACATTCGATGAAGGTAGCCTGAATTCCTTGAGAAGTCCAAGATGCATCAAGGATGTTAAAGGGAGTTCACATACAAACTTCAGAAGAAATCAAGCAAATCCGAGGTAGCGGTCAAAGTTGGTCAAACTTTGGAAATTAGGGCAAAAATTTCAATGTCTCCAAATCACATGAAAATTCATATACTTTAAAGCCTATCAAAGGTAGTCTATAGCCCGAATTTCACATGAAAATGGATTTTCTAGCACATTGATATGCCATGTGCATTTTATAAAAAATGTAGCTTTTCCACTTAGACCCTACAAAATGTTGTATACGAATTTTTATTAGCCATATGGTTTGGAATGTATAAAGATCATATGTGGATACATATTTGTACAAATTTTCAAGGCTATCAGAGCTTCCTAGACACCTTAATGCCACCTTGCAAGCTTCCAAATGTAGTCAAACTTGTATAAGGGAGATTCAGATGGGAGTTTTTTCTTCATATTCCTAAAGGAGACCTTTCAAAACATAGCCCTACAAATTTTCATCTTCATCAAAGGATATTTGAAGGGCCAATGAGCATAAAATCCAGTTTTCAAGGTCACCGCAGTTTCCTAGAATAAGAAAATTGAAGGCTTGAAGGGCTTCCACATGGAAACAATGATTGAACCATGTTGTACGGTGAGGATGAGCTCACATTCAAGGGTGGAGATGCACTAAAGCATAAAGCAAGGAGGATCCACGAGTTTTTTTCATCGAATAAGCTTTTTTTATGATCAAAGATCAATAATGCTAAGTTTCTCCAAAAAATAGCAGCTTATCTTATCCAAATTGATGTCAGCATTGATCCGACGGTCCATATCAACCGAGATCCAATGGTGGAGAATGAAGGCACCTATTTTCCCCCCCTTTGCCCTAGATATCATGTAAAAAACCAATATTAGCCATCCATTTCATAAAATCTAATGGTTGTAATAAAAAGCAATTGATCTTAGGGTTGAGAGTTGATTTCTCTAGATCCAAGGGCCCAAATTCATTCAAAAAACTATATAAACCCCCCTCCAAACTCCTAAAATAGCATTTTTTGGCATCCATAGGGCCCTTGCTAGCACATGGTTTCCTTGAGATCCTCAGTTGAGCGTGTGAGGATCAAAGGTGGGCTAGTAAGAGCATAGTTCCTAGATTCAATTTTAATTTAGACTTCCACTCTAGGATAGGCTCATAAACCCAGTTTCTCTTTCTTTGCTCACTCTCAGTGGATCAAGTGAGTGAGTTAGAGCTGGTTTTATGAGTCTTAGATTTCTTTAGAAACACATTACGATCCTAGAAAGACATAGGGTCAATGAAGTGGAACCTATCCTCTTACGTGTGACATTCGATTGAACTTTCATGGTGAGAGGGTCGTGCAAACCGCCTTTGACTAGTAGAATGCTTAGCTTGACGTTTCACAACATTCATGTATATGTATGTCATAACAATATCTTCTAATTCATGTCTCTTGTCTCTTGTCTCTTAGTCTCTTATATGTTTTTACATGTCTCCTTCTATCTCTTTCTATGTGTGAGAAGGCTCCGCAGTCTTGCGTTGAACCAATGAGGATGATCCATTGAAGTTGAGAGAAAAATTTTCACTTCATTTATACAATATGATCCACATGCATTCATACCACCCACAAAAACCCATGCATATTATTCGGTTTTGAAAGTGTATAAGAAGCTCCATTCTTGGACCATTCTTCCTTTCAAAAATTCATTCATGTGTGTGGTGTTCTTTTTGTTCTCATCATGCATACATCCACAAGAACCCATGCTTATGAATTAATTTTCGAAAGTGTATAAGAAGCTCCATTCCACCATTCTTCCTTTCAAAAGTTGATTCATGTGTGTGGTTTCCTTTTTGTCCTCGTCATGCATACATCCATATGTTCCCCTTTCATAATCAAATCATGACATCTCTCCTCCCCATACCCAACTTCATCTTCACCTTCACATTTTTATCACAAAGAACTTCCAACACTCACTAGCTTCATACATTTTGTGTGTGCCATGCCCGGACCCAATCCACCGGGAATGCAATCACCTCCACATTTGAATCCGACGTGAAACACTTCCTGGCATTTGCTTCTAATCTTGTTTTGAGGTTGTGATCCATATCCTTTGGTTCATATTTTTCCTAATCATATCATCATCATCATTCTTGAGTGTTGCACTAGATTTCTCACAATATCGTGCACATCTTTGTGGTGAAGTAAAACACATTTGTGAGAGATCTAGAACATCGTGCATCACTTGCTTATTCACATAAGATGGAGGAAGGATTCAAATCCCTAGTTGTTGAGAAACAAAGCCAAAGAATAGTCTCTTCTATGTTGAGAGAGAAGGGAAAATTCAATGGCATCAACATAACAAGCTACTTAGATTTGTTTGAAGAGCAAGCTATGATTTTTTGTCTTCTCGAAGATCTTTTGATAACATTCTTTGAAAAAATTGTTGATAGCTCTATCATAAACCGTGTCACTCAATATGATACTCTTCCTTGGAGTGATTTCAAAAAGGAGATGCTCAAAGAATTTTATCTTGAGGATTATAGCCAACATAATTGGGATGGATTCTTACGATGGGTCAATTCCCCAAAGCCTAGTAGCTCTATTACTCACTTAAAAAATGAGTATATTAGATGCTATGAACAACTTCCTGATGAGGATAAGATAACTTTGGAACGTGATCTTGTGATCAATTTTCTTAAGCTTCTTCATCCTGAAACTCCTAGGGAAGTTGAACGACGATTAGAAGAGTCAGATAAGTGCTATGGCTTATTGACAATTGGAAAAACCTGTGTAAAGTAGTAGAGGCTGTAGCCCATAGACATCAAAGACAATCCATGATTTATGAGCAAACTAGTCTTCCTAAAGCCAGCCTTCCACAAACTAAGGAACAAGTTAGAGAACAATCCCACGCTATGCTTTTTGACTCTACTCCTATTCCTCAAATGATGGAACCTAGTCAAGGTTTTAAAGTAGAGCCAAAGAAAAGTGTAGTTGAACAATGTCAAGTCGAAATTCTCACTAAGCAAATGGAAAGTCTTATTGCTACACAATCCAATTTGGCCAAGACTATAGATGCTTTACAATCTAATTACATAAAAAATTTCCAAAGTCAAATGAACCCAATGTCTTTTCAAGAGCCTAATCAACATGTTATAGCTCCCAATCAAAATCCACTAGTAGCTCCTACTCAAGCATATCAAGTTCCTCCAATGCATAATCCTTCAATGCAAAATCCTCATCCTCATGTGCAAAATCCTCAAAGGTATCAAAACATATATCCTCAAGCTTCTCAAACAACTTTTCAAAATCCTCAAAATCAAAATTTTCAAAACCATCAACCATATGCTATGGAAGTTCCTCTTGCACCTCAAGTACTACATGTTGCTCCCCAAGCTCCTCAAATACATCAATTGCCTTATCAAAATCCTAATTATCATGTTCATACAATTCCTTATCAATAAAATCCTCAATTTCAAAATTTCCCACCATAACCTAATCAAAATCCTCAAAATCAAAATGGTTTTGTGCGTGGTCCTCGTAGGTGTCCTTGGTGTGATTTGTTAGAGCACTTTTTGAGAAATTGTGAGCTATTGAAGGCTGCTAAGGAGCAATGACTAGTAATAGACATAGAGAAGAAAACTTCTAACTATCAATCTAGGCTACCTTTGCAAGGAAATTATGGTAAGGGAGGAATGAAAAAACACTATGAAAATATAACCATAATGGATGTAGGAACTAGAGGGGTGAAACAAGAAGCTCTTGATGAAAAAGAAGTAGAATCAAGTAAAACCACAAAGGAAGTTGACTTTTTTGTAGAGGCTTTAGTAAGAGCACGAGATGAGATTAGGAGAATAATAGCTTGGGAGTCACCGATCGAAGATCAATCTCTTATTTCTCACATATCCAATGTAGAAGAAAAACAAAAAAGAGATGAAACTGAGCCTAGTTAAAGAAGAGTGATTGGAAAACAAACCTCGGAGGGAATAGAAACAATCATAGAGCAAGGGGAAACATCACAACCCAAAGATAAAAAAAAAGAATCACATCCCAATGATTAAAAACAAGCGGAGAAGCAAAAAGGTAAGAAGAGAAAGCAAAGAAAAATAGAACCAAAGCCTTTAAATAATCAAGAACAATGAAAACAAACTTAAGACCAGACACAAGAACATGAACCAAAACAAGATCCTGAGAAAAAAACAAAAGAAACCAAAGAGAAAACCTAAAGCCATCTTGATTTCAGAAATTGAGAGAAAAATAGATCCTATGGAGATTTTAGATGACATTTTGCTTAAGAGTCAAGTGACTATGTCTTTAGAACAAGTTTTCTCTATTGCAAAGCCTATTTTTAAAGATAACTTTATCGGCCTAATTAAAAGGAAGAGGTTTCTGCTTAATCTAGATACTGAGATGCAAGATTCTCTAGATCAAGATCAAGCTATGAATGAATCCTTAAACTTTGATGAATCTGATGAAGAGGACCTTGATGATGATGAAGTAAATGTTAATAAAAATTTCTTAGGACCTATTCAACCTGACCATGAAAATCATGAAAACAATCCTGAAAGTCACTTTAAAAGAAAATTTTGGTCTAGAGGTACATCAAATATGCATGTTAAAATAGGAAATGAAAAGAACGCTATCACTATAAATGCATTAGTAGATTCTGGCTCCAAAATCAATGTGATTTCAAGAGAAGTCTAGGATAAATTTTGATGGCCCATAGATAAAGATTGTGGATGGCGTATGAAAATTGCAGATAATGGTGTAGGTACCTATATGGAGCTTGTGCTAGTGTGTCCATATCCATAGGAGGAATCACAAAAGAATTTCACTTTTTTATTCAAGATAACTGCTCCTATGAAGTTCTCTTAGGTCAACCCTTTATTTGTGAGGGTCGAATGGAAACTAAAGCCATGGATGATGGCTCTACCTATGCTAGAATTGAGTCTAAGGATGGAATGCAATCACTTCAAGTCATGACGGTAGTAATGAATCATCCTAAGAATTGATTGTCAATTAGAAAGAAACCTATTGTTACTCAGGGTCATGAGCATGCTTGTCGTGATTGTGCACCTCGATTCATGTTTGGAGCTACATATGATCAAAATTTTGGATAGAATCCATTGTTGAGTGGGACAACAGTGGACATTGGTTTGACATGTTGCATCCAACCAACCTCTACAATAGTTTGTCACTTTGTTTTCCACATTCTCGATTAGATTTTCTTCATAAGAGTCAATTATCCAAGTCTTTTATCCAAAAAACCCAAAAAAAAATATAAAACCAACAAAATCATGGAACATGATGAGTACATTGAGCACATGATTGAGACATCTCATTGTTTGTCTACTCTTGAGGAGTTAGAGTTATGTCTTCAACAAAATTCTAATTCCCATATTATTCTTTATTTTTCGTCTAGCAATTGACCTATATCGCGATAGTTGCGACTACTTAGTGGTTGAAACCAAGCTAAGGCAGTGCCCTTAAGAGTCAAACCAAATGCCTAATACTGGGTGAACAAATCCGCAGCCTGTTCAGCTCTTAACACTTGTTTGAACTCAGCCACATGATCATAAGGATCTCCTATCCCATCAAAATAATTCTTCATTGCCTTGATCACTTGAGTGGGTCTAAGGGTTCTTGGGTGCTCTGGGGGTCTAGGCAATGGAAAATCATGTTCATCTCTTTGTTGCCTATGTGCTTGATGTCTCTCTCTTTCAGGTCTTTCATTTTCAAATCTTGATCTATTTCTACCCATAGTGTGTGCAAAACTGACATCAGGTCTCTCTCTCTTGTTTGCTCTCGTTGTGCTTCATGAGCTTTGGATGATCCTACACCTTGGAGGCCATGGGAAATATTAGCTCTTGGTGGAGGAAAATCAATTCACCCTGCCAAGTATATGCATGTCTATCATGCTCTGATACTCTGATAGTGGCTGCATTAACCTTCTTCAAGTTAATGCATACACGGAACTTTCCATTCTTCTTAGGCACCACTACAACGGGGGATACCCACTCAGTGTGCTCAATTTCATAAATGAATCCAGCTTCAACCAAGCGATCTATCTCTTCCTTGATTTTGGCAGCATACTTATCATTGTATGTGTATGGCTTCTGCTTAGAGGCTTTGGCCTCCGACATCATAAGAATCGTATGTGAGCATATATCAAGGTCTACACCTTTTAAGTCTTTGTAGCTCCAAGCAAAAAAAATCTCTATATTCTCTTAGCAAGGCTACCAACTCTTGCTCCTCTTCCTCCATCAAGTCATGTCCTATGTATGTGCACATTTCTTCTCCTTCTTCTATGGTTACAACAATTTTCTTGGTGGTTTCTTTGTTATCATAGGCCTCTTCTGCTTGTGCATCAGGTTTAGGCATTCTTACCATGACTCTCCTATCTTCTATCTCATACTTCTTGAATTTTCAGGGACCTCAAACAAGGATTCTTCCTCCTCTGGTGTGACCTCTCTTTTCTTCCTTCATTCTTCGTGGTTATCTGTGTGGCTAATCTCACATCATTTATAAGCTCTTCATGTCTTTTTGGGTGAACTTCCACTTCATATAAATATTCCTCATCTGATGCAAAAGGTGGGTCCATAATAATCGACTCTAGATCAGAGTCACTTGCATTCTCAAATGCATCAGTGCTAGGTTCACATTCTTCAATAACTGAATCACACATGATTGGCTCTATAGTGAAGACTGAAATGCCATAGCCATCCTCTTCACAGTGAGGTGTCCATTGTTCTTCATTGATGGCTACATCCATTGTTGCTAAAATTTCCTCCCAACCATGAGGTTCAAATTCTTTGTCAAGAAATACTATAGGTGCATACGTTGAGATCTATGAGTCTCCTTCACACCTACCTCTCTGGCTTTTTCTCTCTTCTCTTCTTCTATTGCTACTTTGCACATCCATGAGTGGGTGTCTTCATGCATCCATGAGGATCGTGATCCTATGGAATGCACTGACTCTGTATCATCTTTAGCTCTATGGATGGGATTCCATTGAATAGGGGGTACGTCTCTATGAGAGTAATCCTTGAGATTGACTTTAGTTGTAACACCTAAGTGTTGCAAATACAAAGAATTGGTTCCCCAGTCTTGTACCACTTGCAAATGCCTCATAAATGGTCTTCCCAAAATCATCTCATAGGCCTGATTTTTGCTAAAGTCACATAAAGCAAAAGTATGCTCAAACTCTACACCACACGTGGTGAGAGTTATCATTTCTAGTAGTCCTAAGGGTCCTTCTATGTGACCATTGGCCATTTGCAATTTCATTCTCGTTGGCTTGAGTGCTGGCTTGCCCCAACACTTCCATAGGGAAGTGGTGGCAATTGCAACTCCTACACTTGAGTCCAAAATTGCCTTGGTGGTGTAGCCTTGATGGGTAATTGGAAGATAGGTGCTTCCTTCTTCTCCTTCGCTCATGTCTCTTATCTTATCCAAGGGTAATTCTGGCATTGTTCTATGGTATCCTACCTGAGAATGAGGTTTAGCTATTTCAGGCATTTGGTTGGCTACATGTTTCCATAGCGCTAGTCTAACTTTGAGTAGCTCTTCTAAAGTGAGATTGCACTGCACTTTAGTGTTTTTCACTACCTTTTCCTAGGTATGATTGAGTCCTCCTTTCTTATGTGGGTGCTCTCATGCAAGTAGATTTAGCTTCCCATGGGCCTATGAAATGGGGTAGTTCCTGCAGGGAATTAGACTTGAAGTCTAATCTCTCATGGGATTGGGCACTCTCCATAAATGGAAGGAATGTCTTGTGGGAATTGATCATGCACGTCATCCACAAGTTCAATGGGAGGAGGAACTTCACTTTCTTTAGCCCATTTCTCTTCTTGAATCTCTCGTAGGAATTTTGGTGAATAGAGATTCATAGAAGAAGTTGTGTCTGTTTCTATGGAACTAGATACATAAGCTTCTTGGGGAGGAATGCTTATCTTTTCACTTGCCTTGTCCTTATGGGAGATGGCTTCCTTTCCAGATTTTGCAATTAGGCTCTCCAATCTTTCTAACAATCCATCAAAATGCAAATGTGTCTTAGCTGAACTACAGTAGTTGAAAAGACAGCTGGCTTCAAACATGGTTTGAGCCAGTTCTACCATCTTAGCACAAAGCTTTATTCTCTCTATCTCTAGATCAGCTCTAGGATAACATTTTTCATGATCTGTCGCATTTGGCCCTTCTTGGATTCTGGCCTGATATTCTTTAAGCATCATGTCTAGGTCCTTGAGAGTGGGATCTACTAAGATTGATCCTACTCCCGGGTGGTGGGTGGGTTACATGTGGTGGATTAGAAGGTGATAGGGATGGTGATGGTGGTGGTGGTGGTGTGTGAGAGTGCATTTGAGATGCAATTTTGACTAACTTGGCTTTTGTTTCTCTTAAGATTTCCTCAAGTTCACTCATTTTCTTAGACCATTGCCTTTTCATTCCCTCTCGGATATCTTTCCAAGCTCTCGTCCTTTTCTTTGTTATACTCTCAGTCTCACTAACCTCTAAGTTTTTTCATGGCCTAAGCCTTGGTTTTGTTGTAATGCCTGAGCTCTCGTGACCACTTGCACTGGGGCAGTGGGAGTTACACTTCCTGTAGAGCCTACTATTAACCCAATCACATTAATGGGATTGATCTTTGTCACTCGCATTGTGTGGGTAAATGGTTGTTCGCACATCCTCTGAAAGGCAATCTTTTAGAGCTACAAGGAGCACAAACTATAAAAAGTTGTGCCAATCATGAGACTTGAGCCCTCCAAGATTATCGTTTTGTGTTGAGGCAATCTTTAGATACCTCATGCACCTAGTAGGTGTCCAAGACTCTGAATTCACCTTCTTCACTTGTTGCTCTTCCATCTTGCACAACACCCAAGGAGCTCTTGGTAGCGACATTGTTCCATTGGGCTTGGTAATTTCCCATAACTCTTGCATACAACCTCGCTCTTCCAAGTCCTCCCTTTATGCTTTGCTTTCCTTCTTTCCAATCAATGTCTTCTAGAGCATCTCTCCCATATTCTTAAAAATATGCATCGGGTCTACCGAATGATTGATCAATAACTCACTCCAATAAGGGATATCGTGAAAAATCGACAGTCGTTTCATGCATGTGATTGGTGTTTTTGCATCTTAGAGTTGCTTCCAATTGCTTGCTTTCATTTGGCATTGCGCTTGTTGGTCAATTTGTGCTTCATCTAAAACATGTCCATCAGATAGATATCTATGATGTCCCTCATAGACTTTCTGAAGTGCTTTGGACTAGTGTGCTTCCAGTCGTGGTCCGCATAGGGGACAAACATCGTAACCCAAAATCGATAGACTTGAATATTCACCATAACTGGGCCAGTCATGCATCATCCACATAAGTATGACTTGCACTCACACGTCCCATCTTCTTATAGGTTGAGACATATCGCACACAGTAATCCCACCCCATAAAGTGTGCAGATCTTCCACAAGCAGTGCAAAGTATACATCCATGTTTTTTACCTTAAAATTACTTGGCACAATGAGAGCTAATAATAAATGGCCCTTTTTTGTGGCCAACCATGATGGGATTTTATAGTTGACCAAGCATACATGCCATGTGCTCCATGAGGAGATGCATAAACCAAATGGATTTACTCCATCCATACAAAGTACTAATAGCATTACATAGAACGGACACATGGAAGAAATGCTCGAGACATTTTACGAGATGGACGAAGATCATGATGGTGGAGAGGATGTCATGGGTTCCATGGACACGATAGAATTTCCATGATCAGAAGTCAATGAAGAACATCAGAACATGTGAATACTAGCCTATTTACCATTGTACACTCGGACAAAGATATCCGTACTACATGGTTCGCTCATAATGCTCAATCTTCAATCCATTTATGGATGGTCAAATAGTAGTGTCTCTGAATTGTTTAGGTAATAGGATTTGAAATAAACTTTCATTGCTATATCAAAATAATTGCATTTACTAATATCATAGTAATTGCTTATCCCTTGCAGGCTTCTGAATGATCAATTTCTATCAAATGGCGATGACATGCCTCCAACACGTGGAGATGCAAAAAAACTCTTATAGTATGTTGGAATGTACTACACCAAGATTCATGCTTGTCTGAATGATTGCATTCTCTTTCGGAATTAGTATGAGCATCTCCACATATGTCCAGAGTGTGGAGTGAAAAGGTTTAGAGAAGAACTTGTGGGCGAAGCAGTTCCCGCAAAAGGTTCTTCACCACTTTCCTATCATTCCAAGAATTAAGAGCATGTTCAGATGTAAATCCATAGCTCAATTAATTTCATAGCATTTAAAGAGCAGGTCTATAGATGAATTAATGCAAGTGCATGCTCATTCTAATGCTACCCCCTGTTCGTTCTCTTTTGTCCACGAGAGATAGATGGTGCAATGTCGTTTCGGTCGACTTGCTTACTAAAAGAACCATGCAGATCGTAGTGAAGGTTTTGCACTAAGTGCAAGGACATGACATTCTCTCCTTTGGATCCAAAGATGCGATCTGATACCATGTGGAGATGTTAGGACATTTAACATATGATACATTAAATTAATATTCTAATTTTAATTCTAAAACCCTAAATTTTTTTATTAAACATAGAATCCTATTTTTTATATATTAAATTATATATATTTAATTTAATTCAAAAACCCTAATTCCTTATATATTTAATATAATTAAAAAACCTACCTCTTTTCATATTTATTTATCTATAATAAATTCCTATTTTTTTATATATATTTGATTATATATTCTACTTTCTTCCTTATATATATATATATATATATATATATATATATATATATATATATATATATATATATATATATATATATATATACATACATACATACATACATACATACATACATACATACATACATACATACATACATACATACATACATACATACATACATACATACATACATACATACATACATACATACATACATACATACATACATACCTACATACATACATACATATATATATATATACATATATATATATATATATATATATATATATATATATATATATATATATATATATATATATATATATATATATATATATATATATATATATATATATATATATATATGTGTGTGTGTGTGTGTGTGTGTGTAACCTAAAACCTTATTTTTATATCTTTAATTTAATTAAAAATGCTAGCTCTTTTCATGTTTATTTATCTATACTAAAATCCTATTTTTTATCTATATTTTATTATATATTCTAAATTGTTTTCTTGATTTTTACATATATCCTTTATTTTTTTAATATTTAATTATATATATTTGATTAAGTTCAAAAACCCTAATTTCTCATATATTTGTATATATGTGTTTGTATATGTATGTGTTTGTATGCAAAAGGTCTAAAACCCCTTTTTTATATATTTAATTATATGTATCGAGACCTAAAACATGCATATGGGTGTATGTGTGTGTATATGCCTATGTATGTGTATATGTATTATGTGTGTATATGTGTATGCATGCATAAAAACCCTAAAACCTTATTCTTGAAGAACTAGACCTAAAACATGTATATGTGTGTATGCATGTGTATATATATGCAAATGTGTATATGTATTATGTGTGTATATGTGTATGCATGTGTATAAACCCTAATCGTAAAGACCTAGACCTAAAACATGTATATGTGTGTATGTGTGTATGTATATGTGCATGTATGTATGTGTGTGTGTGCGTATATATATATATATATATATATATATATATATATATATATATATATATATATATATATATATATATATATATATATATATATATATATATATATATATATATGTATGTGTGTGTGTATGTATGTATGTATGTGTATATGTGTGTATGCATATGTGTATGTATGTAGAAAACCTAAAACCCTAATCCTAAAGACCTAGACCTAAAACATGTATCTATATGTGTGTATGTGTAAATGTGTGTATGCACATGTGTGTATGTGTACATGTGTGTAGGTGTACATGTGTGTATGTATATGTGTGTATGCATGCATGCATATGCATGAATATGCATGTGTGTATGTAATATGTATGCTATGCATGTGAGAGTGTATGTGTATGCATATGTGTATGTATGTGTGTGTACACATGTGTGTGTATGTGTATGCATGTGAGAGTCTATGTAATATATGCATATGTGTTTGTGTGTTTGTATGTGTGTGTATGTATGCATGCAAATGTATGTGTATGCGTGTGTATGTGTGTGTGTATGTATGTATGCATATGCATGTGTGCATATGTGTGTGTGTATGTATGCATGTATATACATGAGTATGTGTGTGTGTATGTATCTCTATCTCTCTCTCTTTCTCTCTCTTTCTATATACATATATATATATATATATATATATATATTTCATGTCTATCTTTCTCTCTCTCTTTCTCTCTCTCTTTCTCTCCTTCTTTCATCTCTCTGTCTCTGTCTCTCTCTCTCTCTCTTTCTCTCTATCTCTATTTCTAATAAAGAACAAAACAATCACTTACATCTATGTGTGTGTATGTATCTCTATCTTTCTGTCTCTCTCTCATTCTCTCTTTCTCTCTCTCTTCCGTCTCTCTCTCTCTCTCTCTCTCTCTCTCTTTCTCTTTCTCTCTCTCTTTCATCTCTCTCTCTCTTTCATCTCTCTCTCTCTATTTCTAATAGAGAAAACAAAACAATCACTTACATCGATGTAATTCTTTTGATTGTTGTTCTCAAAGCCCAATCAACATCATCTTTCAACAAATTCCAAAGAATCGACACAGAAAAGCTCTTGCAAAACCAAAGAAAAGAGAAATTAGAAAAGAGTAGGTACCTCATATGAACTCTCTGGCTTTTGGCCTTGGCTATCCCCCGAGCAAGGAACTTCTTGTCTCTCCAAGCATGTATGTCTCTAGTATATAACACCCTTCATGAGTTTTAATAAACTCTTTCAAAGAACTTTGGAATCTTTATTCATCCATTGTTGTTTTGCTATGAGTACTGATCTAGAAGCAATACTCAATGGAAAAATGATTTGTCTTAGACTTGAGTGTCTTCTACGATTAAATATGTTCTATACATAATATCTATCTATGATGCTTAATTCAATTACGAATTGCATCTGGTTGAACCTCATCTAGAAATGACTCTTATGTTCCTTCAAAGTTAAGTCCAAGGTTATGAGAAGCAAGAGGCAGTATGCAATTCAAAACAGTAGGTAATGTCAACTTTTTGCTCTACAATCGAGTTATGTTAAAACATGCCATCGGTATAGCCGCCACTATAGGTGCCAATATGAGTGTTGGTATTTCCAAGAATTTATCGATGGTTATATTGACACCTATATTGACACATATATCGGTGCCTATATTGGTGCCTATACTGGCATTGATATTTTTTGATGCATATATGGGAAAAAACTTTTTAATGATTATACCGATGTTTAAGTGACCATCGGTATGACTAAGGTGGTCTTTCCAAGCATTTCCAATGGTCATACCAACATCGGGGTGTGACCATGATAAGTTAGCATCGATATGCCCCTCATATGTTGTAGTGTGAGATATATGTAGATGCATAATCAAATGCATATGTACATTCATAATTAGATTAATGTATGTGTGTCATTATATGTGCAAACATGAGTGTGTGTGTGTGTAGACATATGCAATTCTATGTGTGTATGCTTGAATTCAAGAATCTTTCATCTTTCTCTCTCTAAATTTGAAGTTGAATCTGTTGCGTAATTTCTAGAAGTAGTGTCTCTTTGGGTGTCCGAGATCACCCATGCCCCTTGTCACATATCAAAATGAGTAGAATTCAACTTTCTACATCTCAACATGGATAGTCTACAAAAACAACAAGAAATAGAGAAAAAACACACTTTGGAAGTTCAGAAGAGACATACTTACTTCAAATTAGAGCTCACCATGCACATATGAAGCCATCGATGCATGGAAAAAGGCTTTCAATGTTTGCATATGCCCTTGGGCCACTCTTCACCATATCCATGCCCATCGAGCCAAGAGAAGGGAAAAAATGCACGAGGAAAGAGAGTTACGAGATTTCCCAAGAGCTCTCTTCAAGCTCTGATATCAAATGTGAGAAGTGGAGAATGACATACATGGGACTCACCTCCAAATCTATTTATAGCCCTCACCTAGTCACCATCTAGAATTCTCTCTAAGATCCGTCTACTCATTTGACCATCATGAGTAGGTACCTCATATGAACTCTCTGGCTTTTGGCCTTGGCTATCCCCCGAGCAAGGAACTTCTTGTTCCTCCAAGCATGTATGTCTCTAGAATATAACACCATTCATGAGTTTTAATAAACTCTTTCAGAGAACTTTGGAATCTTTATTCATCCATTGTTGTTTTGCTATGAGTACTGATCTAGAAGCAATACTCAATGGACAAATGATTTGTCTTAGACTTGAGTGTCTTCTACGATTAAATAGGTTCTATACATAACATCTATCTATGATGCTTAATTCAATTACGAATTGCATCTGGTTGAACCTCATCTAGAAATGACTCTTATGTTCCTTCAAAGTTAAGTCCAAGGTTATGATAAGCAAGAGGAAAGAATTGAGCCTCAATGTAACATATTCAAGCTTCTAAGACACTAAAATTGGCTAAAGTCAAAACATATGAGACTTAGAACTTCAAGCAATACTCAATGGGCAAATGATTTGCCTTAGACTCGAGTGTCTTCTACGATTGAATAGGTTCTATACATAACATCTATCCATTATGCTTAATTCAATTACCAATTGCATCTGGTTGAGCCTCATCTAGAAATGACTCTTATGTTCCTTCAAAGTTAAGTCCAAGGTTATGAGAAGCGAGAGGGAAGAATTGAGCCTCAGTGTAACATATTCAAGCTTCTAAAACACTAAAATTGGCTAAAGTCAAAACGAATGAGACTTAGAAATTTAAGCAATACTCAATGGACAAATGATAGTCTTATACTTGAGTGTCTTCTACGATTGAATAGGTTCTATACATAACATTTATCTATGATGCTTAATTTAGTTACGAAATACATCTAGCTAAACCTCATCTAGAAATGACTCTTATGTTCCTTCAAAGTTAATTCCAAGGTTATGAGAAGCCAGAGGGAAGAATTGAGCCTCAATGTAACATATTCAAGCTTCTAAGACACTAAAATTGGCTAAAGTCAAAATGGATGAGACTTAAAACTTTAAGGACCTGTTCAAGTCAATTTTCAAAAGTATTGTAACGATCTTCATGAGAAGTAAGCTAGATTCTCATATAATGCATTGGAGCTAAGTTAAACCATCATTCAATTACCAAAATTTTGTGTGGTATCAAACATCTGTGTCTTGGGACACCAAGCTTGATAACTATTTGGTTTTGTTTTACTTTACTCCAAAAAATGATGATGCTTGAATTATCTTGATTACTAAATTCATCCCCTTTCCAATCTCTTGAGATTTCTATATACTAGAATACCAATCTAGTATATATCTCTAACTTTAAGAGATTGATTCACCTGATTGTATTATCAAAAAGTTACTTTGAAATAAGTTAGTCTAACTTTCCTTGCAAGATGAAAGAAAAGCCCCATACGAATAGGTAATGGATACACATGGCCTTATGCAAAGGTTTGTGTGGATGTAGCTCTATATATCTAACCACTTCTGACATAGTGGAGTACTAATTATACATGGGACATCAAATTTGGTTGAATTCAAGATCTATGATCTTGGATACTATGTAAAAGGGTTTCTTAGGTAACTAGATCTGTCTACACGAATGGAGGTGCATTACTGATTTGAAAAACATACCTACATGATGCAATATGCATGTTGAGTAAATATGAATATGTAAGCCAATAAAAAAAATGAAGAAAAATATTTTCAAGCTCAAGGATAAGTTATTAGAGAAATATTTTTGTAGAAGTGTCTTTGGCTCTTTTGTAATTACAATGTCAAAAGTTCCATACATGAACTGTGTTTTATAGTAATCATTGTATGCAGATTATTACATTATCATGGAGAGGAACATGTGAATGCACAACAAGAAAGCTATCACCAATGCTTATTAAGAAATATTTGAATATGATTCAATTCATAATACTTTAATACTTATTCATAAGGCCTAAGAGCTTTAAAAGCTCTTGACTTAACCAGATGGTCTACTCAACATAATCAGTTTGTGGAATTCATATAAAACAATGAATGATACCATTTTAATGATCTTTTAACCACACAAATTTAGCTAAACTCCATCAAAGTAAGCTGGAGAAACAATAGGTATAATTATGGGAATAGCTAGCTACTTAGTGCTCCTATGCATATGTTTTCTGTGAAAGCATAAATAAACATTGATCTAGTCATTAATATTTAAGGAGTGTAAAAAATCATCCATTTTTTTGCTCAATTTTAGAGTGTTTTGCTGGAGACATTTAATTCTCCAAATGTTTGATCTATCTTGATTTAAGAAATCCTCTATATCAAGAATAAACCAAACTTTACACAAAATTTACATTATCTTTCAAGTTGATTAAGAAATGCTTCTCTATGTGAAGTTTCCTTCAGCTTCAATAGCCTGCTTCAGAAATGAACTTCAATCTCTGCATATGACTTTGATTTTAATCATTCAAATGATGCACACATATTCATACTATCTTTGTGAAACCATAATGATCATTAGTTCTTCAAAAGAACCATTAGATTTCAAATTTGATCACTTAGATAAAATCTATGTCAGAAATTACCTTCCAGAAATGGTGACTTTGACATGGTCAACTTCTCAAGTTGCTTTCTCTCAAAGTATAAGCCGTCTTTCTAAATGCTTTTAGCCAAAGCTTCATTATCTTTGAACTTAAATTTTGAATGCTCCAATATAAAAAACTTTACACTGAGCACTGAGATGCAAGCAAATCTTTGAGCAACAAAATGTGCAATTCTGAGAACTTCACTTGCAGACTTCTACATATGAATGTTCCTACTCGTCATACACACAACCTGAAGAGAATTAGATCATCAAACTTTGGTCATAGCTTGGTTAGCTTCTGAATTAGATGAATACAAAATATTTCCTGATCCACATGATCAGGCTGAGAGAATTCTAGGAAAGACTAGTCGCTAATCTCACGAGAAAATTCTCTGCACATCTATCTCTTAGAAAACTTGAATTCTATTGACTATATTCTCATCTATTCTTCATCTCTCTTCTATGTTACGACTATACATGAGTGTATATATACATATGAGTATGAACTCATCATTATATCAAAAGTAGTTTTGAAGTATTTTTCCAAAACTAATATATATAGATGTATAGAACATTTCTTCCTGATTCTTCACTTGACTTCATGCTTTGAGCTTGATTCTTTTCTTCACTTCTTCATTTCTAGACTTCATGTAATCATCCATTGATGATTGTCTTGCTCCAGCAACTCCCCCTCAATCATCAGTTGTGATTACACGCACCTTCTTTATACCTGCCATCTCTTTAAACCTTTGTAACTTTGGTCCATCCAAGCTTTTTGTCAGCATATCTGCCACTTGCTCTTTTGTTGGTGTATACATGACTTCAACTTCTTTATCAAGTACCTTTTCTCTTAAGGAATGATATTGAATTTCTATGTGTTTAGTTCTGGCATGAAACATAGGATTAGCTGCTAAATACAATGAACTCATATTGTCTCCAAATATGATTGGAATACTCTAATCAATTCCTAGACTTTTTAATAAAGTCCTCAACCAAATTACTTCCTTTGCAGCTTCCACCATTCCTTTGTATTCAGCTTCTGTGGATGAGAAAGCAATTGTATGTTGCTTCTTTGAACACCAAGAACTCTGATATGTCTTCATATCCTTGAACTCTTCTCCTCCATACCTAACTAATTTATGATTAATCTCCAAAGGTGTGGTTGAAGGTTTACAATTCTCCATATTAAAATTCATTAGAAGATTGTTCAGATAGCTTTCTTGTGTAACATACACTCCATGTTGAGTATATATAATTTCCATCCCTAGAAAATAAGACAAATTTCCCAAATCATTTGTGATTGAACTCCTTTTCCATTTGCTTCTTGAGCTCCTTGATTCCTTGAGCATCTATATGTGTGATAATAATGTCATCAACATAAATGCACACATAAATGATTCTATCTTCATTTGCTTTAACTAACAAACTACTATCTGCCTTTGGTTCTTGGTATCCAAGTTCATTCAATAACTTGACCAATCTGTAATTCCATGCCCTTGGAGATTGCTTTAAACCATACAAACCTCGCTTAAGCTTGCAAACATAATCTGATCCATTTGACTCTTTGAAACCCTCTGATTGCTCCATGTATACTTCATCTACAATATCCATTTAAAAATGCATTCTTTACATCTAATTGAGATAGTTTCCAACCTTTACATGTAGCAATAGCAATTATAGTTTTGATTGTAGACATCTTAGCCACTGGACTAAAGGTTTCATCATAGTCCACTCCATGTGTTCGGGCATATCCTTTGAGCACATGTCTAGCCTTGTATCTAGACACTTTTCCATCTGCAAACCTCTTTGTCTTATACACCCACTTGCATCCAATTACCTTTCGATTCTTTGGTCTTGGCACCAATTCCCATGTCTCATTCTCAAATGGAGCATCATACTCTTCTTGCATTGCTTTTCCCAAATTTTCCTTTCCTTTGGCTTCATCATATGTGGATGGGTCTTCTGATGGGGGATGATTCTAACACCCCAATGCAAAAATAGAAGATGGCTGCCCTCCACTAGGTCCACAAGCAGTGATATATTCTCACTATTCTAAACTTTTCTCTGCATCAGTACAAAGAATTAAAATGAAATTTTTCAGACTTGTAGTAGACCATAAGAGCTACCCAACAAGCTTTAAATAATCCCAAATGGGTATTCCAACTAGGAGAACCACCCTCTGCAAAACAGGCTACCTGTTTGCAACACTCTCTGCCTATGTGCAGAGATATACACTCACAACGTTGGCAATTTCTCACAACTCACTTAGCCAAATAACTTGAAACTCTGGCAACGTTCAGGTCACAATATGAGAGACCAAATGAAGCTTGAAATCAATGAAAATGAGTATAGTGAGAGGGCAAACAATGCTCTGTAATCTGGTACAATCGGATTTGGAAAAGCCTAACTACACCTCTAGATAGAGAGGAGCAAAATCATGAGAAAATGAGGTAAGCAAGCAAGGAGGCTACTTGCTGGAGTTTATGACCTCACTAAACTAAGTGGGAAACTTGTGGAATGCATACAACTCAAGAAACAAAGGCGGGATGATGTTTATATAGAGTTTTCCTATACTTTTCCTACAATCTAGCTAACCACCCACCAATCAGTATAGGTACACTTTTTGGTGGTTGATTTGATGAGATTTGAATTTGATTGAGTTTGGTGGAGCTTCTAACTTTATTCCACAAATTTGGGTCCTCCTTTTTGATTGGTCCACTTGAAAAACTCATGGTTGAGCCTTTTTGCATGATCGAGACTTGATTTTCAACACCCCCCCTCAAGTCTCAATGCCTAGGTCCTTCATTCCAATGCATGCCTTCAAGTGTTGCAGCTTTACTCCATCCAATGCTTTGGTAAACATATCTGCATATTGGTCCTTTGTATTGACATGCTCGACCTTGACATCCTTTGACATGATCTTCTCTCAAATAAAGTGGTAATGCACTTGTATATGCTTCGACCTTCCATGGAACATCGGATTTTGATCCAAGCATATGCTACTTATGCTGTCACAAAAAATTGGTACTTGCTTAACTTGCAAATCAAGATCAACAAACAACTTCTTGAGCCACATAAGCTCACATGAGACTTGTGCTAAGCCTTTATACTCAGCTTTGGTCGATGAAAGAGCCACGGTTGGTTGTTCCTTTGACATCCATGAGATGATATTCTTCCCTAGCATGATAACATATCCACTAGTGCTCCTCCTCTCATCTTTGGAACCTGCCCAATCAGCATCACAATAAGCTTGTAAATTTAATCCATCATCAAATGGATAATATAGACCTTCATTCACTGATCTTTGAGGTACCTAAGTACCCTTTTGGCTTCAACAAGCTGAGGTACTCTTGGTGCTTGCAAAAATTGAGATAACTCTCCAACTACATGTGCAATATCAGGTCTTTTCATAGTAGCTTACAAGAGAGAACCAATTATTGACCTATACATGGTCACATCCTTCACTTCTTCACCTTCATGAGCACTTAGTTTAACATTTACTTCTAATGGATTTGAAATGGGCTTGCAATCACACAAGCCAAACTTCTTCAAAAGATCGAGAATGTATTTCCTTTGCATCAAGTATATACCTTCCTCTTTATATAGTACTTCAATCCCAAGGAAGTACCTTAAAATCCATAAATCTGAGATTTCAAAACTCACATCCAAGCGTCCTCTTTATGTCCTTGATGTTGGCTTCATCATCCCCTATAATGATCAAATCATCAACATATATACAAATGAAAACAAACAGCGAGTCGTAACAAACGAGAACTATGTCGTAAAAAGAGAACACTCTCGTAAAAAATCAAGCAAATGGCAGCTTATGTTTGAGATTCCTTTATACCAGTATACATATATTACAAAAATGAGGTGAAAACATGTGATTTTTGTCATTTTTTGTAATTTTCTCATAAAAAAAGAGCTCAAAATGTAGTCAAAATTTCACTATATAAGGCATTGACATGTCCCAAAATGTATATGATAAGACATTGACATGTCCAAAATCTATATGATAGGACATTGACATGTCTAAAATCTATATAAAGAATGTAGAACTGAATAGTTCTTATACAAAAATAACATTTTAGACATATTTTTAATGGGTGGATATCTGATTGTTAGTCAAAATTGCTACAAAACATGGTTTCATTAACCAAACTACTTCGAGGCATTTACAAAAGCACTAAAAATGTCTGAGAGCTTCAATGCATCTCACAACTTTGTCGATCTATGTCTACACCCTCATCATCTGATGCACTTGATTCAGTCTCATACTGTTGAGAGCTCTCTTCTTCTTCTTCTATATCCACAAGAGCTCTGTCTTCATCCACGTACATACCAAATTCTGCAGGATCATGCACAACTCTTCTTGTTTGCCTATGATTTCCTGTACCACATACATCTGGAAGCTTTTGTTTTATCATGTTGATGGTTGCTTTCCTCAAGTGACCTGTTTTTGTCAAGGAAAAATCATAAACAAGAATATCTACATCATCCATTTTAAGAGTGGATGTGCTTCGAATATTCTTTTTCTTTTTTGAACCTGTTCGTTTAGTATCACACACCATTTCTAAGTTATATTTACCTGTGAATGCATTACTACTTTTAGTGTAATACCAATGCACCATCAAAGCCTCTATTCTTCTCTGATCAATATCTTTAGTTATCTCTAAAACCTTTGCAATCCAAAATGGTCTGGTAGCCTCATCACCATCAGCAAGAACTGCAATAAGTGTTCCAACATTTATCTCTATTAAATTTCCTTGCCATCTTGCTTCTGCCTGTTTTGTCATCCTTGGGCCTACATAAATATTTCTTTCTGGTGGATGTATAAAACTTTGAAGTGCATCTGCATTACATGCTTGGGCCACATTCACGGATCTTTGTGTACAAAAATCCCATGTGAATGGAACATCAACTGGCCAGTGACCTGCAATTGTATACTGTATAATCTCTTCTTGATGATTGAAAAAGTCCTCCCACCAAGATACATCTTGATCTCCAGCATATTTTTTTGCACGCTCAATATGTCTCTTCTTTTCAATGAGTGCATGCATCCAGCTTTTACTTTGATCAACCACATTTCCACATCTTTCTGTATTGTTTTTATCTTCATATGGTGATTGTTCTGCACCATACACTGTTACAGTAGACAAATTAGGCACCTGCAATAAGAATCTGCATCCCTCTTTAGGCTCCCACCCAAAAGAAGATGAATACTGCTTTGCAAATAAAAGGGTTATTTCATCAACCCTCCTCATCAAGAATACATGGTTGAAACTAATATTGTGCAATGGAGCCAAAACCTTAGCACTGTTATCAAGGCCCATTGAGCAAAAGTGCTTAAAGTCATAAATCTGTGTGAGGTGTTGAACTTCTGGTTTTGGAGTATATGCTTCTGAAATCAGCTCAGATAAAATCGGAAGAGTAAAAGCATTGTTACGTGCCAACTTCTTAGAGAAAGTACTGAACATTTGATCAATGTGATCATGAGTGTGGCCAACCAGAAGGAAATTTACCTTAACCTTCTGAAATACCCGTTTTTCAATAAGCATGCTTAAATATCCAAAGACTGTAGAATTTTTATTCTCTCTTGCAGTATTATCTAGTTGCAAATATAGAGTTGGTGGCAAAAGACCCTTCCATGATTGCAAAACACGATGAATGACAGTAACTGTAAGGTTTGGATCATTATGCACATTCGGATATGTGAAGAAAACCTTGGACATTACAGTTCCATTGTATACCAAAGCACCGACCAAATGCACTTGCACAAGGACTTCATCTCCAATGTCCTTAGGGATGCGATAAAAATGTGGTAAACAAGTTTTTTTTTTATCCATACCATCGATCAACAAACACATATAACGCTCCGGATTTCTGAGTGCTTTACTTCGATGATGAATTGCTTTCTTTCTCTCTAAAGATTGACTCTCACGATGGTTGTTAAGAAGGTTTTTAAAATTATTCTTTTCCTGTGGTGTTGTAGCTCCTTTTGCCATGTTTTTCAAAGTGGCGCAAACTGAACATTCACCCATTCTAACTTTACGAGGAATAGAAACATTGTTAAACTCTTCCTTCCATAATCGAGTAAAGTGACGATACAACACATACTTCTCATTTCTATTTTCCATGTCTTCTCTATATATTTGAAATACCTCTCGACGAGTAAAGTTATCTGACAAGTGCAACCTTCCAGTTGTAGGCATAACCTCACAATGCAAGCTAAAATAGTTCATCATCCAATTCATTGCATGACGTCCAACAGATCCTTTGGTCCCAACATGGAATGTATCCAAAATGAGATCCCCATTCAAAAGCCCTTGTTGAACCCTATGTATTCTAAAATTTCCCACACCCATTGCAATTTTAAATGCAGCCCTACAACATCGCATCCCTTGACTAAAGAAATATTCAAAACCAACACGTGTTACTGACATGTTATCCTCAAATCATTTGCATGCGAGAAACAAGGTATGTATCCTGCCTTTCACTATCTAAATGGAGGAATTTTTCTCTTAGGTGCTTTAGTTTCTTCATTCCTAAATTGTACAAACATTTCAAACCACAACAATGCTTCACAATATCCAATGCAATCTGTCTATCTGAAGTAAGAAATTTAAATCTTTTTTGACTTACTTCACGAGGCCTTCTTTTAAATTGTAGATTGAGCTTGCTTTGCTTTTTCGTTGCTCCACATGCACTTGAGTCAGAAGGGAGATCAATGGTTGGATCAGATGGGAGATCAAGAGGTGCATTTGGTTGATCAGCATTGCACTGTGAATTGGATAACTTAAATGACTCAACAGAAAACATGGAACCATCAGCACGTCCTAAATCATAGGGATCATCATTTCTGTGGAAAGGATCAACTGAGAACAATGAATCCGAAACTGTATCAATATGAGCAGAAGAAGCTGATGCCCAAGCATCCACTGAAAAGATTGAGCTCATCTTCACTGAGTTCACAGAAGACTGAAGATGAATGACCTTTTTAAATAAGTAGAAATCCGAGATCAAGTGAAGATGTCACATCAAATGTCACATCAAGAAGATATGAAATCAAAAGTTTATTAAAGTACATTAAATAACATTAAACATCAAATTACATCAAATAACTTAATTACTCAAATATACACTAATAAGGGAACCAAAGATTTGATTCACTTTTGAAATGAGAAACACAATTGATTTCTAACTAGATATGAGTCATTGAGTCTTAGCATTGTGAGTGAATCAAAATATATCCAAGTTGAGTTCCAACTGGATTATATATTAAAATTGTTTGTAGTAGTGCCATTGAAGACTATACAAGAAGAAATTTTACCTTTGGTACTAAATAAGATTTCAAGGATTAGGTTTCATTGTAGTCTTGGCTAGATCTCAAAGAGGTAGATGAAAGTATATTAAAAAAGAATTATGTGTAAAAGAGGTACATGGAATGTTTATTCATACATTGATTTTCCATTTTAGCAATGTGTTACAAGATAAATGTGAATATGAACTAAAGTGAGGAGGATAACACTATAAAGATGTCATTAATCTCCCATATTCAACACAACTTAGACTTGAAGTGTAATTTCCATGCAAATGTACATAAATAGTTGCAAGGTTCTTTACTTGAATGTTTATTCATACATTGATTTTCCATTTCAACAATGTGTTACAAGATAAATGTGAATATGAACTAAAGTGAAGAGGATAACACTATAAAGATGTCATTACTCTCCCATATTCAACACAACTTAGACTTGATTTTCTCCCAAGCAAGAGATTCTAAGAAAAAATTTCTACATGAGATTAGACATCCTCATGTACATACCATACTCTTGCCATTGAAGTGTAATTTCCATGCAAATGTATATAAATAGTTGCAAGGTTCTATGAATATTTCATTAAAGTGGCTTTGAAACAGCCTATTTGTGTGAGTGGTATTCCCTAGTTAGATTGGTTGACAGATATAGTTAGCAACTGGACTCATTCAGTTAGATCCAATTAGTCTCTGGTTCAAGTTACCCAATTGCCTATAAATAGCAGAGGAGGAGATCATTCTCATTTTCAAAATCCACGAGCAACAGAGAGCAACAGAGCACAGACAGCTATGGAGCACAGAGCTCAGCATACAAGCAAGGCAACTCTGATGGAGAAGAAGAATGTTGGCAAGAGTACCAAGAGGTAGACAAAATCATACCATAAAAAAATATTCCTAAAAGATTCCCTTTGTATGTTTGTGTAAAGAGTCTGCTTTCTAGGTTTTTATTTTTCTTAGCTCTAAAAATATAGATCCAATGAGGGTACAGCTCGATGCCTGGCATCGACTTTGTGTGCAAGTCGATGCCAGACATCGACTTGCAGGTGCAAATCGATGCCAGGCATCGACTTGAGGCTTCAAGTCGATGCCTGGCATCGACTTGCAGCCTCAAGTCGATGCAAGGCATCGACTTGCCTGGCATCGAAGTTGGCCTTAGAGTCGATGCCAAGCATCGACTTTAGGGTGCAAAGTCGATGCCAGACATCGACTTTTGGGTGGAAGTCGATGCTAGGCATCGACTTTTAGGTTCAAGTCGATGCCAGGCATCGACTTTTAAGTGCAAGTCGATGCCAGGCATCGACTTTGTGTGCAAGTCGATGTCGGGCATCGACTTGAGGGTGCAAGTCGATGCCAGGCATCGACTTGGGGGTGCAAGTCGATGCCGGGCATCGACTTGCACACAAGGTCGATGCCTGGCATCGACTTGCACTTAAAAGTCGATGCTTGGGATCGACTTGAACCTAAAAGTCGATACCTAGCATCGACTTGGGCCTTTGAAAACCACATTTACGTATGAGCTGATTATTCCAAGCGCCTTCAGGGATGCGGAGTCCAAGAGTGAGAGGCCCTTCAAGAAGCTGAGAGTCACCATGGGCTCTGGTGATCAGCAACGTGACAAAGGCATTGGTCACCAAGCGAAACCAAAGAAAATTATTGTATCCTTATCCTCTGAGAAGGCCAGCACCCCGCTAGGAATATCCTCAGGTGGACAGAGTAGCATCAAAATTCCTGAGGATGATACAACTATGAAGGATAGGTCGAGGGACGCTGAGGTCTTAAGGACAGATCGGCCACTACGGGACATGACAAATCTGGAGTGGTGCCTTCAGTATGTTGAAGAGAAGAATGCAGTCCTTCTTGTGTTCGCAGGGGCATATGGGAGAGGAAAGATCACGACAACACAAGGTTTTCAGTATGGCCTTGTGTACAAACTGGATTATGAAGATGAGGATTCTGACAACCTCCTTTTCTTGGTAGAGACATCGAAAGGTTTGAGAAATGTTATATGCAAGATGGATTTCTTGTGCCCAGAGTGTTGTGTTCTAGATGGTCTAGCTGAGATATGCAAGGACTCAGTCAATCTTATCAAGGACTTGATGCCATGGATCCAGGGCAACATCATGCCAACACAACAGAAGATGACAACCCCTGTAAAGGCAAGGGGTAAGCAGAGCGTGCAGAAAAAGCTTCAAAAGAAAAAGAAGAGAATTTCAGAAGAGGAGTCTTCTGACTCAAGCTCTAGCTTTGAGGATATAATTGTTGCACCTGGTGGAGAGCTTGCCTCGGGTGTTCTTGGTACTGAGCAGAACAAGATGAGGGAGGATATAGCTAAAAGAAAAGTTGTGAAGAAGGGGCAGTTGTTCCACCTGCCAATCAATATCATCCACAGGCCACCAATAGATCCAGTCATAGGGAGGAGGCCCCTTGAGATCAGGGAGCCACACAATTTGCATGTGCAGAATCTTAAGAAGAAAATGAAAATAAATCCTCATGCTACTGTTGTGCCATTCCTTGTCATGGTGGATCCGAATGAGTGCAGCTCTGTGGACGAGTTCAATGAGGGTTTGTTTGAGGATTATACTTATTATGTGATTGGAGGTTCACACTCTGCAAAGGCCCGTAGACAGCTAGTGAAGGAGCACCCTACCACATTTTTCTTTAGGTATGTAGAGTGTAAGATATATGCTGGTCTTACAACTGAGGAAGCCAAGCTTCTTGCTTGGGATCACAACAATCACAATGACTACAGGCAAAAAATGTCCTCCATAGAGAGAATTCGGTTCTTCCACCATGAATATGAAGATTGTCTTGTGAAGGAAGCTGCAAGAATACATCCCAATCTACGAAAGCAATGCCTTATTGAGGTTGGAATTGCACTGGATGAGAATAGAAAGTCTGATGCCTTGAGGAAATATGATCCATGGTTTCAACTGACATTCAGATCAGGTGAGATCTGGGATCTACAGGATAAAATTTTCACAATGTGGGAGAACAAGGAGGTCAAGGGCCAGAAGCAACGAAAGTCGAGGCCAGACCCATAGGTTGATCTGAAGGGAAAGGGAAGGAAAGCTGACCTCTCAATTGAAGAGGCTCCTGAGGACATGAAGCTGACACCATGGAGGGCCCTTCAAGGAATCAAGGATGATGTCACTGATTTTGCAGAGTTGACTATGTCTCCTCTTTGGAGGATAGTAATTTTCCATAGCAGAGACCAGTCCTTCTCTGTTTCAACTGCTCTGAAGGCAAGATGTCATGCTATGGAGTGCCTCACGTGGTAAGTAATCTTCTTTCTATCTCCGTGGCTTTAATGATGCTCTCTGTGACTCATAGTTCTTGTTTGCAGGGTGAAGACAAACGTAAATCACACTCCTTTGCATAGGTTTGTGAGCTCCACTGAATGCATTACAGTTGGCTATTATGATGAAGTAAGCAAAAGGAGAGTCAAGGAGCATTGCAATGAGAATGGGATCTCAAATGTGCTCATGTTCCCAGCCGTTACCAAGAAACTTTGTCATGTAGCTGGGGACATGACATTGGTTAACCCCTATCAGAAGCCACAAAAACTCATAATGAGATTGCTTCAGCTATTCTCCAATGATGATGACTGGGTCCTAGACCTTTTTTCGGGCACAGGTAATTTCAATTTTCACAATTTTCATTAGTCATGGTTGATTGACGCCTCTAAGTGGTTTTCTGCTGTTTCAGGAACGACTCTAGCTTGCTCCTTAAAGATGTTCAGGCACTGCATAGCTGTGGAGAAGGATGATGCTCAAGTGAGCTTCATTAGAATGAGAATCAATGGGCTGAATGAATGCCCAGATGAAGACCAAGAGGTTGGAAGGAAGCACATTGCAGACACGGAGAGATTCCAACCGGCTTCAAGGGAGCCTGTTCCCCCACTTGCAGATGAACCGGGGGACATGGCTGACCTTGAAGAGCCAATCTTGGAGCAAGAGAGGCAGGATATGTGTTCTAATGTTCCAGAGGATCCCAATATCCTTGAGCCTGAGGAAAGCTATGATCAGCTTCTATTGTAGATTCATATTACTCTTGTACTTACACAGCAAATGTAAAAAATCATTTTAATAGAAATATAATGTCGAGTTCTGCTTCCACTTTGTGTTCAGCTTGATTTATCTTGAGCATTTCTCTGATCATGTGTGAATGTTTCTTAGTATAATTTTGTTGATTATTATCTTCTCTTGGGAATGCTTTTGTGAAATGTATTTCATATTCTGTAAATATGGCCATGCATTCAATGAGGATCTTAACCATACAAAGGGGATGATCTTAATTGCCTTGTTAAAATGTTCCGATTTTTGCAACACATGTACTCTAATTTTCGAGTAACTTTTAATCAGCTATAATCTGTGCTTGCTGAGGTTATGGATGTAAGGAAGGAGCTTCCCAAACTCTTACTTGTACCTTCAACACTAATCTATTGTCAAAGATCATGATGTGGGATTCTTGATCGGCTGAACAACTAGTTTTCATGGCAACAAGAATTTTATTATATCTATCTTGACTACTTGGGATATGAGATCAAGGTTCTAGTGACAATATTTACAAGCAAGAACAAGTGATGCTTTCTAGATATTGTAAAATGCTCACTTTATTGCTTGATATAATGGTCTTTAGGTAAAAAGGAAAAGAGAACATGACTTTGTTCTCCTTTGTTGTGACTCAGTGTTAACAATTTTGCTACCTTCCTTCTTCACAAACAGTGATGGGTCTGCATGAGTCTGATTGTATCCACATTTTACCTAGTCCAAAAGTCTTTGGTTCTAAGCTTTGGGGCTTACTTGAGTCCATAAAGATCCTTCTTTAGCCTGCATACATGATGTGGAAACCTCTCATCTTCAAAGCCTTGGAGCTGGTCCATGAAGACTACCTCTTCAAGCTCTCCATTTAGGAAAGCATTCTTCACATCCAACTGGTACATCTTCCAACCTTTCGAGGCTGAAATTGCAATCAAAATTCTGATGGTGGACATCTTAGCTACTGGATTGAATGTTTCCTCAAATTCTATGCCATAGGTTTGAGCAAAACCTTTGGCAACCAGCCTTGCTTTATACCTAGAGATGTTCCCATCTGCATGCCTCTTTACCTTGTACACCCATTTGTTGCCAATGACTTTCATGTCCTTTGTTCTTGGCACCAATGACCAAGTATCATTTTCTTCAAGTGCTTTGACTTCCTCCTCCATGGCTTCAATCCATTCCATTTGCTTATTTGCTTCTTCAAAAAAGTTAGGTTCTTCACAAGCTATAACTTGACTCATGTAGGCATAGTGTCTTGCAATGAATGAATCATAAGTTAACCTTTGAACAGGGTATTTAACCCTATTGCATGGCCTTACCTCACCATTAGGTGGTAGGAATCTCCTCCTCCTTGGTTTATATGCTTTAAATCCTGGAGTTTCTAATTTTTCCATATCTTCATCACTTGTAGATTCCATGTCTACCCATCGATGGTCTTTGTCATTTGCCTTTTCCTTTCCTTTGCTACTTTCTTCACTTGAATGAGCTTCATTCCTTGTCCTTTCCATGCCAAGCTGATGTAGTAATCTCCTCTGATGGTGTGCTTGAAGTGGTTGGACCACTTATCTCCATGCTTTGTTGTTGCTCTTTAAACTCCTTCTGGGCTTCATATGCATCGTCAACCTATAACACATCTTTGCTACCATACCAAGGTAGGAACTCATCAAATGTTACATCCCTAGATACCTTAAGCTCTTTGGTGCAAGGGTTATAGCATCTAAAACCCTTTTTCTCTAAAGAATATCCAAGAAATATACACTATCTGCCTTCGGGTCTAACTTGTGTCTCAATTCTTGAGGTATGTGAACATAACACACACAGCCAAATACTTTGAGATGTGAAAGTTGGGTTTCTTACCACACCAAGATTTATAAGGTGTAACTCCATGTACTCCTGAGTTTGGACACCTATTCATAATGTATATGGATGTATTTGTTGCATCAGCCCAATAAGAGTTAGGAACATTTATTTCATTTAACAGCGATCTAGCCACTTCTGCTATGTATCTATTCTTCCTTTCTGCCACCCCATTTTGTTGAGGTGTATACCTGCAAGTGAATTGCCTTTTGATGCCATGGTCATGTAAAACATCTGAAAATTCATTTGAAAAATACTCTCCCCCTCCATCCGATCTGAGAGTCTTTATATACTTCCTTGTTTCCTTCTCCACTAGGTTTTTGAACCTCTTGAAGTGGTAAAACACCTCTGACTTTGAATCCATGCAATACACAAACCTTGAATGATCATCTATAAATGTGACAAAATATCTATTACCTCAAATGGATGGCTCCCTTGTAGGTCCCCATACATCTGTGTGTATGAGATTCAACACTTCATTGCTCACATGTGCTTCCTTCTTGAATGACAATCTGCTTTGTTTTCCTAATTGACAAGCATGGCAAAAATATTGCATATTCTGAGATGTAAGATCAAGTAACCACTCACCAAGGCCTTCCTTTGCATGTCCTTCATCCTTTGTAAGTTTATGTGCCCAATTCTTTTATGCCATAAGTCCATTCTTGCAATCTTTTTATTTCCAATTGACAAGTAGATATGTGAGGTGTTGACGACTTTACCTCCATGGTGAAAAGTCTTCATTACTTCTTTCCTTTTGCTATGAGCTTGTAGTCTTGCATGGGGTATTCAACAAAACATCCTTGCTCATTGAACCTCACCTCATAACCTCTTTCAACCATTTGACCTACCGAAACCAAGTTCTTTGTGATGGTTGGCACATGCAACACATCCTTCAACACCTTGGACCTTTGAGATCCATTCAATGCAACATCTCTCGCATGTGTAATAGTGTCATCCCCTGTCTCTACATGTCCTTGAGTGATGGGTGAATATAAATTAAAGAAAACATCTTTACTGCAACTCATATGGTTGCTACAACCACTATCAATGTACCATGTAAAATCTGAATTGACTCTTTCACTTGAACCATACATCATAAGCAAGTTCTCATTTTCTGAATTTGTTGAAGTACTAGCATAATTACCTTGGTTCCTTTTGTATCCTTGATTTCCTCCTCCTTTGGACCAACAATCTCTTGCGTAATGGCCCGATTTTCCACAATTGTAGCATTCTCCATTGAATACTTCTCTTCCATGTGATCTTCCTCCTTTTCCTCTACTCCTTCCTTTTGTTCTTCCACAAATCCAACAAGCTTTAGCATTTTCTTTATTCTTACCTCCTTTATCTTTACCTCTGAAATTCATCTTTCCTTTCATGAAGTTTACTTGGCTTGAAGACCCTTCTTCATCATTTGTTTGCTTGCATTTAGCATTCTTCTTCTTGTCCTTTGAATACGTTTCTTGGCTTGAACTTTTGTCATCCTCTCCTTTAATGTCTTGCTCAAATGTTAGCATATGTCCTAGCAATTGATTAAGATCAATTGTTGTAGACTATATGAAAAGCTTCCAATTTTCATCTCCTCTTCGACCTGTAAGTATTTGCCTTACCAACTTGTCTTCTTCAATATCTTCATCTACTACTCCCAAACTATCTGCAATGTCCTTTATCCTTGTAACATAATCAGAGATTGACTAATAACCTTTCTTCTTGAAAGTTGTAAACTCAGCCCATAGTGAAGCCTTCCTTGATTTGGTTGTGTTTTGAAAATGTTCTTCCAAGGCATTCCATACATCCGCTACACTTTCTAATCCTCTAATGTCTTCAAGACTTTACCCTTTGCTGCTTCAATTCACAAGATCTTTGATATCTGCAACAGTTAGGGTTCTCCTTGCTTCTTCTTCATCTTGATTTGATCTTTCTGCTCTGATACCACTGTCTCTATATCAAGAATAAACCAAACTTTACACAAAGTTTACATTATCTTTCAAGTTCATTAAGAAATACTTCTTTGTGTGAAGTTTCCTTCAACTTCAACAATCTGCTTCAGAAATGAACTTCAATCTCTGCATATGACTTTGATTTTAATCATTAAAATGATGCACACATATCCATACTACCTTTGTGCAACCATAATGATCATTAGTTCTTCAAATGAACCATTATATTTCCAATTTGATCGATTATATCAAATCTATGTTAGAAACTACCTTCCAAAAATGGTGACTTTGACATGGTCAAATTCTCAAGTTGATTTCTCTCAAAGTATAACCCGTCTTGGTAAATGCTTTTAGCCAAAGCTTCCTTATCTTCTAACTTAAATTTTGAATGCTCTATAAAAAAACTTTACATTGAGCACAGAGAAGCGAATCTTTGAGCAACAAAATGCGCGATTCAGAGAACTTCACTTGCAGACTTCTACATATGAATGTTCCTACTTGTCATACACACAACCTGAAGAGAATTAGATCATCAAACTTTGGTCATAACTTGATTAGCTTCTGAATTAGATGTGTACAAAAGATTTCTTGATCCACATGATCACGCTGAGAGAATTCTAGGAAAGACTAGTTGCTAATCTCACATGAAAACTCTCTGTACATCTATCTCTTAGAAAACTTGAATTCTATTGACTATATTCTCATATATTCTTCACCTCTCTTCTACATTACTAATATACATAAATGTATAGAACATTTCTTCCTGATTCTTCACTTGACTTCATGCTTTGAGCTTGATTCTTCATTTCTAGACTTCATGTAATCATCCATGGATGATTGTCTTGCTCCAACATGTTTGTTGTACATAATCATAAAGGAAAAACCAAGCACATATCTCATTTGCATGAGAGTTACAACAAACAATCTAAAAATGAAATATATGCTTGATGCATCGCCAAAACTGGATTCTAAGCCACTCTCTAATGTTATGGATTTGACCAAAAAAGTTTAGTACATATGAAGAAGACATAACTGAATTTCTTTTGCAATAATAGCTATTTCATAATTGATGCAACGATACCTAATTAAAAAATTTCATCTGTTGTAGGTGAGTTCTCATAATTGAATCAAGCACGTTAATATGATCAATATTATTTTCAAATAATAAAGTATTGAGATAGCATAAGGTTTTATTTTATCATATGTTGATGAATTGAGGAGACCTATTGAATGTATGAAAGATTTTTGTATGACATGTGGCCATCTTAAATTAAGTTCCTTGTTTGAATTCATCCCCTACTTGCTTGTTTGTTCTCGAGACAGTTTTCTATCTTCATTGTCTAGCTAGTCTAAACACATAGTCTGTAGTTTGGTGATATCAAACCAAATCATTATTTTAAGGTTGAGTCATGATTTTGGATTGTGTTTTGGCCACAACAAGAAGCTTAAATAAGACATCAAGAGGGTTAGCACATCTTGAAGGTGAAGGTTCTTCATAAAGCGCATACTTAGATACATCTATGCATACACACGTACATTATCTCATTCATATGTTTGTACATATGCACATATACATGTGCATACACATATAGAGACACACGTGTGTGTGTGTGGGAAGTGTGTTAGAAAGATAAATTATGATTGATACGATTTGCGACCTATAGGAATCCATACATATGCAAAGAAGTCCCTATGCTACGGCCGAAGAGACTTGGCTTTGATACATTTCTACTACGTCAACATGTATGCTATAATGTGAGTTCCATCATGCGTGACATGTGTCTGAATGTCTACTTAGGAACGTAGCTCTCGGAAACAATAATAAGCTTCCTCTATGCCTAGTCAAATACTTGCCTAAGCGAAGTGGTCCGTTTACACATCAACAACACTCTTGTCAACGCAAAGAAGAGTGATCGACGTACAAGAAAATAGAATCTTATAAATTTTATATCTTTATTTTTCTTTTAGTATCAAAGAGGAAGGAAACATGCCCATGAGTTGAGAAGCTCGTGACTTTAGAAGGAATGACTCTGGAATATATTACTCATAACAAGATTATATGTGTGTGAAGTTCACTTTTTATAGGTGGTTTGGTAAACCTTTGGCTTTCTTTGGTAGAAGTTCAAAGTTCAACTTTTGGAGTGGACATGTAATGGCTCTTGCTAGTTTAAAATTAGTTATAATCGAATTTAACTCACACTTTTTTGTGAGATACGTGAAGTTCTCTGAATATTATGCCCATTCACCTCGACAATTATACTTTCAAAGTTAAAATCAAAGGAATAAACACTTGCCTAACCTCCTTTAAAAAAAAAAATATATATATATATATATATATATATGTGTGTGTGTGTGTGTATGAATTTGAAATCTGGCTAACATTTCAAAAAGGAATCCCACATGGTAATGGGAGTTGAAGCCTCCCTATCCTTCAAGGAGGAGGCAGCTTCTCTGAGAGTTTGAGTGGGAACATGCCTTAAGAGGAGCGATGGTACGGACTGAGAAGGAGTAAAAGAGCTACACAGTATATCCTCGAGTCTTGTTGTGTATTGTGCATGACATGTACCGCCTTTTCGAGGTCTGTGGAAAGGAAGAAGGGATGGTATTCAGAAAAAGGGAAGACAAAGCCTAGATGTTTGGGATTTTGGAAAGTCAAATCATCCAACGTGAGTTGTTTCAGAGTATAGTGGAGGAGGTTACAAAAACTGGACTTTTCTTCAGTTCATGACACTACATGACACTCGTAGAGGGAGGGGTTAGGGCCTACAGTACCAAAAGTAGTACCGAAAATACTGCGAGGGGAGGAAGAAGAAGAAGACGACCGTTCTCTCTTCTACTTAATAGGAAGCGTGTGTGTGTGTTTGTGTGTGTGTAAACGAGACAAGAGCTAGAGAGTTTGGACAACTAACGCCCATATCTGAGGAGGGTTCACACTACTCGTTCTCTGCTTGTTTTCTTCAAGAACCATGAGCCTCCTCAAGCTCAAACCAGAAGCACATACATCTGCCCATCCAAGCAACTTGGCTTCTAAGGTTGATGCTTCTTCTTCCTTGTCACATCCTCCAACTGCTGAAGTGCTTACATGATGTAGATTGCTTACTACACTCTGCTCAAGCTTCATTACTGCATGCTCCACCACCCACAGGTTCTTCATAGACAAAGAAAAGCTACATTCACTTTCAAGTCAATAGAGTTAGGACACATATGAAGCTTATTAATGAGTTCAATGAAGACTGGGAATGTTCAATGACATGATGATTACAAGAGAGGCACTCATCCAAAGGTCAGTAACCATCTCAATACATTGTTTGTTGCATTATTGCATTGATGTATGCTTGGACATAAAATGAGTTCCTGAAAACAGGGGATATACAGAGGCATGATTATGTATGTCATTGCAAGGCATAATCCTTTCATGCCTTTTTGAGAGTCACTTAACTACCAATGCCCATTATTTAAAGATATCTAAGCTATCCATCAAAACAAAAATAAAATATAGCACACTATGAATGATTTCATGTACTTAAACATGGAGCATTGATGAAAAGGACATAGGAACTTGTTCCACACTGCTATATTGTTATTTATACATAATTAAATATGTTGTATGTGTTTTTTTAAGTTTGGGGTCAGATCTTACCATCTATTCTTCCCATAGGCTTTCTGCTCCTAGTACATCACCATCCTTGATGATCCATATTCCAGTTATGATGCCAATACTCCTAAAGACACATAGATAGATAGTGAGACACATACAAAGAATGAGAAGAAAAGATAATGAATAATATACAAATACATGTGATTGAAAAGTAAACAACAATATGAACAATGAAGAGCTTCTTTCTAGAGCTCCATATAAATAACATCAAATGCCAATTATCCAAATGAAGAAAGGAAAAAAAAAACAATTTTTGAGCTCCATGATGAATAGACATTACTGTTGAGTTCTTTTGAACCTGTGTAGCGAGGTGACCATCTTGTGTACATGTACAATGGGCTTATACATCTTATTCTTTTACCACATGGTTAAAACTTGTGAGCAATTACATCTATTTTCCTAATCTTCTTGCACATATGCATGTAGGAGATGGTGCGGTGCATAAATCTTTAGGTTTTCTTCTGAATGAAAATCAGGCGAGCTCGAAACCTCTTAACGTGGGGGGAGGTTCAATCCCCACTTATGGCAGTATAGTGTGGGCCTAAAGCGAATGTAAATCATGTTATATCTAGTTGAAATTAGTTACCTTCGAGCAATCTAACCCTTACTTTGTGGAATACAAAGAGTCCCATGAATATTATACTCGTTCATTTATACAATTGCAATTTCAAAGTTAAAATTCGAGAGAGTGGACTTCGGCTGAACCTCCACTAAAGAAAAAAATCAGACGAGCTGCATGAAGGCAATATGAAGGTCTGATGAGTTCTAAGATGGTGGGCAAGATCTTGAGAGTAAGGCACGTATATAGTGAAAGGATATCCCAATGCGATGGATCTATGTGACCCCTCTTTTTTTCTTCGTTTTGGTGGGGAAGGGGGGACATTATTGAATGAATCGGTTATACTGCTCTGCTAGCTAGAGCGTACTATCCTGCGCCTCTGCACCCTCTTTTCTCTCTCTTCTGTCTGCGTTGCTTCGTCTTCGTCGGTTACTTTGTCAACCACCTCTCATCAAAAAAACCCCTTCTCAGCTCTGTCCAACATTGACTCTTCTCTCTCTCTCTCTGCGTCTTTTCATCCAGTACTTCAACCATTACTTCATCCTTGCATTTCGGTTCTTAAACCCCCGCCCCCCTCAACTCCCTCGTCCATCGTCCTCTCTCTCTCCCCATTGAAGTTTGTTCTTCATCGCATCATCACTAACTTCGCCAACAGCAATCCCTTCTCCTCAGGCTGCAAAGGAACATCATGCTCTCTGCCGCTCCAAGGAGCAGCACTGGCAGCAGTAGCTGCCATTTCTCGCCTACCTTACCCCATTTTCTATGGAGGTGCAATCCTAGCTCCGCCCCCCATGTAGACGGCTGTCGAGAAAATGGCTTAGCACAGAGCCGCGTCCTCGGCACTCACGGCGGACGGGAACCACTAAGAGATACCTGGAGAAGTGCCTCTACAGACCTGACGCCCGTAGGCGATAGCTGTGGCAGCTCCGGCATTGACGATCACGACAGTGGCGGTTCTGAATTTGATTCTGATAGAGGACCCAACGATCGAGATGATTGCATGGAGATGGCTAAAAGACGTTCTTTCACCGAGTTTCTCAGCCCGCACGCTTCTTCGAATTCAAGTGAGCTGGCCAGTGAGCTGATTTGCCAAGGTCAAGGTTCCATTGACAGCGAAGAGGAGAACAATCGCCATGGAGGAAGCCTAAGGTTGTTCGGGGGTAGCTCTACGCCTCATCCAGAGAGAGGCAGTCAGATAATGGATGGGTACGAGACTCTTCATGATACCGCTAGACTCAGTGATGAGCACTGCATTCGCAAAACGATGGCGCATGCAAGTGGGGTTGCCGATGCCGCTGTTGCGACAGCCACTACCGCAACTTCTGCTATGCTATTTAGCAGTGAAGAATACGAAAGCTCTACAGGCTACATGTACAGTTCTAGCGCCGCTAAGGATAGCTACGTAGTGAAGGCGGAACGTGAGGATATCTCTCATTCGAGCCATTTCATGCTCACGGGGAAGACACAGGCCGCCTCCACAAGTGTGTTGAGGCTTTGCTCGAGAGGGCACTGGAAGCCTTCGGAGGATTCCAAATTGAAGGAGCTTGTGGCTCTGTACGGGCCTCAGAATTGGAACCTCATTGCCGAGCACCTTGAAGGAAGATCAGGTGCTTAAACTGTTTTTCACTATGCCTTATGCGAGTCTGGTCGTCGTCATCTTGCAAGTTTTTTGATGAGATTATGGAAACGCGGATTGTGCAGTTTTATTGAGAATTTGATTACTTAAATGTCATTACATGTCTGATGGGTTCTTTGCTGGCACAGGTAAGAGCTGCAGATTGAGGTGGTTCAATCAGCTGGATCCCAGAATCAACAGACGACCCTTCACGGAGGAGGAGGAGCAGCGACTCCTTGCTGCACACAGTGTCTATGGGAACAAGTGGGCAATGATCGCTCGGATCTTCCCCGGTCGAACAGACAACGCCGTGAAGAACCATTGGCACGTGCTTATGGCACGGCGCTGCCGTCGCGCTCTGCAGGAGCAAGCGGGGAACCGCTGCGCTGGAGCCATAGCTGGTAGTCCTGATTTGCTCAACCGCAGCATGCGACAGTGCGGCACGACGACTGCGGCTATGGCTCAGACCATTCAGGAAGCAGCGTATGTTGACAGGGGATCTTGCACCCAGGGGGAGGGCGTGCCATTAACTCGCCATGGTGTCGAGAGTTGTAGCGCGATGGCATCTCAGCCATGCTTGCGCTTCCTCCGGTCACCCGTATGTCTCGCTACGATGAAAGAAGCTCCATCAGCTCATCAAGGGATGGAGTCTAACCTTGCTAGGAATAATACCAGCAGTGCCGAGGCTTCATTATCTCGAGCTTCAATACCAGCGACGGCGGTAGCCTCATCACTGGCGTCTTCGTCAGAGACGAGGTGGCTGTTAGGATCCATGGATTCAAGCGTGTTGTCTGCCGCCGATGGAGAGTGCCGACGGCATCCTCATCTTGGCACCAGCGGCGGGCCTCAACACTCGGCTCTCATAGATTTCCTGGGCGTAGGTGTACGATGAACGTGCCCAATCCGTGTGTGTGCGTGTGCGGAACAAACGACATATACCCATACACACACGAGTGTGCATACAGGCATGCAGCCAGAGCGAGAGAGAGAGAGAGTGAAAACCACCCCGGCTTTCCCCAACGATGGCGACGAACATATACAGCCGGTCCCCCTATACAGAGCTTTACATTTGTATCTGTATAAAAGAAAGACATGTTCCCCATCGCCTTGCATGTACCCTTTCGTACCAGTCTTATCTTTTTTTCATAACTCTCCGAAGTACATCTCTCTGTGTGTGTCTCTCTCTCCTCATGTCGCTATCCCTACATGCCGTGTTTCCCATCAAGCACACGTATACATGGCATCCTAATTTTGTGTCTCGCAATCGCCACCTTATGAACCAAGATTATCGATGTAAATGCTGCTAAACGCGAATGTGTGTACGATTGAATTAGTAGGGTTTTCCGAAGTTAAGTCCTCCGCACCATCGCTGTCTGATTCCTCAGTCTTCACAGAAGTGCGTGCATATATAGTTGCGCGTAAGTCACAGAATAATGTTTCTGCGCGGACCACCTTCTCTCTCTCTCTGTCCCTCTCTTTCTCTCTCTCTCTCAATACGTTGCATATACTCCTTCAGCTCTGTCTATGTCTACGAACCAACTGCAGAGTCATTGACGTACAATGCGCATATATTTGTCTTCATAACTTCGCCTCTCTTTCAGTGTCGAAACTACTTTGAGTGCTGACTCTCCAGAACACCCCAGTTCTTCGCCTGTACCACAGTACAAGCTCTTCGCCTGCACCACAGTACAAGCTGCCATGGCGCATTGGCACATTGTGTGCCGCGTTTTCAAGTTCGAGTTGGTACAGTTATGCTCCTTCCAGGCTTCCAGGGTCCTTGTTTCCGTTTCTCTCTTGTTATCATGAAACCTCTCTGTATATCTCCTTATGTGTCTTTCTCTTTCTATGGCCTGTTTGAGGCGATGTGCAGCGTACGTCCACGCAAAATTCCCAACTTCCAATGTTAGGGCAGGCCGCTGAAGCGTAGACAATATATGGGCAAGTGTGCAAGGACAGGCACAAAACGGGAGGAGTCTCGAGAGGAAAGGGGACTGCGGCATGGAGCAAACTTCAAAAGGGGTGGCACTGTCGGAGTTCACATTGTCATTTGTGATGTTCATCTTTGGGATAACAAGACTACAACGGCTTCAAGGTATCACTGTTGACGAGAGGAAAGCATACACATCTGAACTTAAGAAATGTAAATTTAGATAAGGATCACTTGATATGAATATGATGATAGAAGCCGCACCTTAAGACCCAGGTCCTAGGCATTGTAAGTGAGATGTCGGAGGTTCAAGCCCCAAGTGCTGCTCCTACACCCGCTATCTTCCAAAGCTAGGATGAATTGGACTTTGTGGGCTAGTGGACTACGGTCTTTACACAAAAAACATGTTTGGGGTCTCGGGGCGAGGTGGATTCTCAGCCCATGTAAAAAAGTCTCTTCATTGGGCCTTAGGCCCTCTCTTTTCAAGCTCTACCTTCATGGGCTTTCATGCTCCATAATCTCGGACATGTTGGGCATACAACCCTTGCTTGTTGGGATATAGGGGTCCATGGGCACTAATTAAGCTTTCATTGGTACTTTCAATTAATTCAAATGTATTTTGGAGAGTAAACTTGAGGCAAACTACCTTTAAGATGTAGATAATATTAATATTTGAGCATGCGAGCATGACTTAGAAAACTCTTACCGTATGATGACTTGTAGCATGTGTGTGTATGTCTTAGAAAACTCTTACCGTATGATGACTCTTACCTTATGATGACTTGTAGCACGGACAACAAAATGTGTATATGTACATGTGTGTATGTGTGTACATGTACATGTACCGTTAAGGGTACATCTATGTGTGTGTATTTCTATGTGTATGTGTATGTACACGTGTATGTTCATTTATATGTGCGTGTTTGTGCATGTGTTCAGGTGTATGTGTCTTTGTGTGCATCCATGTGTGTATGTGCGTGTTAAGATGTGTTGTGTGTGTATATGTGTGTGTATATATATATATATATATATATATATATATATATATATATATATATATATATATATATATATATATATATACTATATATATATGTGTGTGTGTATGTGTATGTGTATGTGTATGTGTATGTGTATGTGTATGTGTATGTGTATGTGTATGTGTATGTGTATGTGTATGTGTATGTGTATGTGTATGTGTATGTGTGTGTGTGTGTGTGTGTGTGTGTGTGTGTGTGTGTGTGTGTGTGTGTGTGTGTGTATGTGTATGTGTGTGTGTGTGTGTGTATGTGTATGTGTATGTGTATGTGTATGTGTGTGTGTGTGTGTGTGTGTGTGTATGTGTATGTGTATGTGTATGCTTGAGGAAAACTTCCTTTAAGATACAGATAATATTTGCGCATGCGAGCATGACTTAGAAAACTCTTAATCGCATGACGTTTTATAGCACTGACAACAAAATGTGTATGTGTACATGTACATATGTGTATGTGTACATGTACATATGTGTGTATGTGTACGTGTACATGATGTCTTATAGCACTACAACAAAATGTGTATGTGTGTAAATGTACATATACCAATATGGGTACATCTATGTGTGTGTGTTTCTATGTGTAGGTGTATGTGTGGATGTGTATGTGTATGTTCATGTATATGTGTGTAAATGTGTATGTGTGTACATGTACATATACCATTATGGGTACATCTATGTGTATGTGTGGATGTGGATGTGTATGTGTATGTTCATGTATATGTGTGTGTGAGAGAGTGCATGCATGTGTGTGTGTTTGTGCATATGTGTTCATGTGTATGTGTCTTTGTTTGCGTCCATGTGTCTATGTGCATGTTTACATGTGTCATGCATGTGTGTATATATATATGTGTATGAATATATATATATATATATATATATGTATGTATGTATGTGTGTGTGTATGTATGTTTGTATGTATGTATGAAATCGAGTTTTCTTATCTACTTAGAGAAGCTAATTAGGGAGAGCGCGATGAGAAATTGAGCAAGAAACCATGTAAGCATGTAGTATGGGATGTGATCGATGGGATGGGGTAAGAAAAACAGGTGAAGGACCTCTTTGGAAGACTTTTTTGACCTTGTAAACTGGACCCTCCATCAACTTTTTTCATTTCCACTTACTTATGCCTACATCACCAAATTCATTGAGCCATAGCTTGGTGTTCAGAGCTTGGATTTGAGTGATTCTTGTTTCATTTTGAAGCTACTCTCTTAAGATTCATTTAACAAGAGAGATCACTTAATTTGGAGGAGATTTTCTAGGTCAAAGCTATTGATATATTTAGGTCGTGATGTGTGTGAACACACTACGACCTGTGGCTCTTTTTTCCCTCTTTAGGAGTCCCCTCTCCCCCCTAGATTGTATATATGCCTATAACCCTAATGGGTCACTTATCTTTGTATATTCTAGTGGTAATACATTTAGTATTGTGTGTTGTGCTCCAAGCTTCTTCTTCCTTTGTGTTAGCATGCTTCTACAAACCTCAAAGTCCAACAATCGATATCAGAGTATGTTTTCGTTGTTACACTTATGTGTTTCTCGAGTAGTTCTGATGTGAACCTTTTCCCTATACATGGGCACTTTTTACTCTAGTGCTAGCTAGAGGTTTTTTCCCATGTTACCACATACATGATTCACTCATATGTGGTGGTACTTTGTACTTAGGGATACTATTTAGCTCTTACTTCAGTTTAGTTCATAGTCAATAGAGAGAGCTATTCTAGCCATCCATCTTCTCTGTGTGTTGTGCTGCATTTGTGCTCCTTGTGTTTGCTTCTCGTGTGTCTCTCACACTTCTACACACACCCAACATTGGTATCAAAGCAGGTTCAGCTCCTTCTCAAGTTTTGATTTTTTTTGTCGCGGCACGTTTGCACTTTCAATAGTGCAAATCAACTTTGGAGCATAGAACAATGAATTTCAGCAGCCAAGAAATATTTCCATTAGTTGCATTGGGGTTTTACCCCCATTTTGAAGCCATTCGTACAATCAAAATCACCATCAAAGTGACGGTTTGTGAGCTGAAATTTCATCACTCATTTCAACTTTTGTCGAAGTAAAGATTTTATCACATACTTGTTCTTTAGTGAAATGGCGGGCACCAACTATCCAATGTGGTCGTACATGATGAAGCATGTTCTTATCGCAAAACAACTTTGGAATAGTGGCAGATGTAGATCAAAGACCCGCAGGTTCTTCTACTTCACAGTCTAGTGTCATAGATGGAGCTTCTTCTTCAAGTACAGTGGTTACTCCTTCTCCACCTAAACAGGAGCAACTTAGATGGGATGGAAAATATGCTCAAGCTCATGCATTGATTGCGCTTTTTGTGAAGTGTCATATAGTTCTACACATTCGATCATGTTCTACATCAAGACAGGCATGGGACACTCTTGCTTCTTTGTATGCCATGCGTAATGAAGCACGTGTTGCATACTTGAGGATGTATGTGTGCATGAAAATGAGTCGGTGGATGTGTATGTGATACACATCAAGGACTTGAAAGAGTAATTGATAAACATAGATGCGATTATTCTAGATGCATCACTTGTTTCTACATTGTTGAAAGGATTATGAGAATCTTTTCAAAGCTTTACTACTACACTCTGTTTGGTTGCAAAAGGGAATCCTAATATGTATGCATTTGATGAAGTTGTTTCTCTTCTTTTGCAAGAAGAGAAATCTAGAGTGAATATGAGTGGTTTGATTGAGGGAATACAAGCACTTGCTATCTCACAAAAGGGGAAAAGCAAGTATGGTTCATCAAAACCAAAGCCTCAACCTTCCTCTTCCACTCATTTCTTTAATGATGCTGATCTGCAAAAGAAGAATAGATGCAAATATTGCCCAAAGGTTGGTCATACTATTAATGAGTGGAGAAAGCTTGCTAAGCGTAATGAAAAGAAGAAGGAATCCAACATGTCAATTGTTGAAAATTCAAAAAATGCAAAGAATGATGAAGATAACATGGCTCAAGATTTTTGGGCATGTGTTCTTACATGTCATTATGATGCATCTTTGCATTCTAAATGTATGGTTGTGAGTGAGGCTGATTCGGATTGGTTCTTTGATAGTGGTGCTTCAAAGCACATAACTTCATGCAAACGGTTTTTTGCATCTTTGAAAGATGCACCCAAAGGAGGACATGTGGTGTCTGTAAACAATGCCTCTTATCCTATCATTGGAGTAGGAGAAATTGAGCTTACGGTTGCAAATGGAGGTGTGATTCTCTTGAAACATGCATTGTATGTACCCGGTATCAAGAAGAACTTAATTTCAGTTTTGTTGATTGCCAAAGCTGGACTTCATGAACACTTTGTTGATGATAAGTGTATGGTTCATGATTTCAACAATGGTGATATTATCGTGATGTCTGGTATATTATGTAATGGTTTGTATCACATGGATAAATACATAAAGACTATCTCAAATGCCCTGGTTGCTCATACTTTTTCCATGACTGAAATGGAGCTTTGGCATGCTTGTTTTGGTCACTTCAGCCTCAATAGTTTGCTTTACTTGCAAAAGAAGGACATGGTTATTGATTTCCCAACACTTGAATCCATTGAAAAGCATGCATGTGAAGGTTGTATTCTTGGAAAAATGCATCGTGCTTCTTTTCCAAAAGATAGTCATACACACACTACAAGAAAATTATAGCTTGTTCATAGTGATGTATGTGGTCTTCTCAAGACTCCATCTTTTGGGAAGCATGTATATTTTGTTACCTTCATTGATGATGCTACTTGCCATACATGGGGTGTATCCTATGAAAGCAAAGAGTGAGATATTTTGTTGCTTTAAAACACTTTTTGATATGGCTGAAAATTTTTCTTCACAAAAGCTTTTGACTCTATGCACGATCATGGTGGTGAATACATGTCACATGAGTTTAATGCTTTTGTTTGTGAAAGAGGTATTTCACACCAATGTATGGTGCCATACACACCTCAGCAAAATGGTGTTGTCGAGCATAAAACTAGAACTCTACTTGAAATGGCACGATGTATGGTTAAAGGAAAGCACCTTCCTAACAAGTTTTGAATGGACGCGATCATGTGTGCAAACTATGTGTTGAATCGCTGCCCTACAAGAGCATTGAGATTCATCACTCCTTATGAGGCTTGGAATGGACATACGCCTATGGTTAGTCATATGTGTGTGTTTGGTTGTTTGGCATATGCTCTTGTGCCATCACAACAACATCAAAAACTTCATGACAAGGCAAACGAATGTATATTTGTTGGTGATATTGTTGAAAGTAAGGGATATCGCTTGTACCATCCATTGACGAACACAATTATTGTGAGTCGAGATTTGGTTCTCCTAAAAATTCAAATTTCCCTCTACAATGCAAAAAACAGCCAACAATTAGCTCACAAGATGTGTTTGATACACTCATGCTTTTGGTCCAAAATGGTGCGTTTGACTATGGACATGTAGACTATCCAACTGAGGCTCAAACGGTTGAAAAATTCAAGCAAAACATAGCTGAAAATGTAGAGAATTTCCATCCAAACATGGCTGAAATTTTTCAGCAAAAAATTATTGAAACTGATGGAAATTTTCAGCCACATGGCTGAACATTTGTGTCAAAATATGGCTGAAATTGAGCATGAAATTTAGCCCACACATGATGTGCATGTTGATGGTGTATTACATAATGAATGCATGTCTATCAAGAGTGCACAAAGTATGCCAAAGTGGCTGAAACAAACCTTGCAGGATAGTAAATTGAGTGCAGCTTTACTTGGTAGAACAAGATCAAGCTCTTGCCATGCATCATGTAATTTTGTGGATTATTCTCTTATTGCAACTTCATGTAATGAAGAGACACTTACTTTTGAAGATGCATGTGATGATCGATAATGGATGAGTGCTATGCAATCAGAAATGGATTTCATACATAAGAATGTTACTTGGGAGTTATGTGAATTGCCAAAAGGAAAAAATGCCTTGGTACAAAGTGGATTTACAAGATTAAGAGAAATTCTGATGGTAGCATTGATTGCTACAAAGCTAGATTGGTTGCCAAAGGATATGCGCAACAATATCCATCGACTATGAGGAAACTTTTGCACCTACTTCGTGCATGAATACCATTCATACCGTGGTTGCATTGGCTGCCTATCGATGTTAGAAAGTACATCAGTTTGACATAAAGACAACTTTCTTGAATGGTGATTTGCAAGAAGAGGTTTATGTGAAGCAACCTCCTAGATTTTCCATGAAAAGGAAAGTGCATATGGTTTGTCACTGTTGGAAAACAATGTCACATCAGTCCAAAATCCATTTAGGGCAAAAACCCTAATTTTGGTACTTAGTCATTTTTGGCACAAGTAAAATTTTTATGAGCCTCTTGTAGAGCTTGAAGAGAGCTTTCTAATTGTATATAACATTGAGTCATCAGAGATCAGATTTGGGAGAAAACCCTAACCCTAATTTTCTACTGATTTAGGGTTTTAACCTCATTTGATAGCTCTCGACATGAGGATCATAAAAATGTTGTCAGATAATTCATTAGGTGGTTAGAAGTGTGATAAAGCAGGTCAAGAAGCACTTTCAGTGATTAATTTAAAAATAAAGCAAAAGCAATTTAAAAAGCAATGAGATTAAAATAAAGTGCTTTTTAGTGAGTTTTTTGTATGAGACACTCAAGGCTATATAAAGAAGTGTGTAGGTAAATTCTAGGATCATCCTACACCAGTTGCAACGCCAGGTTTGGTCCCTCAGTAGAGGTGGTGCTCTAGCACTCATGGGGTAACCATGGTGCACTCTAGGAGCATGTTGAGGAGTAGCTATGGAGTTCTTCTTGGAGACGATTGTGCTCATACCCTTACTTATGGAGAAGACTTACCTATCAGCAGCTTGATGGTGTGGATCAACCATCTACATGATGTATTTGAAGATTGTCTTCTACATGATGGTGTACTTCAAAGACATTGGATGGAGCTTAATATAAGATTTGCATCTTATGTTAAGAATTCAGGTACATATTCTCTTTATGCACACAGGTACTACGTAGAGTTTATGGAGGCAGTGGCATCCATATCAGGAGGAGTCCTATTCAGCATATCTAAAGGAGAATCAATACATGCATGCTACATGCATTCGGATGAGGTGTGTTCACATGAGTATGAGGATTTCTGGCAGCAACATGTTAGCATTCTATGCTAATTGTGTAAGTATGTGATCTTTCACACGCACATCTGATTTAGGGTCTTCCATAGCCTGAAATCAGATTAGGGTTTGCAGATTATTAGTTTCCAACTGATCTTCCCTCTTTCTGTCACTCATATACACTCTTCTACAACCTATCAGGTCATACATCTCATACATATTCAAATTTCTGTCCCTATATCTGAATATTCTTGTAAATTCTGTACATTCACTCATCCATCTATTTCTATTCACATAGAGTGGTTGAGATTTTGACTCCCACATTGTAATTTGACATTTGTATATATGATAGTGTGAGTAAGCAGTGACTTACGTAACACTTTGAACATGTTGTCTAATCTCTCTCTATCTTTGTCTCATCATTGTATGATTAAGTGTGGTATGTTCATGTTTTGTCAATATTGGAAGATTGCTGGAATCTGTGTTGTAAATCCTGGACCTATGGAACTATGGACATGTGGTATTAATTATGGGCCTACTAATTTTCCAACAGTCACTTGCATAAAGCATTAGGGGAAAAAATGAACCCTACATGGGCCTTGTAAGGATCCCTAATTTTTAGAGATTAAGCTTAATTATGTCCTTGTTTAAGGGGACAAAGTGCATTTAATAGGGCACTTTTTAGTAGGTTGGAGTAGGCTTTTTTTAGGCTTCAGTATGCGTCTCTCTTTCTTCTTCTAGAGAGAGAAAGAGAATCTACTTTCCACATCATCAAACTCGTATATGTATTTGAATAAAAAAATGAGTTTTTTTAAAAAGTCTCATTTTCAGTGTATATTAACTCAAAAGGGCATATTTTTTAATATATATGTCAGAAGTCACTTTTTTGGGCCCATTTTTAAAGTTTCTTTTAAAAAAAGTATAATTTTTCAAACTCCCTCCAAAAGTAAGTGCTACATCATCAAATCCATGACTATGCTTCCCCCAAAAAATGAATTTTTTCAAATTTCATCATTTTCAGCCATACACAATGGAAAAATACATTTTAACCCATACACATACAAGAAAACACATTTTTTGAGCAAAACATATGCTTTAGAGTCCCTTCCAACCATTTTTTCATCTTTGTTTTTGATATTTCTGGTCATTAGCAAAGATGGTGTTGACATGTATCACAAACTTCATAGTAGAACGTCCTCATGCCCCTGCATCAACAAGTATCCATGTTTGTGTGCCTAGAGAGTTATACAAGATGCAACAATGATGCCAATTCTCAAAATGAACGTTGTGCAGCTGGAGAAAAAAGTATTGATCTTTGGACTCATGGTCCACTATATCCTCTTGATCCAATATCTTCTTACCATCCAACATTCCATAAGCTCTCAACTTTACTTTAGTTCATTGGTGCAGGTGAAGTTGGACTATTAGGTTACTGCAAGCGATTATCTACACATTCACTTGCTACTGCTAAGTATTGGTTCAAACAATATCACATCCATCATATGAGGGTGGTCACTTTAGAAAGCACAATCATATCTTTACAAAAACAACTTGCAGATTTGGAACAGGATATTGAAGCAAAACAAAGCACAATTTCAAAGTTAACTGCCAATCTCTAGTAGCCAAAAGAGACTCCACTTGGTATGAGACATAGGAAAAGAGCATTATCATCCTTTGAAGCTCTTTCAAAAGGTTTTGGAGCACGCAAACGACGTATATATGCAATAAGGTGAGTGTTTGTTTTACTTTTATATGTTTAATGAAGATTTGTAATGGAATCTTTCATTGTGTAAGTCGTTTATTCAAGACATAACTGCTTCATCAACAACACAAGACCAATTCAAGCTGATGAATAGATGTATAAACACCAAAGAAATCACTTCTGCTTTAGACTCACCCATGGGAAAGTGTATTAGAGTTGTTGTTGAAGCTCACTTTTCAAAGAAGTTAAAAAACCTTATCACAGTGCAAGATGTGCAGGCAATATGTGACGAAGCGGGCATCATTAGAAATGGGTATACTGCAATGTACACCCTTCTCAGGCAAGCTTTACAATCACAAGATATTTCTCAAAGTATATTTCCATGCCCATATAAAGTTTCTATCAATAAAAAAACTTCAAATGAGGATGTGACTCGTACTATTGGACAATATTTATTCATAGAAGACACTATGCCTGCCTCTATTTATCATCCAAATATTCCCAAGAAGCACTAAAAAATCCTATCTACACAAGGATTTACTTACACTAAATTCAACAATATATTTGTGGATCTTCAGAAGCTTCAACAAGCAATTGCTCACTTTTATAGTTCAACAATCAAAGGTACCCCTACTACATTTTATTTGGTGTTGAAGTTTTATTGCATTCAAGTGACATATTAAGATAATGTTTTCTCTTTTGTGCAGACTGTAATGTTAACTTAAAGTTCATACTAAAGCTTGATGAGTGTCAAATCATAAAGGGTCGACGACTAGAAAGGCTGAGTGTGACGCTAATGAATGAAGTTATGGACCATGCAATGAGTGATGAAACTTTAGGAGGGAGGAACCATTTGACTTACAATGTGCAATCAGAGAGAGATATCTCATGGTTAGGTGCTATAGAAGTTCCCAAAGAAACAAACAATGTTATTTCGTGGATTTTTAGTAGGACTCCATGGATTACGGAAGTAATCTCTTCTCAAATACATGGGCAAAAGCTTTTTGTGGATGATATAGGTGATTTTGAGGTAGAATAGCATTTGGGTGAAAACCTTAAGAGTATAAAATGCATGTTAGGTTGTAAACAAGGAGCATCTTCTCTCTATCCTTGCCCATATTATACACAAGGTTACAAAGGATCTAAGAGACAGTCTAAACCTGCAAGGGCATTGATGAGAGTTGATGACTCTGAAGAAATTGATGAAACAGACTCATCGAATCACAGGGAATGGGAGATATCACTTTTGAGGTGTCCAATGTTATAGGAACTGACTGGTCGTAAAATAAGCAATGATTGGAACCCCATTATTCCATTTTCGTTAGTGAATGTTCACTTTTGTACTTTGCATGTATTCATGAGGATCTTTGATAGGCTTTTGAAGCTCCATGTTGAATATGCATTTGCAATGAAACCACTAGAGAGGTCTACAATAGCAATCCAAAAAATAGAAGATCTTTTGAATTCTATAGGTTGTCATGGTGGCCACGCATCTTTAGTTGTTAAGAAGTATGGTGAGTCTCAAGAGATTTTACAACAAGTTTCAATGACTGGGAAGAAGGCAAGATGTTTCTTTAAAAGAGATGTGAATAATCAAGATGATGGGAAATGGGAGCTTTGGAAGGACCTCTGTTCAATTACAATAGACAATGATAGTCAGGTTGATCTCATTAACAAGCGAAAGAAGGTTTGGTCATCGTTAGATCAATTGTTACATTTGATGTGTTTGGTTTCCACTAATGCTTCACAACGAGAATTATTCCAAGTGACTTTGAAGGAGTTTACATAGTCATTCATCTTATCTTGGGGAGAAAGCAACATTACATATTACATAGTAAGTTTCGCTAACATTTTTTAATTTGGTCTTAAACACTATGTGTATATCTTATTGAACAGATCATAGCATATTCTTTTTGCACATGGAGCATATTTTATGAATCGATATGGTTCATTGGACATTTTTAGTACACAAGGAATGGAGAAGTTACATTACAGGGCTAGAGGTGTTTACTTTAAAAACACTCATCATGGGAGTGGTCTACTCCAATCAAACTATTTAGAAGAAATGTTCAATTGGTTTTTTCGTGCGACATTCGCTAGAAAATATGTAATTTAACGAGCATGAGTCACGAATAGCAAAGATTACACAAAAGCTACAACATGATATTGCAAGAGAGAAGTGGATGTCATCGTCAGGACCTGTACATCATGCCCAATGGTGTGCACAAAGAGTCCGTGAGGGTTCTGCTTGGAAATAGTTTCCAAACTCTTAAAATGCAATTCTTAAGTGAAAACCTATAAATAGAGGTGTCCTTCCTCATTTTACCACTTTACAACCTAAGAGAATGGCACGCACAAAGCCCACTGCTAGAAAGGATCATGTCGTCTACCCTAGCCATGTGCAAGGTACTCAGCGTCCAACATGGATGACACCCCACAAGAAGTGTCGAACCACAAGCCACTCTTCTAGACAAAACTCGGGTGCAAGGACACAGTCTGGTAGCATTCCATCGCGGGGGGATGAAGCTTCACAAGAGAGAATGTATCACAAGAAATAAATTATTCCCCTCCCGCATCTGATGATAAGCCCCAGTCAAGACACCACTCAAGGCAAGGCCCAAACAACGAGCACATAGGCAAGTTGTGATTGAGACATCAAATTTATCGAGTTCCTTAGATGAAGAAAGTATAAAGGAGCCACCATGGAACAATGATGATATCCCCGTGAACCATCGAGTAACACAAGGAGGCAAGACACTCCCCCTAGGACTAGGACAAAGACCAACCGATGAAGAAAGAGAGCAAGGTCAGGCAGAGGAAGTAAATGATGAGGTAGGACCATCTAGGCATGCTCCAAGAAGAAAGAAGAACTATCAACCATGTCGTAGACCACAACTACCACAACCCAACATCCCCCCAAATCAAGAGCACCAAAAAGGCACAGAAAGCAAACCAGAGCCTTTGCAGAGATTCAACACTATCAAAAGTCTGTGGAGCTTCTTATTCCACGAAGGTCATTTGCAAGAGTTGTGAAGGAAGAGATCCAACGCTATTGCGCTGGACTTCGTATCCAAGGGATAGCCATTGAAGCCCTCTAAGAAGCTGTAGAGGCATATCTTATATCAAGGAGGACTCTAACCTGTGTGCCATCCATGCAAAGAGAGTGACAATACAACCTAAAGATTTGCAGCTAGCTAGGAGAATTAGAGGGAATAACCCTTAAAAAAAATTGTACTTCCTTGCTTGGAGAACCTTTTGTACATCCCATATGATGAATATTTTGTAAATCCCAAATGATGAATATAATCTTTGTCTTCTTATATTTGCTCTCCTCTAAGTGTTTATCTCTTACTGTACATGTTTTGAAGTTTATTTCTCCTATGTTTCTAGGTGTCTTTTTCCAGTACCTCTTTGAAGTGTTTTTCATAGTTGTATCATTCTTTTTTTGCACTTCTTGTAAGTGGTAATGCTATTTAATGCATTTCATGGCTTAGAAATGCCAAAAAAAGGCCTGCCACAGAAACGCGGGGATGGGCCCCGCAAAAGTTTTGCAAGCCCTATCCCCGCGTTTTTGTGGCAAGCCTTTTTTTGGCATTTCCAAGCCATGAAAACACATTTCATGCACATTGGGGCATATAATTGGCCTTAGATAGAGTGCAGTGCATGCTAACCCTCTAACCAATAGCTAAACAATGTTTATGAACATACATGTACTTATTTACTGCTGCATGCTTATATGCACCCAGAGGAGTCTTAAATTTCTCTAATTATTGCACATAAGATTGGTCTTTCACAATTCCCCAAGTGAAGGTGCTAATTGAGGGACATAGACTTGCAATATAGGGAACCTAGTGCATAGGATGGCCTAAGAATACAAAAAAAAGGCCTGCCACAGAAACACGAGGATGGACCCTGCAAAACTTTTGCAGGGTCCATCCCCGCATTTCTGTGGCAACAAAAATAACAAGATTGATTGGAAAAAGACTGATTACAATATGCAAAAATTAAGACATTGTCAAAAACATAAAGACTGCACATGGAAATTGGAAAAACAATAATGGGTATTATAAAGTTTTAACAATTGACTCTTGGCCTTGAGCCTCTCCACTACATTCTTTCTTCTCTAAAAAGACAATGGCAATTGGTAAGTCAAAACTGATTGGGATATTAACTAAGGGTCTGTCAATCCATGACCTAAAGCTGTTCCTACTTGACCTAATATTTTTCCTCTAAAGTTAACTCCTAGGGTAGTAAGGGCAAGGGACTTCCTAACTAGAAATATACAATTGGTCCCTTGCATTATTGTAGATAGGCACAAAACTTTGCTCAAGGCCTTCAGACACCAAGTCATGAAGTGTCCTTGAGGGGAAAATTCCTTGTGGATTATGACAAAATCTTCCTTTGGCAATTTTCCAATGTAATGTGCCAAGGAAGAGCCATGGCCTCGGGAAACATAGTCAACACCACTCCTTGCTGCAAATTTATCCACTTCAATTGTTTCCTGCATATAGACAATCATAAAATTAAATAGATACATCTTGTATGAATATGAGACAACCATAAATGTCATTAGAGACTTACATCTTGAAGCCTCTCCTCTTCCCATTGCATCTAGTGAAATCGATGAATGGGTCATGCCACTTTGCTCCACAACAGGGGATGTTGGAATCTTCTTCTCCAAAATTCTTTCCCTTGCTGCGACCAAATCTTCTTTAGTGGCATCTTGGTTGGCATGGCTCAAAATCTCTTCACACACAAATGCAATGGTGTCCGCAACTGAATCACAAAGTGGATGTTGCCTTTTCGATAATGTCAGAAGTGTTGTCCATGGGAACATCTGAGCTTGAGCAAAAAATACTAAGACATTCATCGAGGCGTAGACCGAATGCCTTCTCAATATCGTGCAAAAACAAAAATTCCTCTCCGTCGACAAGTACAACTGAAAAAATTTCCATCTCTACCTTTGGTAGAGTGGGTTCCACGAGGTCTAAGTTGGAGGGTGGACTATTCTGTGTACTGGCTTCCTTTAATTTTTCCACTACTCCTTGAGGAAATTCTCTAGAAATTTTTTGACTCTCTTCTAATAAGTTGAGAGCTTCTGTCTGGGGTTCCTTCTTGTCATCTACAAAACCCCTAGTAACAAGATGGGGTAGGTCCATGGGTGAAGGTTCGGGCTCCTCATTGACAAAAAAGATGGTTGTTGCTACGTAGGAAATATATTTTCTTCCCATTTTCCTTTTCTTATTTAATTGTTTAATTAAGGGCATTGTGTCATCTAAGAGGTGCCCTGAACCCTCAGCAATAGCCATGAAACGCTTTAAGCGCTTCGCAAACGCCTCATCTCCTTTATGAATGTAGAAAAGCAGGTCACAAGGGACCCATTTACACTCATATGTTGGAATATCTATGGCATATCTTAATATATAGAATTCCATAAAATCTGTGATCTCATCGATCACATATGAGTTCATGGCTATTGTCCCTTCAAGATTAGGAACTCTACAGACTACGTCATACAAATCCGTATGACCATTGTAGTCTGTAGTATCCAAAAACTCCATGAATAGATCTCGAGGAGATTTCATGGGAGTGGAAGTGCTAGCAGCCATTGCTTGCGCGCGAGAATTCTACTAGCTTGTATGTGCTTTCTAGCTCTTTGAGAGTGCAAATGTGAGAAATGAGCACAGAGAACCCATTTTTATAGCAGTTTCAAGTTTTTAAACTCATTGGGCCCACTTTTAAAAGTATAAAATAAAGAAGTGCGATTTCAAAAAATGTGTTTCTGATGACAAAATAATGCACAGAAAAAAACATGAGCAACCACATTTCAAAGCGGTGAACAAACTTTTTGACATTCCAAAAGTTTTGAAATTACCATTGCAGAGAAGAAGGTATATACAATATCTAACATGAATCGATTGTCCTACTTTTTACAAGGTTCTTGAAAGTGCAAAAACCATGAGATACAATGACTAGGGCCCAAGAAGTGACATTATCAGGTTGCAAAAGAACTATGACAATGAGAGTTCTGTTCCATCTTTGCTCCAATCTACAGGGACTTTCATTTTGTATTCCATTCTTCTACCCACCTGTAATCAATTTGCAAGAAATTGAAGTCATTAAAGTAAAATAAACAATAATGAAAAGAATAATTTAACAAAAGCACGAAACATTTCTCACCTTATGTCCTTGAATTTTGAATTTGGATTGAGTTAGTCCTTCAAACCCCATAATCATCAAGTGTTCTCTCAGATTAGCCAAGGTCCAATGATTATCCACTAAAATAGTTTTTGTTTCATTATTGGGCAATATAAGCTTTATTTCAAATGAATGTAAAGATCCCTATGAACTTTGAAATGGTATCCATTTCCCAAGTTTGCACATCCAACGATCATAGTAGAATCTGATGTATAATGAAGTACGTTGTTTCAAATATTGAAATCCTATATGTGTTCCACCTATTTTACAATGATATTTATCACCTTTTTCAATTCCTTCTATCAAAACCCCAATTTTCACCAAGAAGACTTTCGACTTGCTCATATGTGATATCTTTACACATGAACATGGTGGAAGTCTCTTGGAATGAGAATCCTTGGAATAAATATACAAAACAATGAATGGGAAAAGACCAGTGCAAACCTAGAGACCTAGACACTTTTGTGAATTTCAAAGAGTTATGTATATCCATTACCATCTTTTGCTTCAAAGATTGTACGGGCCATATATCAGGTTTTGGCCACTCCAAGCTAAGAAGAGAATGTACTTCAATTCTCTCTAACCTTCCAAAACCATTGATTGTAGAGGGTACAACATATCTATGTGTGTAAAACAAAACTCTATCATGGTAAAGTTGAGCAGGAGATATTTCTGGAAAGACTAGTGCACCAACATCTGCATGCAATGCCTGGAAAGTACCTGTAAGACTATGAAGTGGTTGCTCTTCCACCAAAGTAGAAGGAAATATATCTGAAACAAACAAAAACATATCTAAATAGTTCAGAAATATATTCGAGACAAGAAAACATAAAATATTGTAGAGTAATACTTACAATTCACAGGATATCTCATTCTACTAGAGTTTTCAAGTTTCATAGTTGCCATTGTAAAAACATGTTGTACAATAGCAACCATCCCATTGTCTCTGTGCTTCTTGAAGCCAATTAACTTTCCCTTCCAATGAATATCAAAGTTTCCACGATCTCTAACTCGATGAGGCCCAACTCTAGAGGGTTGCATGTACACCCATGCACCTTTGGAGTACTCATGTGATAGCCACTGTCCATCTGTGGCTTTGATATTGTGACATCTTAATGTGAGGATTTCATCTTTCGATCGCCTAGAAGCTTTAGTTGTTGCCATTGAAGCTAAAAGTCTTCAAGCTACAACAGTAATTCGAGATAGGAGATGCAAGTAGGTTGGAGTGTAGAAACAGGAGCTTCAATGGTGTGCTACAGAGTGAAAGTAGTGGGAAAAGATGACTTTTTGGGACCTGGGTATGAAAATGTGAGGTTTAGGAGGGAAATAACTCTTTTTTGAGTATTTTTGAAAAAACCCATTTTTTTCAGCTCAAAACATGCACGGATTTTGAATTTGAGGTCAAAAAGAGTACTTATGACCTTAAAAAATAATGGGCGATCCATTTTCAGCTGTTATGATGAGTTTTTTAAGTTTTTAGAAATTTTGAATTTTTGGACCCAACTGAGTTACGAGATCACTTCTCTCTCTAGAGGCAGCTCATTAAATAAGGGAGAAATATGTCCCCTCTCCCCCCTTCAGCCTAGTATTTTATAGGGCATAGACTATGGCCACCACCCTCTTCTGATTGGTCCATCACTAGTCACTCCTTAATCTAAAAGGCCCATTCAGGGTTCATTTTTTCCCCTAATGGCCTTGTATGGTCTCAAGCAAGCTCTACGTGCATGGTATGATAAAATACATAAACACTTGGTTGACCTTGGCTCCACATGTAGTTCAATTGAAAGTACACTCTATGTACGCAAAGATGGGGCTGATCTTACAATGCTTGTTCTTTATGTCGATGACATACTCTCGACTAGGTCATATGATGCAAAACTTGACTGTTCTTATGGTTGATTTGTAGCATACTTTTGATTTCACTTATCTTGTTCTTTTGAGCTGCTATCTTGGCATCCAGTTTGTATCGAGGGGGGAATTGTTATGCATCAAGGTAAGTATGTTGAAAAACTACTTCAGCATTTTGGCTTTGAGGATTCCAAGCTAGTTTCCACACCAGTTGAGATAGGATTTAGGTTCTCAGTTGAGGATTCCAATGATGCATTTGACACTTCAGTTTATCAGCAAGTTATGGGATGTCTTATATATGCATGCAACACAAGGCTGGATATACAGTATGCAGTTTCCCAGTTGAGTCGATTCATGCATAGCCTTGGAACTAATTATTGGCAAGCGGTGAAATGTGTGTTTAGATATCTCAAAGGCACTTTGAGATTAGGTCTCTTTTATGGAAGAGATATTCAGCCATGCTTACAGACTTTTAGTGATTGGGATGGTTGTTATGATACTCACATGTCCATTAGTGGTAATTTCTTTTTCCTTGGAGACTCATGCATATCTTGGTTGAGTAAGAAGAAACCTACAATGACAATATCGAGTTGTGAAGCTAAGTACAAGGTAGTTTTCATAGCCACAATGGAGTGCATATGGCTGAGATGCCTATTGATGGATCTTTGCATGGAGATTGATGTTGCTATGCATATTCTCACTAATAGTCAGAGTGCATTGACTGTTGCATAAAACCCAGTGTTTCATGCATGGATCAAACATATTGAAGTGCATTATCACTATGTGAGAGAGTGTGTTCATGCAGGAGATATTGATTTGGTATATGTGCCTACACAAGATAATGTGGCAGACATATTCACCAAAGATCTTCCACGAGAAAAGTTTGAAGCTTTTTGCAAAGCTTTAGGCTTATTATCTTGTGGGGGCTGATGTGTCACTCCCTGTATGTGTTCACATCATTTGATCCAGGGAGTTTTGTTACACTTATGTGTTCCTCGGGTAGCTTTGATGTGAACCTTTTCCCTATACATGGGCACTTTTTACTCAAGTGCTGGCTAGAGGTTTTTTCCACATGTTACCACATACATGATTCACTCATATGTGGTGGTACTTTGTACTTAGGGATATTATTCAGCTCTTACTTTAGTTTAGTTCATCATCAACAGAGAGAGCTATTCCAGCCATCTATCTTCTCCGTGTGTCTTGCTGCATTTGTGCTCCTTGTGTGTGCTTCTCGTGTCTCTCTCACACTTCTACACACACAAAAGCTCTAGATTTGTCCAACATTGGCTGCAAAAGAGGCAAAGAAGAAAGAGGCTACAATGGTTGTTGCAGAGGCCTCTACACGAAAAACAAAGTGTGCTAATCTTATGTTGAATGAAGAATGGGGGTTTACTAGTTTGCACTTTTGACCCATCTTCTCATGAGCACTATATGTCTACAATAGACACAGATGTTTGGTACTTTGATAGTGGGGCAATCAAACATATTGCCTTGCAACACAGTTTCTTCACTTCACTTGAGCCTTCCCCTACAGGGAATACTATCACATGCACCTACAAATCCTCTTATACTGTGATGGGAGTTGGTAAGATCATTTTGACTACTCTTGATGGTAGTTCTTTTACATTGTTGTATGCTTTATTTGTGCTAGGGATCAAGAAAAATCTATTATCAGTTTTAGCATTAGCCAAGATCATCTTGGTTATGAAATTTGTTGATGACAAATGTATAGTTCATGATCTATCAAATGGCGATGTCATGATTGCTTCTGGCATTTTATGTCATGGGCTGTATAAGCTCATAGAATATGAGAAATCTATGAATGATTCAACATGTGCAATACATGATTCTCAGGCTATGTTAGATGCAAAGATTTTGCTGGTCATCTGAATTTTGCTAGTTTACTATGTCTGAAGAAATCTGAAATGGTGTCCTCTTTGCCAAAACTTGAGGCACTTGGTAAACATGTTTGTCAAAGCTATATTTTGGAAAAAATGCATTGCTCCTCCTTCCCAAAAGATGATTCAGTTCAGGCTATTGAGAAATTGGAGCTTGTTCATAGTGATGTATGTGGTCCTATGCAAACACCTTCTTTTGGAAACTAGCTTTACTTCGTGACTTTCATTGATGATTTTTCCATGCATGCATGGGTGTATCCATTGAAAGCAAAGTCGGACATGTTTATATGCTTCAAATAGGTCTTACTTTGGCTAAAAATCTTTCAGCATGTAAAATGGGCACCCTCCGTTCTGATCAAGGGGGGGAATATATGTCTTCTGACTTTAATGCATATCTAGCTGAGCATGGGATAAATCATCAGTGTACAGTGTCGTATACACCTCAACAAAATGGAGTTGCTAAAAGGAAGAATAGATCAGTCATGGAGATGGCGAGGTGTATGGTCAAGAGTCAAGCTTTACCACATAATTTCTGGCTTGAGGGTCTTATGTATGCAGCATAGCAACTTAACAAGTGTCCCGCTAAAGCATTGTAGTCTATCACTCCATATGAGGCTTGGCATGGTCGTAAGTCATCTGTTGCTCACCTATGTTTTTTTGGTTGTCTGGCATATGCATTTGTGCCTGAACAACACCACAGGAAATTGGATGATAAAACAATAAAATGTATTTTTATTGGGTATAGTTTTGAAAGCAAAGGCTATCATCTGTATCATCCATATATTTAACGCATTTTGTTTAGCCATGATGTTGTTTTTGTGGAAGATGATATTCAACCATTACTTTCATGTACTAAGGGGACATCAGTTAGCTCCAAAGACATGTATTACACCTTGCTGCCTCTTTTCGCAGGTGGACAATCTAGTGTTGGTCTTAATGAGCCAACTTCTCAACTCGTATAGGTTTCATGTGATGATGCAGATCATTCCATTTCTGATGTCGATTTACATGATGCACTTGTTGATGAGAGAGCTAATATTGAGGAGGCAAAAACTATGCCAAAATGGCTAGTGTAGACTTTGTGTGATAGCAAATTAGATGCATGTCTGTCATATCATACACATTTAGGCTCTCATAGTGTTGCTATGCTATGGATACCTCTAGTCTCTCTGATGAGAATGGGCCTGTTTCATTTGATGAAGCACAAAGTTCAGAAAAATCGGATGGCTGCTATGCAATCTAAGTATGATGCTATAATGAAGAATGGTACCTAGTCTTTATGTGACTTGCATCCTCACAAGAAGGCCATTGGCACTAAGTGGGTATACAAGCTATAGCATAAGCCTGATGGAATAATTGACAAGTATAAGGCTAGGCTTGTTGCAAAGGGTTATGCTCAAGAAAGACACATTGATTTTGATGAGACCTTTGCTCCTACATGCCGGATGACTACTCTTCATAGCATTCGTGCACTTTGGTTGGAATGTACATCAGTTGGACATTAAAACTGCATTTCTGAATGATGACTTGCATGAAGAAGTGTATGTTTTTTAGCCCTATGGCTTTGTGCAGAATGGGCATGAAAATCAAGTGTGTAGGATGAAAAAGGCATTATATGGTTTGAAGCAAGCACCATGTGCATGGTATGAAAACATACATGCCTCTTTGATTGCACATGGTTTTGAGAACAGTCCAATTGAGAGCAATTCATATGTTAAGCATGCAAATGATGTGCTTTTGATCATTGTTGTGTATGTTAATGACATACTGCTCACTAGTCCTCATGAGAAACATATTGCTGATTTTAAGGATGATCTACATGTCTCATTAAAGATGTCAGATGGGGGCATTTGAATCATTATGTGGGCATTTAGTTTATGCAACTTGATGGTGGAGTAGATTTGTGTCAAACAAAATATATTGACACATTATTACAGTGCTTTGGCCTTGAAGACTGTAAACCTATTGCCACTCCTATGGGGACAGTTTTATGATTGAGTCTTCATGATGATGGAGATGCATTTGATATTGTTCTCTATCAACATGCTATTGGATGCTTGATTTTATTATGCATTACTCGGCCAGATATTTAGTTTTTTGTCTCACAGATGAGTAGGTCTATGCATTGACCAGGTGTGGAGCATTGCTAAGGGTTTAAGCGCATCTTTCGCTGCTTGAGTGGTACCTGACTACGTGTATTGTTTAACCCAAGGGGGGATCACTACCGCAAGATTTACATGCTTTTTCTGACACTGACTGGGCTGGTTGCTATGACACTCATGTGTCCACTAGTGGCTTTTACTTCATGCTTGGGAGCTCATGTATATCTTGGTTGAGCAAGAAGCAGCATATTGTGGCCACTTCTAGTTGCAAGGTTGAGTATAGGGCAACTTTCACAACGACTGTTAAGTGTGTCTGGCTCAAAAACCTTATGGCTGATTTGGGTGTTGGTTAGTCTTCTGCCATGACCATCTTCACTAACAATCAGAGTGCATTCGCTATTGCGAAGAACCTTGTGTTCCATGCTCGCAATAAGCACATTGAGGTGCACTATCATTATGTCAAGGAGAGGTTCTCTGTTGGAGAGATCAATTTGGCATATGTGCCCACACAGAAGAACATTTTAGAACTTTTTTTAAAAGGCTTTACCTAGAGAGAAGTTTGAAGCTTTCCACAAAGCTTTGGGCTTACTTCCTTTTGTGGATTGATTCCACATACCTTGGCACTTCCTTATACTTGAGTGTCAGCTCCTTGTTCATCGCATCACTCTGAGGGGGGATTTGTTGATATATTTAGGTAGTGATGTGTGTGAACACAGTAGAATTGCCATAGCACTTTAACCCTCCTCAAGAGGTTTTTCCCCTTGACTTGTATATATGTGTATAACCCTAACGGGCCACTTATGTTTGTACATTCTAGTGGTAATAAATTCAATATCGTGTGTTGTGCTCCAAGATTCTTCTTCTTGCTTGTGCTATTTGCATGCTTCCATAGACCTCAAAATCCAACAAAAAACCTCTAGAATGCTTTATTAGGAACTTGTCAACCCCTCTTAGGTGTCATTTTCAAGAATTTGGTGTCGAAATTCACTTTTGTCACTTGGATTAGCATTGTAGACTTGATGTAGAGGTCTAGAATACTATCTAATGACTTGCAAGGACTATCAAGAACCCAAATTTGTTCACTTTTGGCCTTTTGGGCAATTACAAGTTTTTCTTGGAATCATTTTGATTGGTTTTTGGTGCAAAGACCCTCCTTGGACCAACTAGACATTTCAATTTTTTTTTGTGTCTTGCAAGAAGTTCGAATTAGAGCTTCATCACTTCAACAATCACTTCAATTTTTCTCAAAATAGCTTGGATTGTATCAAGGAACTGTTCTTATGTCATTTCTCTCTTTCTTGATATATAAAGTCTACTTCCATCTTATTTAAACACTCTGCTCTAGTTAAACAGAGAAACTAAGGGTAAAGAACTATTAGAAAACACGTTTCCACCTAAGGAACACAATTAGACCATAGGATGGAAGATATCAATCAAGAGGAAGAGGCTAAGCAAGATGAAGAATATTCCTACATGGAGCTTCATGATGAGTTTGTGACTCAAAAACAATTCAATGAGCTCAAAGAAAAAACCCTAAAGATAGAGATGGCCATTGATAACATGACCTCTCTTATAAAGCAACTTAAGGCTCAAATGGTCTCTTTTGAAACTTAGGTCACCTTAGAGACCCCTAGGAAGGAAATTCTCCAACCTTGCAAACAAAAAGAAGAGAGATCTAGGGAGACTCCCCCCCTGAAAGACTTCAAACCATCAACATTTATGAGGAATGATTGTGAGATAAATAAGGATGTGGTCTACACTTTTTTGAAAAAGTGGAATGAACTACAACAATTAAAGGACACCCCACTTGAGTATGATGTTCTTGAAGCAAGTCTCTCGCTTGGGCCATGAGCTTATAAGTGGTGGATGAGACTCAAGGATGTGAACTCCATCCTTACTGAATGGATGCAATTTGAAAGAGTTTCTTCTTGAGAATGAGGAAGAGATGAATTGGGATGAGTGGGACAGGATCACACATGGAGGGGTAGAACATTGTCAGTCTATATATCCCACTATAGAGACATCATCTTGAAGCTTAAGGGGACCAGATGACTTTTAGAAGACCAAGGGTTTTGTATGAGGCATGAATAAGGCCATAAAGAGAGAAGTGAGAAGGAACACACCAAAAGCTTTTGAGGAGGTGAACAAATATGCACAGATCCATGAGGGCCATAACTATCCTTAATAGACTTCTATGTAGATGGATCAATCCCTCAAACTTGTTAGTACTACTAAATTCAAGAAGAAAATAATTATGTGAAAAAACAAAAATTTCATAAAGAAGCAAAGATCACAAGGTCTCAAGTTACCTATTGAGAAATATGAGAGGGCCATGATGGAAAACTTGTACTTTATGCGTGTTTTCTAGTCATGCATGATGGAACTATCCACTTTGTAAGGGAAAGAAAAGAAAGAAGGATGAGGGACTAGTATGGCCCATGTCAAGGGCAAAAGGTGGTCCACCTAGTTTAGAGAATTCCAATACATGGCAAGTCTAGCTGTAAGGAGGTGGAAGTGATGCACAAGGACATAGAACATACCCATTGTTTGACATAGTCATTGTGGATACATCAATTTGGACCACATGAATTAGTCAAGATTCATGGTACTATTTACGAAATCAAGGTGAGAGTCATGATAGATGAGTATGCCACACATAATTTCATAAGCTACGATCTAGTAAAAAAGCTGAAGATTTCCCAAAATCCCAATGTACATAAATATGTAGTATCTATGATGCAAGGGGAAGATAAGAGGATGTGGGATATTATGGTATCTTATTTGGAAGTCCAGATATATATATACACAGATCATGTAGACTTCCAAATAATGAATATGGAGAGGAAAGACCTTGTGTTAGGTAGAGAGTGAACTGGAAAGTCATCAAGGTAGGGTAAAGAGAGATTTTAACACACTTTACCACATACTTTCTGGCTTGAGGTTGTTATCTGTGCAACATATATACTTAATATGTGTCCCACTAAAGCATTGTAGCCTATCACTCCATATGAGGCTTGGCATGGTTGCACTACATCTCTTGCTCATCTATGTGGGTTGACTGTCAAATGCATTAGTGCCTAAACAATAACATGGGAATTTGGATGATAAAGCAATGAAACACATTTTTGTTGGGTATAGTTTTGAAAGCAAAGGCTATTGTATGTACATCCATAGAATAAATGCATTTTGATTAGCCATGATATTGTTTTTGTGGAAGGTGTAATTCATCCCTTACTTTCATGTAGTAAGGAGACATAAATTAGCTCCAAAGATGTGTATGACACTGTGCTTCATCTTTTTACAGGTGGACAATCTAGTGCTAGTCCAAATGAGTCAATTTTGCAGCCTTTATAGGTTCCACATAATGATGTGGAACATTCCATTTCTGATGCAGATTTACATGATGCACTTGTTGATGAGAGGGCTAATATAGAGGAGTGCCTGATAGCAAATTAGATGCATCTCTGTCATATCATACCCGTTAGGCTTGCGTAGTGCTTCTTTTGCATGAGATTGCTATGCCATGGTTGCCTCTAGTCTTTGTGATGAGAATGAGCCTCTTTTGTTTGATGAAGCACATAATTCTAAAAATTGGATGGCTGCTATGAAACTAGGATATGATGCTATTATGAAAATGGTACTTGGTCTTCATGTGACTTGCCTCTTGGCAAGAAGGTCATTGACACTAAGTGGGTATACAAGCTGAAGCGTAAGCCTAATGGAATAGTTGGTAGGAATAAGGTAGGCTCATTGCAAAAGGTTATGCTCAAGAAAGAGGCATTGATTTTAATGAGATCTTTGCACCTTCATGTTGAATGACTACTGTTCATAGCATATGTGCACTTGCAAATCATCATGGTTGGAACATACATTAGTTGGACATTGAAACTACATTTTTGAATGATGATTTGCATGAAGAAGTGTATGTTTTTCAATCTCGTGTTTTTGTGCAGAAAGGGCATGAAAACAAAGTGTGCAAGTTGAAAAAGGCATTATATGGTTTGAAGCAAGCACCACATGCTTGTTATGAAATGGTGCCTGCCTACTTGATTGCACATGGTTTTGAGAATAGTCCAACTGAGAGCACCTTATACGTTAAGCATGCAAATGATGTGCTTCTGATCATTGTGGTCTATGTTGATGACATGCTGCTCACTAGTCCGAAAGAGATGCATATTGCTGATTTTAAGGCTAATCTGCATGCCTCATTTGAGATGTTAGGTTTGGGGCTTTATCATCATTATTTGGGCATTCAATTTATGCATGTTGATGATGGAATAACTTTGTGTCAAGAAAAATATATTGACACATTATTGTAGCATTTGAAGAGTGCAAACTTATGGCCACTCCTACGGAAATAGGTTTTACAGTTGAGTCTTCATGATGCTGAAGATGCATTTGATGTTGTTCTCTATCAGCATGTTGTTGGATGTTTGATTTACGTATGCATTACTTGGCTAGATATTCTGTTTTGTATCTCACAGATGGAATGCATTGCCCAAGTGTCAAGCATTGGCAGATGGTTAAGTGCATCTTTCGCTACTTGAGTGGTACCCTGCTACTTGGATTGTTTTATGCCAAGAGGGATTACTATCGCCAAATTTACATGCTTTCTCTAACTCTGACAAGGATGGTTGCTATGACATTAATGTGTTCCCCAATTGTTTGAGCAAGAAGCATCCTACTTTGGCCATTTCTAGTTATGAGGCTGAGTATAGGGCAGCTTTCATAGCGACTGTTGAGTGTGTGTGGCTCAAACACCTTACGACTGATTTGGGTGTTGGTCAGTCTTCTGCCACCACCATCTTCATTGATAGTCAGAGTGCATTTGGAGTTGCGAGGAACCCTGTGCTCCATGCTCACACTAAGTACATTGAGGTGCACTATCATTATGTTAGGGAGAGGTTCTCTGCTGGAGAGATGAGTTTCACATATATGCCCATAGAGGAGAAGACTGTAGACCTTTTCACAAAGGCTATGCCCAGGGAGAATTTGGATGCTCTCCACAAAGGTTTGGGATTATTTCCTTTTGTGGATTGATTCCACATTCCTTGGAATTTCCTTATACATGAGTGCCAACTCCTTGCTCACCACATCACTCCAAGGGGGGAATTATTGATATATTTAGGTAGTGATGTGTGTGAACACACTATAACTGTTTACATGGACATGAAACCAATTTGCTTACTAATATTTCCTAAGTGAAGGGGTTCCTCAACCACTAAATGGCACATGATCAATCATCAATGACTACCCTATACTATACACGAAAGGGCCATATATTAATGAAGAAGAATACCTGAAACGTATGGGGACTCTTAATGATCCTTCAAACATGGATGGGCTTACACTTGCCATTTTTCAAATCCATGAACAAGAAACTTTGACTAAAAGAGGCAGTATCCATAGAAGTAAGTCAATGAAAACACCACATTTTGAAGTTCTCGAGTATCTAAAGAAATATCAATTTGAGGAATGGAAAATCATTGCTACCATAACGAAACATGAAAAGCTATGAAAATAAAGGAGACACCAAGAAAGTGGTGATAGCGGTAGAATAAAATGAAGAAAGGTGCTCTTATATAGAAAATGACTTGTCCATTCCTGAGGAGGACGATCTCATACACCTCCTATGAGAGTACCAAGATTTCTTCTCTTGGACATACAAGGATCGAAAGGGACTTGATCATGACATCTGTGCACATCATATCCCAATGGTGCAAAATGCTTGACCATCCAAATAAAGATCTTATACTTATAATGAGACTTAATCTGCAAAACTCAAAGAAGAAATTGATAAGTTCTTAGATATTGAACTCATTTATGAAATCAAGCACATAGAGTGCGTCCCATTCATAGTGGTTATTCCCAAGAAGAATCGAAAACTTTGGGTTTTGTTGAAACTCGAAAAGGTAAATGTGACCACTATAAGGGATAGCTATCCCCTATTGAGTGTATATCATTTGTAAAAAAGGGTGATTGGACATGAAGTATATAGTTTCTTAAATGGATTATCAGGTTATAACAAGTGCCCATTGTTGTGGAGGATCAACACAAAATGGCCTTTGCAATGGAATGGGACATATTTGCTTTTAGAGTGATGGCACTTTTATTGACGAGTGTCATAAACACCTTACAAAGGCTAATGTGCCACATCTTGAAGGAACTTCTTAGGAAATGCCTCGAAGTATATCTTGATGAGATATGTGCATATTTCGATGAAATAGAGGAACATGCTTTGAACTTCAGCAGAGTAGTTGAGAAATGTCATTTATATGACCCGTGGTTAAACCTTGAAAAGTGTGTCTCCATGGTCTACCAGGGTAAAATCCTTTGGCACATAGTCTCCAAGAATGACATATCTACCAATTAAGAAAAAGTAAGAGCAATTGCTAAATTAACCCAACCACATAATGTAAAATAAGTCCAAACTTTTATGGGACATTGTAGGTATAAAAGACTTTTATGTGTTACAAAAAAAAATTGAGTGGATGGATGAATGTGGAAACTCCTTTCGAGAACTCAAGAAACATCCGATATCGACACTATTCCTAAAAGCCCAAGATTGGAAAAAACCATTCCATATCCATGCAAATGCCTCTAGTTACACTATTAGATGCATCTTATCATAATCTTCAAATGAGGGAAATTTGAACTTCCCAGTTGCTTATGCAAGTCACCAACTTATCCTAGCAAAAAGAAATAATATAATTACTCAGAGAGCCTTGGTATGGTCTATGTAGTAAAGAAGTTTTGACACTATTTACTAGCACATAAATTTAAGATCTTTGTAGACCATCAAGCTTTGTTATATCTTGTCAATAAGCCATGTGCTACTAGTAGATTAGTAAGGTGGTTCCTTCTCATCATGGAATAGGGTTTTCAAAGTGGCACTACAAAAGGGCAATACTCATGTTAGAGCAGATAATTTGTCATGGATCAAAATTATTGACCCTAAAGAATCAATAAATGATGAATTACTAGATACATACTTGTTCAATGTTAAAACGGAATCCAAAAGGGCTATGCCATTTTTTTCTAGTTATATCTTTTGGGCCACTTTTGTGCAATTCACTAAAGAAGAGTTTGTGAACACCAAGAACTTGCACATCAATGTTAGTTGCTTATATCATAGATTTGCCAATGGGATCCTTTCCTATTTCATGCCAGAGGATGAAAATATAATGTTCATCATTAAAGCTCATGTGGATACCTTTGTTAGGCATCTCTTGAAGTCAAGGAATTTGTAGAGTATGCCGCAAAAATGGCATGTATTGGCCACATATGGAAAGAATAGTAGATGATTATGTCATTGCTTATTGTATCTATTGAGTCATTCTAACCAATAAGCATGCTACTTTAGATTATGTTTGTGCATGCCCTCATGGAGCAAGAAGATAGTAGATTATCTAAAATTTGGCACTTATCCTCAAGAAATAACCATACCTAAACAACAAGCCTTACATGAGAATCAAGATTATGCTCTTATTGGAAACATTTTATACAAGCAAGACAAGGACAACTTCCTCCACCTCTATGTACGTAATGATGATTGTTTGCCACTATTGAAAGTTGAACACTTCAGAGCTACTAGTTGATATTTTTGTATAGTATAGACCTTTCAAATGATCCTCTTTGTTGGTTTTCGGTGGTCCACCTTACAGATGGATGTGCAAAACATCCATGATTAGGTGTGATACTTTTCAAAAGAGCAAAATATACATTTAATAGAGATCAAATGCCCTAACCACCAATCATGGTAGGATGCACATTTGCCAAATGTGAGTTAGACTATATTGGTCCTATAAGCCCACCTACCAAAGCATCTCATGTTGAATAAATAATAGTAATGATATATTATCTTACGAAATTGGTACGGGCACATGTTAACACTGAGGTTGATGCTCAAGCAACTATAAAACGTTTATTTGATAAGATTTTCACAAGATTCAACCTACTCATTGAGATAATAAAAAGCTATGATACTCACTTTGTCAATGAACTCATAGAGGCTTTATCAAAAGAATTGTTGGTTGTCCATAAGCAATCAACTCCATATCATCCATAGGAAAATGTTCAAGGTGAGAATTTCAACAAAGTGATATGCACAATTTTGACTAAAAAGGTTAATGGAAGACACTCAAACTGTGATAAGAAACAATATAATGTAGTTTGGGCTTATCATGCTGCCTCTAAGGACACATTACGAGGTAGTTCATTGAACATGGTACACAAACAACATGAAATTTTTCCTATGGACTTTCTTTTATTGACTCTTAAGTTAGCAAGAGATTCTAAGTGGAATAGTCATGGGTAATCTACCTTAGTAGATAAACTTGATGCACTACAAGAAACGAGTCTTAGGGCTCCAACAGGCATCTGTGCTCACAAAAGGCAACAAAAATCTTACTTTGATGCAGATATAAAGGATAAAAATCTTTAGGAAAGTGATCTCCTACTTTTTTACAATAAAAAACAACATGTTAAGAAGCTGCAAAATGAAGAAATGGCCCCAACGTGATACAATTTATATCACACTTGAAGGTAACTAGCCATGAAGGTAACTATATAGTTGTTGTAGAGTCAAACTCTACTAAAAACTCCTCATTGTAGACATCTAAGATGATTACAAGTGTTTACATATAAAAAATAAGAATAGTGCATCAAATGTAAAGCTCAATAAGAAGCCTTAGAGCATATTTTTAAGAAAAGTATACTATTAAAGAATGTAGATAAAAACATGCACTCTAATTTTCCAACATAAATGGGCCAATGGACACACGTATCCAACCACAAGCTTTTTCCATGAATATGTGTCAAGTACATTCAAATGAAAAGCTAATCAAGGATAGATCAAGACCACACATAACTACTCAATCAAGTCACTCCCCTAAACATATGCTCAAGTTCCTTATTGATATGGGTTCCACAACTAATGTGATCAAGTCATCTCTCATACATACTTTGAAGGCTCAATTCAGACCCATTGAAGCCTACTTGATAGTCTTAGGAGGTATTTAAACCCCATGTGTGAGACAAGTTATACTTCCCATGTATTTGGGTAAGGCCAAATTATCTACAAAATTTTTAGTCTATGAGGATGTTGATCAAATCCAATAGGTCATCCTTGGACAAGATTGGCTATAGCAAGGTGATACTCAAGTGGAAGGGAAAGAATTTCATTGTACCTCTTTTCACTTCCACTACAGCTAATGGCTTGATTCCAAAAGAGCCTCCAAAATCATGGAACCTATCTCTCACACTACAAACATATAAAAAAACACCTATTTATCAAGAGCATTTGAAAAATAATCCAAACAAGAAAAAAGGTTAGAGAACCTAAGAAAACATAAAGTTTGAGAGGCTGAAAAATATTGGTTACCAAAGTCTCTTATAGCAACACAAGCCTTTTAGTCACAGACTTGGGTGCCCAAGAATCTGGCAGCACAATCTGGGGACTCTATGCACCATCACAAGAAGAAAGTATTGTAACATAAAAATCCACTTCACAAATCACAATCCTTAAGTCAAGAGCCACAAATAATTGTTCAAGTAATTTGGATAGTTAACATCATCTGTGCCACGGAGAATCAATATCATCAAGTATGGGTTCCAAACTCTTTATTCCAGGTCAAATAATTACCCCAAGACTAATGAATATTTGTTGCAAATAACATAAAAAAAGGAATGGGGAGTTAGATCTAGAGCTCTACAAGAAACCCCTTTACACGAAGCCCTATAAGGGCTCTGTTCTATAAATCATGGGTTAGACCCTCCAAAAAGGAACCTATGTTTCTTGATTTTAACCCTTGAGGTTTTATTTCATAGAAGTCTCAACTGAAGGGTTTGTTATCTTAGGAATAATTAACCTAAGGGAGAAAAAACCTAAGTCTTGGGAGAAGCTTCTCCCAAGTGACACCTTGACTCGTACGTGAAAGAAAGACTTCAATTGAAATAGAAGCCATGTGATTCTCTTTGGAAAGTATCCTATGTAGGACACTTGGAAGGACACATGGATAAAAATAAAGACAACTGTTAGAGTATGATCAATGTCTACCCCTCATGATTGTATGCACATTTTGTAAGGCCCCCTTTATGAGGAGAAGCCAAGCGTGCATTACCCAATTGATGGGAATCCCAACTTGAATGTTGGATGAAGGTCATATTGGACCATGTAAGATATTATAAGGAAAGGGAGTTACCAGGGTCCCCAATTGTGGGGTCCGGGGCAGCGGTGAGCAGCCCCAACTGGGGGGTCCAAAGGGGCCAGCGGGCCCCCTGGCTGGGGGGTCCCAGGGGGCCAGCGGGCCCCCTGTGGGGGTCCGGGGGCAGCACCCCCGGCGCGACGGTAAAGGGAATATTCCATGGAATATTCCCTGTCGGAGTCAGAAATCATTTATATTTGTTAGGTCGGTTCAACCAGTCTAAGCCGTGTATGGCAATTACGCGGGCGGTGGCCGCCCACGCTCTACCGCCCATGTATAGCCGTCCATGGCAGGCCACCCATGATCCTATATATACATGACTTCTGCACTACCTAAGACATTGAGTTGAGCCAGCATACCTCTACCTTGTATCTCCCTATCTAGAGTTGTCTAGATCACCATTTAAGCTCTACCTTGAGAGCGCACGGGTGGACAACGCCATCATCTTTGTACTTGCTGCTAGTAGAAAATTGTTGAGATTCTCCTATATCTGTTATCTTCTCTGCTATTGCTCCTGTGTTATATTGCGTAACTATTGTCTTACATGGTATCAGAGCTGTAAGGTTCGAATAGCTTGAGAAGTATCATTATTTTAGCCTACTAGCAGACTAGAATATCAGTGGATTATTCTAGTGATTACATGATGGCTTCATCGTCGAACACTAGTCTTGGTGCTTCACCTAATGTTAATGCTGCACCTATTCGAATTCGTCCACCTGCATTCACTGAAGGGAAGCTGGATGGAACCAACTATACACTCTGGAAGTTCAAAATTTCTACAATTTTGGACTCCTATGAATTACTTGACACTGTCATGGGACCGATGGGATTGGATCCAGAGCCTATACCAGTTGAAGATCCAACAAATTCAAGATTGATGATTCAGCCAGATCCAGATCTTCTACGAGCTTGGAAGAGGCGGAATGCTGATGCATTATGTGCGATTGTCACTAGTGTAAGTGATTCTGTGCTTACTTTAGTTCAACATACTACTAAAGCACATGAGGCTTGGGGCATATTGGCTCGACAATATGAGACCAAGAACCACACTAGGATACAGAATTTAGAAAATCAGTTGGCAAATGAAAAGCATTCTGATTCTGAAAAGGCTGAAGATTTTATCAAACGGATAAAGCATCTTCAAGATCAATTGGCTGCAGTTGGTGTTGTTATAACACCAGAAGAGCTAGCTCGAAGATCTGTACGTGTTCTTCCAGCAAAGTATGATGGATTAGTAACAGCCCTTAACACTCAGGTAAGGCCAACTCCTCTTACATTTGAAGAGTTTTGTGCCATGCTTTTAGAAGAAGAGATGCGGCTGAAGAATCGGCAAAGTACAACTGATGCTGCATTCTCAGCAAATGCAAAAGGTAAAGGCTCTTCAGAGGGATCAAAGAAGAAGCCAAAGAAGAAAAAGTTCACAGGAAGTTGCTTCTATTGTGAAAAGAAAGGCCATGCCATCAAGGATTGCAGAAAGAAGCAAGCTGATGAACGGAATGGGACTGTAAAATCATCATGGAAGAACAAAGAGTCTGCAAACAACACAGAACTGGAACTTTGGGTAGCTATTGAAGAGGTATGTTCATCTGCTCAAGCTCGTGTTGATGAGCCATGGATTTTAGATAGTGGAGCTTCTCGCCATATGACTAGTAAAAAGGATTGGTATAGTTCCCTAGTGCCTCTGCGGGAATCCATCAATGTAGTGGTGGGAAACGACTCCAAGTGTCCAGATGAAGGAACTGGAACCATCTCTTTTATCACTTCTCCAGGTGTTGAGAAAAAGTTATCCGATGTTCTCTATGTACCTACACTCAAAAGAAATTTGTTGTCAGTTTCTGCAATAACAGATCGTGGACTCGAAGTTCACTTCAATAAGAGTGGTGCGGAAATCATGGATTCATCAGGTAATGTTGTAGGTAAAGGCACACGACGGGATAACTTGTATGAGTTAAGTGCTTTAACTGCTACAAAAGATAAAGATGTAAGCAGGTTATGGCACCAACGATTTGGGCATCTCGGATTTGCAGTTTTGAAGGAGATGCAACGAACAGGGATGGTTGCTCATTTGCCTGCATTTTCAGAGTTGCAGGAACCTTGTGAAGCTTGTATGATGGGCAAGCAACAACGAAAGGCATTTCCAAGAGAGACCAGCAATCGATCTCAAGCTCCTCTAGAGTTGGTACATGCTGATCTCTGCGGTAAAATGTCTACACCTGCTTTAGGAGGATCTTTCTACTTCTTGCTGTTAGTCGACGATTATGGTAGAAAGATGTGGGTTTATTTCATTCGAGAGAAGGCTGATGCTTTTGAAAAATTTAAAGCGTGGCATAAGTATGTAGAAAGTGAATCAGGAAGGAAACTGAAGAAATTTAGAACAGATAGAGGAGGTGAATTCTTGTCAACAGAATTCAACAATTATTGTAAGGAGCATGGTGTGAAAAGGCAACTTACCACAGCTCATACACCTCAACAAAATGGCGTTGTGGAGCGCAGGAACAGGACAGTAGTTGAAATGGCTCGTTGTATGTTAAAGGCTCAAGACATGCCTGATTCATTCTAGGCAGAAGCAATCAATACAGCAGTCTACATCCTCAATCGAAGCTACACAAAAGCTCTGAAGGGGATGACTCCTCAAGAAGCATATTCTGGTAAAAAGCCTTCAGTTTTGCATTTCAGAATTTTTGGTTGTTTCTGTTATGCACATATTCCTGATTCAACAAGATCAAAGTTGGATTCAAAAAGCAAAAAGTGTGTCTTCCTAGGATATAGTGAAGAGTCTAAAGCATACAGGTTATGGGATCCTGAGGCAAGGAAGATTTTTGTCAGCCGAGATGTGGTGTTTGATGAACGACCACACTTAGTAGAAGATAAAGGTAAATCTACTATCTCATCAAACGGAGAAATATCTCACCTTGTGCCTATCAAAAGACAGGTTAAAGTTGAGGAGGAGGAAACATCTGATGGAGAAATTTCCTCAATAAAAAGCCAACCAATTGTAGCTGCACAGCGTAAGCCACTACCGAAGTGGGCACAACAGCTCTTTGATGATCACAATCCACATGTAGATGCACCAGAATCATCATCGGATGGATTACGAAGATCAAAGAGAATAGAGGAGCAAAGAAGAGCCTCAGAACACATTGTTAACATGGCTCTAATGGCAGATATCATGGGTTCGATAAAGGAACCTACCACCATTGAAGAAGCCATTGATGATCCAGATTGGAGAGCGGCAATGCAGTCTGAGTATGATAGTATACTCAAAAATGATACATGGGATCTAGTCGACTTGCCGCCAAAGAAGAAGGTAATAGGTACTAAATGGATTTGGAAAGCTAAGTATAAAGCTGATGGAACATTAGAAAAGTATAAGGCACGATTAGTTGCACAGGGTTTTTCACAGATTGAAGGATTTGATGTTCAAGAAACTTTTGCACCAACAGCACGATTGACAACTATTCGGACGGTACTTGCAGTAGCTGCACAAAAGTCTTGGCCTATTTTCCAGATGGATGTCAAATCTGCATTTTTGAATGGTCACCTCAAGGAGGAGGTATATGTATCTCAACCACCAGGTTTTGAGGTGCCCAATTCAGAAAATAAAGTTTGCAGGTTGAAGAAAGCTTTGTATGGACTTAAGCAAGCTCCACGGGCTTGGTACCAACGAATTGATCATGTTTTCAAAAATATGGGTTTTGAAAGAAGTACTTCTGATGCTAACTTGTATGTAACGAAAAGGGATAGCAAGCTAGTTGTTGTCATTGTATATGTAGATGATTTGATCATTACAGGAGATCATCAAGAACTCATCAATCAAACTCGGATCAGCTTGGGAACTGAGTTTGAAATGACAGACTTAGGTCTACTCCATTTTTGTCTGGGAATTGAAGTATGGCAAAGGAAGGATGGCATTTTCATCTCACAACAAAAATATTCCAAAGAAATTCTCAAGGCATTTGGAATGATGGACTGCAAACCAACTAGCACACCTATGGAGGTAAATCATAAGCTATCTATGGATGATAACATGCCTGATGTAGATGCTAAGAAGTATAGGAAGCTCGTTGGAAGTCTTATTTTTCTGTGCAACACTAGACCAGACATTTGCTATGCTGTTGGAGTGTTAAGTAGGTTTTCCAACAAACCTAAGGAGAGTCACTGGAATGCTGGAATGCGAATTCTAAGGTACATTGCAGGAACCTTGGATTTTGGTATTTTGTATACCACAGGTGATACACTCCAAGGATATTGTGATTCAGATTGGGCTGGAGATTGTGATTCTAGAAAATCAGTTTCTGGATATTGTTTCTCACTTGGTTCAGGAATATTTTCTTGGGTAAGTAGGAAGCAACCAACTCTCGCACTCTCCTCCACTGAAGCAGAGTACAAAGTAGCTTGTTTTGCTTCTTGTGAGGCAGTCTGGTTAAGGAGAATTCTTGCAGATATAGGCTTTCCATCAAATATGCCAATTGTACTCAAGTGTGATAATCAAAGTTGTATGGCTATTGCAAAGAACCCAGTATTTCATGCTCGCACCAAGCACATAGAAGTACAGTACCATTACATTCGTGAGCTAATTGAAGATGAAATTGTGGAGCTAGAATATTGCCCAACAGAGGCAAATTGTGCTGACATATTCACTAAAGCACTTGGAAGAGAGCAGCTCAACAAGCATCTTCAACAGATGGGCATAGGACCAAGACCTACTTAATTTATCATCGGTAAACATTGAGGGGGGGTGTTAGAGTATGATCAATGTCTACCCCTCATGATTGTATGCACATTTTGTAAGGCCCCCTTTATGAGGAGAAGCCAAGCGTGCATTACCCAATTGATGGGAATCCCAACTTGAATGTTGGATGAAGGTCATATTGGACCATGTAAGATATTATAAGGAAAGGGAGTTACCAGGGTCCCCAATTGTGGGGTCCGGGGCAGCGGTGAGCAGCCCCGGCTGGGGGGTCCAAGGGGGCCAGCGGGCCCCCTGGCTGGGGGGTCCCAAGGGGCCAGCGGGCCCCCTGGTGGGGGTCCGGGGGCAGCGCCCCCGGCGCGACGGTAAAGGGAATATTCCATGGAATATTCCCTGTCGGAGTCAGAAATCATTTATATTTGTTAGGTCGGTTCAACCAGTCTAAGCCGTTTATGGCAATTACGCGGGCGGTGGCCACCCACGCTCTACCGCCCATGTATAGCCGTCCATGGCAGGCCACCCATGATCCTATATATACATGACTTCTGCACTACCTAAGACATTGAGTTGAGCCAGCATACCTCTACCTTGTATCTCCCTATCTAGAGTTGTCTAGATCACCATTTAAGCTCTACCTTGAGAGCGCACGGGTGGACAACGCCATCATCTTTGTACTTGCTGCTAGTAGAAAATTGTTGAGATTCTCCTATATCTGTTATCTTCTCTGCTATTGCTCCTGTGTTTTATTGCGTAACTATTGTCTTACAACAACAACTCTTGGACCTTTGGTATATATATGGGTGGAGTTGGATGGGTGGATACGTAGTCACTCACTCTCTGGTGGATGCTATACTCTAAAAAGAAGTTTTCACAACAGTGGTAATCAGAGCCAAGTTCTTTTTCAAGTACTTGTAGTGTTTCTTGATTCCTCTGCTGAACATCCTCAAACGGATGGTCAAACTGAAAGAGTCAATCGAATACTTGAAGATATGTTACGAGCATACGTATCTTCTACCCAAACTAACTGCCGAAGACTATCTACCGATAGTAGAATTTGCTTATAATAGTGCAAAGCATTCTGCAATGGAATATAGTCCTTCCATGTAAGTAGATTAAAAAGAAAACTGGCTGAACAAGACAATCTTGTATCTTCGGATACAATCATTCAATCGATCTCCCTTCTTAACATCCCTCATGAACCAGAAAGAATACTACGAACTCGAGATAAAAAAACAAGAAATCATCTATATAAAGAGTGCCTAGTTAAATTGAGGGATGGAACTGAAGAAAGTGCTACTTGGGAACGAGTAAGTTCCATAAACAAAAGATTTCCCTCTTTTTAACTTGTGGTTAAAAACAAGGAAAATATTTTTTGAGAGTGAATCCATGATCAAACGAAATGAATCATGGTGCATGGGGGAATACTCCACATAATATACCAAAGCACATTTTCGAGGACGAAAATGTTAAAGGGGGTAAGAATGTTGTATAAATCATGGTTTAGACCCTCCAAAAAGGAACCTATGTTTCTTGGTTTTAACCCTTGAGGTTTTATTTCATATAAGTCTCAATTGAAGGGTTTGTTACCTTAGGAATAAGTAAACTAAGGGAGAAAAAACCTTAGTCTTGGGAGAAGCTTCTCTCAAGTGACACCTTGACTCATACGTGAAAGAAAGACTTCAATTGAAATAGAAGCCATGTGATTCTGTTTGGAAAATATCCACATGTAGGACACTTGGAAGGACACATGGATAAAAATTAAGACATGCAACTCTTGGACCTTTGGTATATATATGGGTGGAGTTGGATGGGTGGATACGTAGTCACTCACTCTCTAGTGGATGCTATACTCTAGAAAGAAGTTTTCACAACAGGCTCATACAAGCTGTGTCACGATGAAGGAGATAAGGAAGAGAGCTCACACACACACTCTCACTCTCAAGGAGAAGCACACACACAAATTGAGACAGGGAACAATGATCTAAAAACAAGAATACAACAAATGCAATACATAAAGACCAGTACATAAGGAAAAACCTAATGTCGGTGAATGAGTGAGCTGGCAAGAAACAAATGTGCCATCACTCACCAACCTACTCAGTAAGGTACTCTATGTCCCTACCATTACAAAGAATTTGATAAGTGTTGGGCAGATAATAGAGAAAGGGTTGCAAGTCAGGTTCACAAAAGCAGGAGCATTTGTTGAAGATCCAAGTCAAGGATTCAGAAGAATTGCAAAAGGTGAAAAGACAGGTAGATTGTTCACATTTGAATTACAAGACACTAGAAACATTGCTCTCTTTAATTATGGTAGTCAGACACTCACAGAATTGGAAGTATGGCACAAAAGGTTAGCACATATTGGTGAAAGGTCATTAAAGCAAATTTGCAGGGACCAAAGTGTACTTGGACTCCCTAATTTGTCAAAACAACATATGATCTATAAGTGTAGTGCATGTCAATTTGGAAAGTCTCACAGGTTACCATTCATGAAGAAAGGTTATATGCATGGAGATCTCTTGGAGTTGGTTCATACAGATGTATGGGGAACTAGCAAGGAAGCTTCAATATCCGGATCAAGGTATTATGTCTCCTTTATTGATGATTGCAGTAGATGGACTATCCTATTCTTTATGAAACACAAAGATGAAGTTTTTTCATGTTTCAAAAGATATTTGGCTCTTGTGGAGAATCAAACAGGTAAATCACTAAAAAGGCTAAGGTCAGATGGAGGGGGAGAATACTTCTCCCATGAGTTTGATTCTTTTCTTCAAGAAAGAGGAATCAAAAGAGAGGTAACTAGAAGGTACACTCCTGAGAAAAATGGAGTGGCAGAAAGGAGGAATAGGACAATTGTTGAAGCTACACGGTCCATGTTAAATGAAAAGCATTTACCTAATTATCTATGGGTTGAAGCTGTATCTACAGCCACTTACTTGATTAACAGGTTGCCTTCAAAATCCCTTGATGGCATGACTCCATATGAGGCTTGAAATGGAAGAAGACCAAGCTTAGATCATTGTAAAATTTTTGGATGTATTGCTTTTGCTCATGTTCCTTCACAGGTTAGAGGCAAGATGGATCCAAGGGCAGAAAGGTGTGTATTTATTGGATATGACAACAATCAAAAGGGCTACAGGTTATACAACCCTACCAACAAAGGATTCTTGGTAAGCAGAGATGTAGTGTTTTATGAAAACAATTCATGGTATGAAGATTCATGCAAGAAGGTCAATTTACCATATAATCTTGAAGAAGATTTTCCAAAGCTTGGTAGAGAACAACCAAAAATTGAAGAACAAGACACCTCAGAGGATGATGAAGAATCTCATATGGAAAAGATCAAAGCATGGAAGTCTAAAGGTAAAGCAAAATTGCAAGAACTTGGACATGAGGCAGAATCATCACATCATGGCCTAAGAAGATCTATGAGGGAAAAGAAAAAACCAGAAAGGTATGGGTTTGACACCTCATTAGTAGCTAAACATTCTATCTACATAGCACAGGACATAAACTAAGAGGAGCTATCATCCTTTGAAGAGGCCAAAGCAAAATCAGAATGGAACCATGCAATGAAGGAAGAGATTGAAGCACTTGAGGAAAACAACACTTGGGATTTGGTGCCCAAGACTTCATCCATGAAGGTAATAGGCTCAAGATGGGTCTATAAACTCAAGAATAATTCTCATGGTTCCATTAACAGGTATAAGGCAAGGCTTGTAGCAAAAGGCTTTGCACAAACTCAGGGAATTGATTATGAGGAGACCTTCTCTCTTGTGGCAAAGATGCCTACTATTAGAGCTTTGCTTAGTATTGCCTCTTCCAAGAATTGGAAGATACTTCAACTAGATGTAAAGAATGCATTCTTGAATGGTTGGATAACAGAAGAGGTATATATGGCACAACCACTTGGTTTTGAGAATCAAATTTATCCTGATTATGTGTGTAAACTTAACAAAGCATTGTATGGTCTCAAGCAAGCTCCAAGAGCTTGGACTTTCAGACTTGTTTCATTCTTGCAGGACAAAGGCTTTCAACCAAGCAAGGCAGATCCTTCACTCTTTATTAAAAAGAGTAATTCTGAGATCATCTACCTATGTGTATATGTAGCTGATATTATATTGACAGGAAATGATGCAGATGGTATGAAGAAGAGCAAAGATCAGATGAGAGAAGAGTTCAAGATAAGTGATTTGGGTTCACTTACCTACTTCCTAGGTTTGGAAGTTGTCTACAAAGATCATGGTTTGTTTCTCACTCAAAGAGAGTACATTAAGGACATGTTGGCAAAATTCAAGATGCAAGATTGTAAGATTGCAGGTACTCCAATGGAGGTCAATCACAAATTGAGCTCACATGAAGGTGAACTCATAGAGGACATCACATCATATCAAAGTCTAGTGGGTAGTCTCAACTATTCCACATTGACAAGAGTAGATATATGTTACAGTGTGAGTGTGCTAAGTCAATTTATGCACACACCAAGGAAACCACATACGGATGCTGCCAAAAGGATTCTCAAGTATCTCAAAGGAACCATAAATGAAGGACTTTATTATCCTTATGTATCTGATTTAGGTTTGAAGCTATTTTCTGATGCAGATTGGGCTGGCTCCAAGGAAGATAGAAGGAGCACTTCAGGTTATCTTACCTTTGCAGGTTCAAAGCTTATTTCATGGTCATCCAAGAAGCAACCCACAATTTCTCTCTCTTCTACTGAAGCTGAATATAGAGGTCTTGCCATAGCTACACAAGAAGCTATGTGGATAAAGACATTGTTCAAAGATCTTGGATTGGAGTTTGGAACTCCAACTATTTTTGGTGACAATATGAGTTCTATTCACTTAGCTGCTAATCCTTATTTTCATGCAAGGACTAAACATATTGAAGTTCATAATCACTATGTACGAGAGAAGGTTCTAAGCAAAGAAATTCAAATATCATATGTTTCCACTCATCAACAATGTGCAGATATTCTAACCAAAGCATTGGATGGTACAAAGCTTTGCAAATTCAAGGCTATGATTGGTTTGCAGGTAATCTTGGAAGATTGAAGACCTCAAGCATACTTGGCTTGAGGGGGAGCCGTTGGAGCAAGTCTATGAAAAGCCTAAGTATTGGCTTGAGTCCCACAAAGTCATAGAAGAAGCCTTAAAATGAAGACAATGTAAAGTTCACTTGTGAACTACCTCTTGTACCTTTTGAAGAGTTTACTCAATGTAAAAGTGAAAGAATCTTAAGTGGTTGAGTCCACTTGATCAAAAAGGGAAAGAGGAGCCACGAATTCGTGATTTGTGCTAGGTAGAGAATCAAATCAATCACTAATTGATTGGAGAGTGATTGAGGGAAGTTAGCCTCCCAAACTCAACTATAAATAGATGGCAGTTTTAGCCGTGGTTAGAGAGACCTATGTGAAGACCTCCAAGACCTGAGCTTTATGCCATATCAAGGTGTGATTACAAGGCACACATATGTATAAATAAGTTCATTGTATTGTACAAGCAATATACTTTCATTTTCATGATCATTTGAGTTCATATTTCCATGTTCTTGTGAAGTGTACTACTCACTGCCATATCTCTGAGTTTTCTCAGTCAGATTTCAGAGATTGTTTCTCTGAGCTTGGTGCATCCTTTTCAGTGATTTAATTTGGTAAAGTTAGCTCTATAAGTCTAATATATGTTCACAAAATTTCATTTCATTTGGGTATTGCAATCTTCAGTTATGTTCAGTTGAAGTCAACCCTGTCTGTCATTTTCACTTCTCTGTCAGCTACCCGACTTTTTTACTCATTTTGTCAGAGCTGTTTCTCAGTGTGTACTTACCCAAATTCAATGATGTAAATCTTGTTGGATTCAGCATACTGTCTAGTATAAGCATAAAAATTGCCATAATCATTGGGTTCTTAAATATGGAGTTATGTTCATTTTGCTGCTCACTGGTCTCAAACTGTAGCAGCCCGTGAAAATCGGGATGATATCATCACTTGTTAAAACTCATTTTCAGTGTGTGGTTCATTATTTTTTATGAGATTACTCTTGAAAGGTAGTTGTTTAAGTTATCTAGACTTTCCCAAGAGGAATTAAGCTAATTGCTACTGTGCTCAGAGAATTATGCAAAACACTGGACAGGTGTATGAACCAAAATAGCAAGTTTTTCACCTCTGAGCTAACTCCAACTTATCTGTTTTGATGTATCTTTTTATGAGTGATCTGCCAAGGTACATAGGGTGTCTAATACATCCATTGGAAAGCTAAAAGGGCCCACCATATACTCCTGGAGTTCATTTGGCTAGTGTAGATCAAGGATTTTGCAACACCTCTTCATCTTCAAGCACATACCTATCCATCTCTTCACAGGATATACCTATGCATGCTTGAAAAAATCATCAATGAAAGGCACAAAGTAAAGATAGTTCCCAAAAGAAGGTGCCTGCATAGGACCGCAAACATCACTGTGTACAAGTTGCAATCTCTGAGTAGCTTGAACTAAACCATCTTTTGGGAAGGAGGAATGGTGCATTTTGCCCAAAATACAGCCTTCACAGACATTTTTACCAAGTGCCTCAAGTTTGAGCAAAGAGGAAACCATTTTAGATTTCTATAGGCGTAACAAACTAGCAAAATTAAGATGACCAAAGCATGCATGCCATCTGCATCACCTTCAATAACTATATTTGCAGGTGTAATAGGACGCTTTTCAACACCTTACACAATATTCCACAGTCTTTTTGCAATCAATACATGGCACATCATATAAGCCCATAATGGGTGATTTGTTCCATCCAACTTATCCTCAATAGCCAACATATAGAATACATCACTACTTTCATCCGTGGCCATTCACTAAAATACCTTGATGCAGAAAAATGTTGTATCTCAAAAAGTTGAATAGAACTACCCTATCGATTTCCGCTAAACCTGTAGTAGACTTCGAGGCGCTTATATTGGGGAACCAAAACTTGTATATATCTTTGGCACAAAAAGACAAAATTTCTTGCATAGGCACTATGATAGTGCATTTGAAGGCAAACAAGTTCAGATCGTGATTTTGACACCAACAGAGAAAATCAGTTTTGAGCTCATAATTGCTTTGAGTATGCTCACCAAATTTCATGTGATTCTGTGACTATGACTAGAGGGGTGTCTACAATGCCCTAGATGAAGCGGTGACATGCTTTGATACCAATTGTTGGAGTTTGAGGTCTATGGAAGCACACGAACATCACAAGGGGGAAGAAGAAGAAGCTTGGAGCACAACACACAATACTGAATGTTTTACCAAAGAGGATGTACAAATATAAGTGACCTATTAGGGTTATAGACATATATACCAGCCAGGGGAAAAGAGCTCCTAAAGAGGGAAAAAAGTGCCCCAACAATCCTAGTATGTTCACACACATCACTGCCTAAATATATCAATAGTTTACTCATAAAAACACATAAAGAAGATGTTTGAAGTCATCTTCTTCTTCATGATATCTTTTTCTTCAAGGGGGTGCTAAGGGGCTTGTGAGATCTAGAATTTGTGCAAATCGTTGTAGGGAGGTGAGATGATTGCGTGCACCATTTCTAGTTTAGATTTTGCTGAAATTCTCATTTTTTGTTTAATTTGGGATGCCTCCTTATGGGTCACTTTTATAGTTTATTATTCTCAATTATTCATTTCCCCTAGTATGTTCTCTTAAGTTTACTAATCATCATAGTCTAACCTAATGTCTCTATCAATATCCTCTTATAAAATCCACTGGTATATTTCTTTTTAGAGTCACTTCCAATAGAAAAATCCTTTTGGAGAAAAACATCTTGGCTCTAGGCATATCCACACTAACTATGAACCAAATTGACTCATTTTATTCTGTGCTACTGGCCCAATTCTAGACAAATTCGAGGAAGAAATGAGGCTTTAGATCAATCCATGCTTTCCAAAAGGATAAGATTAGATAAATTCCCTCAAGAGAATAGGAACTAATTATGATGATTTTTCAAAATGAGAGGAGAAATTGAATGATAGGAAGTGCTTGTTTTTTAACATTAAATCAAACAAACAACATTTTTTTGGTTGGACTTTTCCTTAAACATTTACTTTGCAATCATTTCATCTAATAGAATAATCACGTTGAGGATTTCTCAATTGCTCTAATCCTTAGGGAAGTATAGATCGTGTCTTAACTTGGTAATCCCCATTATATGGGTCCCTATTCCAAAGGAAACTCCTACACATTAAATCCAACATTTGAAGATATTTATCTATGTGCTTCTACCAAGAGAAGAAGTAAATAGTGAAGAAAATAAGGGAAATTTTTATTACCATGGCCTTTTTCCACAATATTGAGTTATAACCCTTCCAATAATTTAGTTTGGTATTGAGAGTGCTAAACATTCTTCAATAGAGGCTTCCTAAGGTTGATGTTGGACCTTGATATGGTGCAAAATGGTCTAGACACTCCCAACATCTCCTTGAATTTCCTTGATTTCCATGAAGGAGTAAGTTGGTATAATCTAAAAGAGAACCAATTGTTCATGGACATCTCCTTGAATTTCCTTGATTTCCATGAAGGAGTAAGTTGGTATAATCTATAAACAATAAGTTGGACATTGGTTATGGTGCTAACCCTAAAAGGATCCTTAAGGACATACCATCCACAATGTAGTCAATCCACAACAATTACAAAGTGTAGAGGTGCAAGGGGAGCCCTTCTCTAGCCAATTGTAGAGAAAAAAGGGAGATGAACATTTACCGTTGCTATTGATCTTTGAAGTAGTGTTTCCCCATAAGGTGGAGATCATTTAAGTTAATATGTTTCCCAAATGTAAGTCTTATAGGGATTGCAAAATAACTTCCTACTCCAATACAATTCATCTCACTTGAAATTTTAAAAAGGTTGTAATGATCCAAATGCTTAACTACCTCTATGAAATCCCAAATATCAAAAATAGCTTCTAGAATATATGTACTCTTGATGAAGCCTTTTTGGTTTTTATGGAACAATTCATTGAGATACTTCATGATATGTTGGTTGGGCCTTAACAATGATCTCACATTCTAAATGGCGCATGCAAAGGGTCTTTATTTTCCAATGATGTTATTGTTACCTTTATTATGAATAATCTTAACAACCCCCTCATTGAGGAGTTTTGGGAGAATTCCAAGTCTCTATGGTCCTTTTAAAACCATGGAAGGGACTCCATCAAGATATATTTAAAGCATTCATTGATGATGCCATTTTTATGTTGATCATGGAAAACCAATAACTTCTAGGAAATTAGATCGAGTGATAAGCTCACCCAATTAACTAGCCATTTCTAGGACCTTTAGATGACTTTCCCAAAGACAGTAGGCATGTATTCCTTCTAACTTCAAGAGATAGTACCTTGTATCACTTTTCAATGATTCTTTATGAAGTTGTGATTCTCCTGTTGTGATTTGCAGATACCTTCATCTTATTCATCATTAAGGTATGCTATTTGAGTGGATTTTTCTAAAGAAACTTGTATATATTTTGGATTGGTATGTATGCTTTGCATACCCATCACTGCTTAAAGAGTAGTCAAATTTTAGGAGATTTTAGCTCTCGTAAGTAACTTAGCTTAGCTTTGGTTTTTGAGAGGCCAAATTGGAACTCAACATTAGGGGAAAAAATGAACCCTGCATGGGCATTTTGGATTAAGGAGTGATTAGTGATGGACCAATGAGAGGAGGGTGGTGGACACAATCTACAGCCTATAAATCACTAGGCTAAAGGGGGATGAGGGGACATGATTCCCCTATGTTCAGGTTTTGCCTCTAGACAGAGAAAGGAATCTCGTAACTTATGTGGGCCTAAAAATTCAAAAATTTCAAAAAGTTATAAAACTCATCATAACACCATTTAATGGTCCTTCAACCACTTTTTAGGATCAAAAGTGCTATTTTTGAGTCCTAAATCAAAATCCGTGAATGAACTCACCTATAAAAAGTGACTTTTTCAAAAATAACTAAAAAATAAAACTTTCTCCCTCCAAAACCTCACATTTTCATACCCACGTCCCAAAAAGTCATCTTTTTCCACTACTTTCTCTCCCTAGCACACCATTGCAGCTCTTGTGTCTCGATTTTTTTCTCTGTGCATCTTCTTCTTGGAATTCTTACTATAATTTCCATAGCATGAACTCCAGTGGAGAAACCTAAATCTCAGAGACATCCAAAAGATGAGGTTATCGTGATAAAATGTCACGATATCAAGGCCATAGAAGGAATTTGGTTAGGACATGAGTTCTGCAAAGGTGCATGGGTGTACGTGCAACCCTCTGGTGTTGGTCCTCATCATATAAGAGATTGTGGAAACTTGGATCTTCATTGGAAAGGGAAGTTATTAGGCTTCAAAAAGCTCAAAAATGGTGAAATTATGTACAACATGTTTTCACAATGTCAAAAATGAAATTGCAAAACTCAAACAAAATGAGATATCCTATGAACTGTAAGTATTACTCATTGAATTTTGTTCAAATTTCATGATATACCTTGTTAAGTTGTGTAGTTTTTTTCTGTAGACATATTTCCTTCTACCTTGGTGGAAGAACAACCACTTCATACTCTTACAAGTACTTTCCAAGCATTGCATGCAAATGTTGGGTCGATAGTCTTTCCACAAGTCTGTCTTGCTCAGCTATTACGTGAGAGAATTTTCATTTACACACATACATATGTTGTACCCTCTTCATCAAATGATTTTGGCTTGATCAATCAACACATCTAATCGCACTTAATCTAGGCTAGGAATGGACTGAGGGGATTGAGAGATATTCTAACCTCAAGTTACTTCTCCTTGCTGCACTTGCATGCTCAAGATGCTTGTTCCCAAGTCTGCACACATTGGCACTTTGCTTTGGTTTCTCCAACAGCTCTCAATGATCTTGCAAAAGTTCAAAGTTTAGCTCAAGTTTTTAACTTCATTTAATAGAAAATTTGATTTAGACACTTTTGGTTTTCCCCCCCTTGGTATTGCACACAAATTTTCTAAAGACCCCTAGGTTTCCTAACCCCACTTGAGGTTCAACTTCAAATCACTCTCTCTAAAGCCATGTAGGATTCACCACAAGCTTTCCAAGCGAGCTCTAGAGCTCAAAAAATGGATTTCATATGAAAAAATTATGTCGATTCAAGGTTCTAGCGGTTAAAATAGCCAAACAGGACCTCACAAGATATTAGTGCATTTTTTGTAAGGCTTCCATAATGAGGTGGGTAAAAGGCCTTAAAATATGCCAATTTTTAGCCCAAATTTTCAAAAAATTACCCCTTTACTTCTTTTCAAAAATAGGTGTCTATCACCATAGATGGTGTCTATCATGCGTGGTTGTCTGTCGTGATAGATGGGTGTCTGTCACGATAGACTGTGTCTATCGTGGGCTCTGTCTGTCATGATAGAAGAGTGTCTATATTGATAGATGGATGTATATCACAATAGATGTTGTCTATCCTGGGCTCCATCTTTCATGATGGATGGGTGTTTGTCACGATAGACGGGTGTCTATCGCGATAGATAGTGTTTATCGTATGCAATAAGGTCTATTTGTCATGATAGATAGTGTCTATCATGGGCTCTGTCTATCCTAATAAACGGGTGTCTGTTGTGATAGAGGGGTGTCTGTTGTGATAGACAGTGTCTATTGTCTGTCATGAGTTCTGTCTATCTTGATAGACGCTATCTATCGTGGGGTCCTGTCTGTCATGTTAGGCGGGTGTCTATCGTAAATTTGGTCTATCGTCTATCGTGGGTTGTGGTATGTCAGGATAGATGTTTTCTATCATCTGTCGTGGTTTTTCTCTATTGCGATAGATAGAAAAACTGCAAATTTTTGGATCTTCCTAGTGATTCGGAGTGCTCCTATGGTGCCGTTTATTGTGCCATGGATGAAAACACAAAATACCAACTTTCTCTGTCTGTCATGAGGCCGTCGCTTGAGGACCTGTGTAGAGGTCTGTCGTACCTGTGTAAGCTGCTAGAGATGATGATATAGGCAAATCCTGTAGCAAAAGATTTAAAACACACAAGAATAGAAGGCACAATCGCTCTCCCTCACAAGTGAAATGAGGGGACTGAGATGAGGAAGAGAATATGACCAAAAAACTAAACATTCAGCGAAGATGGAGATGGAGGTGGGAGATGGCAAGGATGATGATGGTGATGATGATGATGAAAATAAGAAAAAATAATGAAAAATAAAGAAAAGTAAAGATATTACCTATGACTCCAACATCACAACTCTGCATCTTACCATCACACGCTCATTCTTGAAGCTCTCTCGCCGGCAACCACACCAAATTTGGTGTCACTCTAGCACAATGGCAAGTACCAATGTGAGGAGATCCACCTCATAAATTTCAATCTGTGGAGACATGAGGACTAGTATAATGACTGTGAGAAAGTGAAGGCACAAGTGCATGAGTGAGAAGCACACAAGCATGCACACACATACACACACACATGCACACAAGGCAAGAACAAAGAGAGGAACAATGAAGTGCTTTTTATTACTCAAGGAATCTCTTACAATAGCTCAAAACTCTAACAAGATAACCCCAAAAATGAGATCTCTAGCTCTTTTTATAGTTTTTTACTAGGTTTTGGCCCTGTCCAAACCTAGTGTTCGATCTAGTTAAACATTAGGGTCCAGGGCTTATTTGAGGGCTCAAACGGAGTCTAAAAATTATGAAAATTGATATGTAGTTGCTTCTAGTACTCCCTAAGCTCAAAGACTCCTCCGCTTGAACAAAATGGAGTCTAATCTACTAAAAATGATATTTACAATGTTTGGGTAGTGATGAGAATCACTATTGGTTGGAAATAATTTGTGAAAAATTTGATTAGGTCTTATTGTTGGGTTGTGCTTACCAAGGAATATTCTACCCACACACAGGCTTTTGTAATATTCTCATTTCATTAATTAGGTTCATAAATAACAAAGTTCTCATATAAAACAAATAAGAATAATGGACCAAGCCTACCCAAAATCTGTCTAGGCACTTAGAGATTCATGAAACATTAGAATAAGCTCTGTAATGATATTTGTTTGTGTCATAAGTTGTTAGGATTGACAAACACAATGGCATGGCATGCAAAGTGGTCACACAAGATTGGACGACGTCAGAAGCAACCGTTACTTTTGGAGCGACTAGAGCCGGCTTGACAGTACCAATCAAGTCCCAACGACATCCAGTTGGCCCTCCTCCACTCTGTTTTCTCTAGTCTATAGCTCCACACACACACTCTCTCTCTCTCGCTCTAGTTGACAACTCACTTTCTATCTCTCTCTCTCATAGTCACTCTCGGCCTTCGGGCTTATCTCGAGTGACGTCTAGTCCATAGGAATGAATCTGCCAACAGAGATGAAGTGAGCTTTGCCATGAGGGCGTTAATGATGTCAGCTCCCCAAAGATAATCATCCTAGGTATTGCACAAAAATTTTCTAAATTCCCTAGGTTTCCTAATCCCACTTGAGGTTCAACTTCAAATTACTCTATCTAAAGCCGTGTAGATTCACCACGAGCTTTTCAACGAGCTCTAGAGCTCAAAAAACCAATTTTGTATGAAAAAGTTATGTTGATCAATGGTTTTGAGGGTTAAAACAACCAAACAGGACAAGGTTTCTATAATGAGGTGGGTAAAAGGCCTTAAAATATGCCAATTTTTAGCCCAAATTTTCAAAAAATTACCCCTTTACTTTTTTTCAAAAATCGGTGTCTATCGTGATAGACGGTGTCTATCGTGATAGACAGTGTCTGTGGCGATAGATAGTGTCTGTCGCGCGTGGCTATCTATCATGATAGATGGGTGTCTGTCACAATAGATTGTGTCTATCGTGGGCTCTGTCTGTCGCGATAGAAGAGTGTCTGTTTCGATAGATGGATGTCTATCACGATAGACGGTGTCTATCTTGGGCTTTGTCTGTCATGATAGACGGGTGTTTTTCATGATAGACAGGTGTCTCTCACGATAGACAGTGTTTATCATTTCTCATAAGGTCTATCAGTCACAATAGACGGGTGTCTATCTCGATAGACAGTGTCTATCATGGGCTCCATCTGTCGTGATAGACGGGTGTGTGTCATCATAGAGGGGTGTCTATCACGATAGATAGCGTCTATCATCTGTCGTGAGGTCTGTCTATCACAATAGATGGTGTCTATCGTGGGGTATCTGTCGTGATAGATGGGTGTCTATCATAAATTTGGTCTATTGTCGATCATGCATTGTGGTCTATCACGATAGACGTTGTCTGTCATCTATCGTGGTTTTGGATTTTTCTAGTGATTCGAAGTGCTCTTATGGTGCAGTTTTTTATGCCATGGATGAAAGCACAAAATACCAACTTTCTCTGTCTGTCGAAGGGCTATCATACCTGTGCAAAGCTACTAGAGATGATGATACAGCCAAATGCTGTAGCAAAAGCTCAAAAACACACAAAAATAGAAGGCATAATCGCTCTCTCTCACAAGTGAAATGAGGGGAATGAGGTGGGGAAGCGAATATGACCACAAAACTGAACATTCAGTGAAAATGAAGATGGAGGTGGGAGATGGCAAGGATGATGATGGGGATGATGATGATGGTGAAAATAAGAAAAAATAAGGAAAAATAAAGAAAACTAAAGATATTACCTATGAATCCAATGTCACAACTTTATGTCTTACCATCACACGCTCATCCTTGAAGCTCTCTCCCTGGCAACGATACCAAATTTGGTGTCACTCTAGCACAATGGCAAGTACCAGTGCGAGAAGATCCACCTCATAAATGTCAATCTGTGGAGACATGAGGACTAGTATGATGACTATGAGCAAGTGAAGGCAAAAGTGCATGAGTGAGAAGCACACAAGCATGCACACACATACACACACACGTGCAGACAAGGCAAGAACAAAGAGAGCAATAATGGAGCTGTTTGTTGTTACCCTTTGGAGTTGTCCTCTACAATCATTTTAGCATAAAGGATCAACTACACATCCTTAAATTGTCAATCCGAGAAGTATGCAAAGACCACAACCCCTTCTAGTTAATGGAATCCAAGAATAAGAGGAAAATGACTGTTTTTTTGAGAAATGATGAAGATGAAGAGAAATTTCTAGGGTTTTAATTATCTTGAGCTATACTACATCATTTTCAATGATCTTGGGGCCTAAAGTGTGCCATTTTCTCAGCAGAACACAATTATGAAGTCAAATCTTAAAAATGATACCTATATCACACAGACGAGACAATCGCGATTCTGTGAAATTTGATAATTTCCATCTCCAACTCTATTCTTCAGCACTTTCTCACTCAATATTCTAAGAATCACCTCTCTTCATACACATTAATCAGAAATACACAACTGAAGCTCACAAATTCCATGGATCACACATAGAATAGACTCATCAAATCAAAGACAATCACATGAGAGTAGAAAACACGATTTTCTACAGGAGAGCTCTTCACATTACTTGGATAGCAAAAATAATACAACCAACCCTCTCAAAATAGAGGAAATTATCTTTTATACATTTTCAAGTGTCCCTTTCACACTTGAATTTTGGTCCTTTTCCCTTCTAATCTAAAAATATGCTATGAAAGAGCTTCCAAAAATTCTAGAAAAAATACATATGATTCTAATTTACATGAGGAAGAGTCTTCCTCATTTTTACATCATTTGCATAAATATTTCTACAATTTTTTTGACATTTTACGAATATTTCCCTTCAAAAAATGCTTCTTCTAACATTCTTCCCCTCCTAGTCTTTTTGGCTCCTGACAAAAAATACTTTTGCAGATAAATAGTGAGAGCTTTCTTTACTTCTTTTTTCTTTGATACACCTGTGGCAATAGCTCATGAATTTTTCTTTGTGTGATTTTCAAGTTATTCACCATCTCAAACAATGCTTTTCTCCATTGTACAACTACTTCTAGTTTATCTATCACATCTTTCTTTAGGTATTCTGTATATGCTGCTTCATAGGCTGTGAGTCCGGATTTTGTAACTACTGATAGATTTCCAAAAATTTGTGATTCTCTTTCAAAAAATTCATAATCAAAAGCATCCTAAAAAATTTGAAGATAGTGACTACCCAAAAATACTATCCTACTATAATAGGCCATTAAACAAATTTTGTCTGGGGTTTCACTGAGGTCAAAAAGTAATGCATTAGTTGGTGAATTGAAACCACTATAATTGAGGGTTCTAACATCTGTATCTGTAAACGTTTCTATACATGCCAATATGAGTTGCATTACTCTGATCAATAGAATGCACGCTGGATCATTAACATCTTTATATGTAGATATGACAGACTCTGTTGTGTCAACCATATATTTCTTAGTTGGCCATGTTCTTGCCTTAGGTCCTGCTATCTTTGGAAAGTTCAGCCATTTTGCTGGAATTTGTCCTGCATTTCTTCTTTCCCAAAACACAGTCCATTCCCTTCTTCTTGCTACTGGACAATAGACTGGATTGATCTTCAACTGAATAAGTGCCTCTTTCCATATTTTCCTGCATTCTTTGTTAGCATCTAACCACCTGTTTCTCCATTTAGGATTGGCTTTTTCAAATAATTCCTTAGTTACATTGATATCCTCTTCATATTCCAAATACTTGTTTGATGACAATCCTACCCCTTCAAGCTGGTGATTTTTAATACTTTCAATAATCATGCAAAAAGGTATACCTAGGCCATCTGCTACCCAATGTTGTTAGTCTGGGTTTATTCCTTTACTGAGAGCAAAATTCACAATTTGTTCTTCATATTCATTATGCATTTTTCTGATGAATTCCATTCTAGATTCTCTGTCAGTTAAAAGTTTTTGAACAAACTCCTCTGAATATTCTTCATCAGCTGCTTTGTTTTCTTGTTCATCAGAATGTTGAGTTCTGTTATCATCTCCCCCTTCATACTCTTCTGCTTGTGTAGTCTCTACCTCCTCTTCAACCTGGCTTTGTGGATTTTCCAATTTTTTCTGTAACTCTTCCACCATCAACATTAAGCTTCTATTCTGAGATGTCCACAACTCTCTTTCTGATTTCCACTCACTTCTTTCTTTTTCTATACTCATCTGCCAATGACTCCTCTCTTTTGCTATATCCAAATGTAGTTTATTATACCCTCTCATTGAACTGGCAGCATGTACACTGGCTTGCTTCTCCAACTCCTTGGCTTCCTTCAGCTTTGCTTGTAATCTTAGAATTTCCTTGTTCAATTCCTCCCTCTCATCCTGTGTTACTTGTACAATCTTGCTTTCTTCTTTTATTTGGCCTTCTTCCATCAATAATCTATTTATTTCTTCATTTGCTTTGACCATAATCTGATATGAGCTTTGAAGTGTTCTATATCTTCCTTCTATCTTCTTCAACTCCATTTCCATTTTGTTGCTATGCTCTATCTATTTTGCACATTTTTCTTCAAGAAATTTAATTTTGTTTTGTTGTTGAACCTCCAATTCTTCCAATGAAATTATCTTGTTGGTCAAATCCTCATTTCTTTCTTGAACAGTCCTCAACTGTTCCTCTAATTTCTCCTTTTCTTTCTTTTGCTTAGTAATGATTCTACTACCTTTCACAAACTCTGATTCAACCACCATTCCTGATATTATCATCTTTCTACTTGATGGTCTGAATTGCTCTATATTGCTCATGATTACTTTACAAGCATACCTGATATCCTTGGGTATCCTTTCTAACCCAGCTTCCAACTCCACTTGCTTTACTTCTATCTGCTTTTCTTCTTTGTAGTCGTTCTCTTCTTCATCTTCTTCCTCATATTCTATGACCTGGTTCTTTTGCTCTTCATAACCCTTTTCTTCTTTCATTTCTTCCTTGTCTGCAGCATCTTCCTCATACTCTAATGTTTGATCCTCTTCCTTCTTATGATCTGATATTTCTTTAATTATCTCTATCTCTCCTGCCTTCTTTTCCTTCATTCCCATTGTTTCTCTTCAAGGACCAGTCCTTCCTTTTCCTATACTATATTATCTTGAGTTGAAGTTGATTCAATCTCTGCAGAGAGCTTTATCTAATCATTGATTATCTACTCCTTTTGCCCCTGCTCTTGCTCATCTATATCCATAAGATCCAATTCCTCTTCTTTTTCTTGATCTTCTGTAGTTGTGAACTCCTCATTATGATTTAGGTCATAAACTATATCTTCTATACTTTGGTTTATTTCTTCTTCTGTATTCCCTTCTTTCACCTCCTTGAAATCCATCTTTTCAAATACCTCCTCAGTTTCCTCAATTTGATCTTTGTCTTCTTTCTTGTGTACTGAGCTGCATATCTGAGCTTCCTTTTCTGCTTCTAGCTTTTCCTCATTAAATTTGAAATAGTTTTGTTGTGATGGTTTTGTCCATTCTGCTTTAAACCCCCAGTCCACCAATCCACTACTGAACTCTTTTCTTGCTTCAACCTCTTCTTCCATCATCACTGCTTTACCTTTTAGTATCCTCTTTTCTTTTCCAGGACTAACCTGTTTTGCTGCTTCTTCCTGGACCTGTTTCCCTTGTGACTTCTCACTCAAATCTTTTGGTGTTTTACTTTTTTCAGAGACTTGGACTGTCAGAATTGGTGTACTAGGTACTGATAAATTCAAACTTTTCAACAGAAAATTTTCAATGTCACTCTCTGAATCTAAAGAAAACTGTGAAGAACCAGCTATCCCTGATTTGTCCATTCTTGGTTCTTCTATAACAATGGATTCCTCCTGCTTCTTTTCTTCTATTGACAATTTTCCTGTCTCCATCCTTTGTACAGGTTCTACTGCTTTTCTCTAATTTTTCTTTGTCAGCTTCTTTTTCTGCACAGGTTTCTTCTAAACCTTCTTCTTCACTACTACTGTGGTCCTAGTTTCAAGAGGACCTTGTAACTCTTTGAAATAGGCCAACAATTCTACCTCCTTTTTCACAAAAACTTCTTCAGTTTTTGCAGCTATCATCTGATCATGCAACTCTTCATAATGTTCCACTTCTTCTTGTATCCATTCAGTTGCTTTACATGAATAGTCTTCCAACATTTTTTGATATTGGGCTTCATAGATTGCCCTTTTATTGTTTCCTTGAGCCAGATAAGAATACAACTGTTCCTTACTTGTTTGAGGTGGATGAGGTTCATTTGAAGACTGAACTTCCTTTTGAGCAGCTTCATGCTCTTCCTTTGTTGCTTCCACTAGTTCCAATTCTACCTTCCTGGGATCCAATCTTCTCTTCTTTACAGAAATGACTTCTTCTGAGACTCCCTTTCTTTTCCTCTCTACTCCCCTCATGCTTGGTTGGGCTTCTACTTCCCTTATAGTCATCATTTTAGAAGGGCTTTTAATTTCTGACATTAAACTTCTGAAGTATTGAGCTTATGGAGCTAATTTTGATTGATCCTCCATCCCTAAAATATGATATATGATCCTTGTTAAGAATTGTGCTCCATTCATGAACTTCCTTTGCTCCCAGTGTTTGGCTGCTTCCTTCAATTGTTCATGTATGTATGGAGTTACATCCATCACACCAAAAGGTTTGGTTCTGTCCTTACTATTGAACATGATCAATGTCACTAGTTTGTGTGGCATGGTGTATCTAGGCAATTTTGGAAAACAGAAGTATTGAAGGAACATTCTGATTGCAAATTCTTCATTTTCTCTTCCTTTGAAATCAGTGAATTTGGAATATCCTGCATAGGTTGCTTTGTTCTTCTTGACAAAACTGTTGTCCAGCTTAGTTCCCATGGAATAGAACTGGAAAGCTGCCCTGATATGCTCTACCTTTATAGTAATATTCACTTCTTTGTTTTCTTTGTCCTTAACAGAACACCTGAAATATGCATCCTTGCCCTTTCCAACCTCTAGCAGACTATTCATCACCTATGCTACTCTTTCAAAATCTATGAAAAATAAAGGTTCATCCAATAGTCTATGTAATCATACTGCTTTCCATCTTTTGTAGTTGACTGCAATTTTCTCAAATTTATAAAATTCTTGGCACAACATTGTATATTTGTGGCCCCCAACTCCTATTGTAAAAATGTGTTGTCCAATGATATTAAAGGTTTCCTTTAATTCCTTCACTATCTTCTCTGCTTCTGGGATTTCCTGTTCTTCATCTGACTCCAGCTCCACTTTTTCTACTGCAGCTTCACTGTCCAAGAACCAATGTCCTCTAGACAAAGTTACTGAGTTTGTTTTGAAGTCATGAATTGGTAGTTCCTTTGGATTCACCATTCTGGAGGAAATATAACATCACAAAAAAGGAAACTCCACCCACATGAGTCACAAGAAACAACAATAAAATCACATTTGTCTTGAGATATAAATGAAAAAAAAATGAAAATAAAATCTGAGATGAATCCTGACTTCTTCATTTGTGTCACAGATAAAAACTCAATTGAAGTGATCATCACATATGTAGCAAGATGTCTAGTGCTCTCTTTCCTTTTAACAGCTCTTTTTTTTAATATTTTTTAGCAATAAAAAGAAAAAATGAAGAAAAGAAGAAATGAATGAAAAAATAGAAACTTGCTAAATTACACTCTATATCTTGCTTGTGTAATATAACTTATATAAACAAAAAAAGAATTAGAAAAGAATTGATATTTTTTTTCTCTCTTTTTTTCTTTTTTCTTTTTCTTTTTTCTTCTTTTTTTCTATTATTTTTCTCTTTCTTTTTTTCCTCTTTTTCTTTTTGTTTTCTTCTTTCTCTTCTTTTGTTTTAAATAATAATTTCCTCCACTTCTCTCTCTTTCCCTCCTATTTCGTTTCTTAGAAAGAGGACGAGATAGAGTTAATGGAAATAATTTCCAAGATGTCATAGTTTCCTTCTTGTAACATTCTGAATATATATATATATATATATATATATATATATATATATATATATATATATATATATATATATATATATATATATATATATATATATATATATATATATATATATATATATATATATATATATATATATATATATATATATATATATATATTCAAGAATTTAATGTGTGCATCAGATGATCATTATGCTTTTTCTTTTATCTGTAACTCTTCATACTTTTGAGCTATTTTAGTATCTTAATGCTTGTTTTCTTCCATTGAATCAGATCTGATTTTTTTATCGAGTAATACTTGATTCCTGTTGACTTTGTTCTAAGACTAACACAATCTTCTTTTGATGAACTGTTCTTGGAAGTTTTTGGCTTCCATATCCATTTAGTTCTGGAAAATTGTTTTGATGAGCAGTGCTTATGTGTACTTTGTTTCCACATTTTTTCTATCTTGATGCCTAGATGCTTCTGATCATTCCACACTTTCCACCTTTCTTCTGCCTTTTCAACACCTTTTGTTTCTTCAATTTCCTCCTATTGTTGATTGAAGTAGATTTGATCATGAAGAAGTGGTGTTTGTGATTTCTTTGTAGCTTCTAGTGAAAAACTAAATCCCTCCAATTCTGAGTTATAGATATCCTGTTGGTTTTCCCGTTCTTCATTACTCAATAAAAACATTAAAAACCTTTTGTCATTTAATGTCAATTTAAGCTTCATATTTTCAAAATCCAAAATTAATTTACCTTGCCTGAGCCATGGTTGTCCCAAAATCAATTGCTCAATCATCAAATGATCTGGCCATTCTTCACAATTTATTTTCATATATTCTTCATTGAACTTAACTTTAATAGATGGTGAAGACAAGCTTTGTATTATATGTCCTTCTAAAGTTTTGATAAATGTTTTGCTTTCAGTCCTTTTTAAGTTAAACTTATTCAACAAAACTGAACTGATCAAATTTACTTGTGCACTTGAATATATCAAAACCTTGATTTTCTCATTATGAAAATTCATTGTTATAACAGGCAAATGCTCTCTTACTCTTAAAGGTGTTTCACACAAAAGGACTTCTCTAATCTCCTTGATTTTCCTTATCCTTTCCTTTGCTTCCTGTTGAGCCTCCTTTATAATATTTTCCTCTTCTTTTTTCCTGTTTTGAGCTTGATGTATTCTTCTCCATTCAGAAACAGTTAATGGAAGATCATACCTTTTTACTCTACATCCACTTATGAAGTTTGGCATGATTTCTCCATCTATATTTGCTAATTGGATAGCTCCACTATTACTTATTTGATTGATAATATAAGGCCCATGTCCTTTTTTCTGAAATTTCTTCTGATGTTCTTTTACTGTGTACGCTAAAACTAGATCTCCTTCTTGTAAGTCCTTTTCTTTAATATGAACATCATGATAAGCTTTTTGCCTTCTCTTGTCTGCATATATGCTCATGATTGCTTGAAGTCTTGAAGCTCCCAGTTTTTCCAATTCTACCACCCTCTCAGATAATTCATGTCCAGTCCACTTGTATTGAGTACCCACTGTTAGTGTTGGAATAAGGAATTCTAAAGGCAGAACTGCATTCTGTCCATATACCAAATTAAATGGTGTGGTTCCAAGTGCAGTTTTGTATGCCACTCTATAAGCACATAAGACATGATTAAGTTGTAAATCCCAATCATTCCTATTTGTGTTTACCAATTTTGACAAGACAGTGCAAAGTACTTTATTAGTACTTTCTGCTAAACCATTGGCTTGTGGGTGATATGGGGCTGACTTTCTATGAATGATCATGAAATATTCAGTTATGTTTTCTATTATTTGGTTCAAAAAATGAGTCCCCCTATCACTTACCAACTTAATTGGTAATCCAAATCTGGTGATAATATTTTCATAAAGAAATCTTGCAGTGGTTTGAGCATCATTTCTTTTTGTAGCCCTTGGAGGGTGTATAGGTCCAATGAAATCCAACCCCCATTTGCTAAATGCTCTTGCTGAGATAAGTGGTACTAATGGCATATTGTCTCTTTTATTTGGTTGACTCACTCTTTGACAAATGTCACATCTTTTCACATATGTTCTTGCATCAGGAAATAGAGTTGGCCACCAAAAACCAGAATATAATATGAGTTTAGTAGTTCTTTCACTTGAAAAATGTCCTCCTGCCACTCCAAAATGTGCCATCTCTAACATTTCCATATATTTATTTTCAGGAACACAGATTCTTAAATATCCATCCATCCCTTTCTTGTACAATTGATCTCCTATCAGTTGATACTCCTCAGCAATCATTTGTAAATTCCTTGAGTCTATACTATCTTTTACTGCCTTTCCTTTCTTGTTTCTTTTCAACTCCTCAATTATGTTTGCACTCCAGTCTGGATTTTTTTGAAACCAATATAACTTGATAATTTCTGAATTTTGCAAAGTTTGGCATTCCCAGCAGTTGGAAATATATTTTTTACATCTTGTATTTTATTAGGCCAATGTACTCCCATCCTATTGAGATTATTTAGGGCGACTATCATGGATGCATGAATACAGGGATTCCAACAATGAGCTGTTCTTAAATACTCCTACTGCTCCTCTTCTGGAGTACAATATTCTAATATACCTATCTGATTGAGATGATACAAATGTCCAGCTAGCAGCATAAAATTCCTACTTTGTAATACCAGATGTGTGTTGCTTTCAGATATTCTGCAAGGTCCCATGGTTAACAAAGGTACTAACGTCATGGCCCATTCAAGAATACTTTCTATTTTGAACAGATATGCATCTGGTAAGTCATCATCTAGAGGTGAACTCGGCTCTTTGGCTTGGATCCTGGACAAATAGTCTGCTCTCAAATGGGGTTTTCCTTGTCTGACCACTACCTCAAACTCAAATTGCATCAGTAGGAGAAACCATCTGACTATCCTACCTGTAGGCATGGTTTGTTTACTAAGTAGAGTAAAGCTTGGTGATCCACAAAGAATTTAAACTTGTTGGCTAAAAGATAATGTCTATATTTTTTCACAGCAAATATCATTCCCAACCCTTCCATCTCAGTGGTTGTATAATTTTTTTCTGCTGAATTCAATTGCCTACTAGCATAAGCAACTGGAAAGTCTAGTTTGCTCCCTTCTATTGGTTGTGCTATCACACATCCCAAAGCATAATTTGAATCATCCACATGGACATAAAAAGTTTTATCCCACTGTGGGGTTTTCAGAATTGGTGCTGTTATCAAACAAGTTTTTAAAGTCTCAAAAGCTTGGTCACACTCTTTGGTCCACTCAAATTTTGTGATTAAAGCATACAAGGGTTTTGCAATGTCTGCAAACTTGTGTACAAATTTTCTATAATAACCACAATGTCCCATGAAAGTTTGAAGTTCCTTTACATTTGTTGGTCTTGGGAGTTCCACTATGGCCCTAATTTTTCTTTCATAAGTTGAAATTCCATTTCTGGAAACTATGTGACCCAACATTCTCCCTTGCCTCACAAAGAACACACATTTCTCTAGATTTAACATACTCTGTATGTTCTACATTTTTTTAATATATTTTCCAGATCCTTCAAATGATCTTATCCTTTTAATGAAAAAGTACAAAGATCATCCACATAAATTTCCATTATATTCCTAAGGAATTCTTTGAAGATATGACACATCAATCTTTGAAAAGTTGATGGGGCATTAGTTAGACCACAAGGCATAACCCTAAAAGCATAGATTCCCCATTCTGTGGAAAAAGCAGTTTTATGTTGGTCTTCCAAAGCTATGGGTACCTGATTGTATCCTGAAAAACCATCCAGAAAACTATAGACCTCCTTACCTGCAACTCTTTCCAAAAGATGGTCTGTTATGGGTAATGGATAGCTATCCCTTATAGTTGCAGCATTCACCTTTTTCAAGTTAATGCATACCCTAAGTTTCCCATTCTTTTTAGGTACCACAACTATAGGAGATATCCACTCTGTATACTCAATCTCATGGATGAAATTGGCAGCCAACAGCTTGTCAATTTCTTCCTTTATTTTTGCAGAGTATTTTTCATTAAATGTATAATGTCTTTGTTTTCTAGGTTTTGCATCAGGTGTAATAGGAATCTTGTGCTCACAGATTTTAGGGTCAATTCCTTTCAAATCCTTGTAACTGTAAGCAAACACATCCCTATAGTTTCTAGCCAAATTCCTTAATGCTTCCTCCTCTTGATTTGTCATGTCATCAACTATGACAATATGTCTCTCTTCCCCTTCTTCTTGAGTGATCATCACCTTCTTAGTTTGTTCCTCATTGTCATATGCCTCCCCCTTTTTCTTTTGTCTTTTTGGTTTCATTTTTAGAAGTAGTCTATCTTCTACTTCATAGGTCCTGAAATTTGAAGGTACATCAAACTGTTGATCTTTGTTTGTTATTTTCTTATCTTTTTCTACTTCTTGATCTTTTTCTATTTCCTTGTGTTTGTTTTTTCTATATTTTCCTGAGATTTTGTCTTTTATAGCATCTATAGCTTCTACTTCTTCTAGATATTGTGTTTTTCCACTTTTTAATATTATTCCTTCCTCCTGGTCTTCCTCTACTTTTGAAACCTTTATCATTTGCATTCCTATGTGGAAGATATCATATCCATCTTCATTTTGGAATTTTACTCCCACATACTCATCGTTAGCTAGATCCATGGTGGTCAAAATTTGATTCCAACCATAAGGCTCAAATTCTTCATCTTTAAATTCTTGTGGTATGTAGCTTTCATCTTGTGATTTCCTCTCTCCCAGACTATGTCCTTTTTTTAACATCCTTTTCTTATCTGTGAGATTCCTTATCACAGTACATTTCCACATTGATGATTCTGTCTCATTCTGATCTTCACTCCTTGATTCTTCACTTAATTCTTGATTTTGATGTACTTTGAACCATTCTTGAGGGGACATATCACAATATTGACCATTTCTTAAATTTACCCTAGTTATCCTTCCTTTGCTTTGAAGATATAGACAATCATTACCCCAATCTTGCACAATTTGCATATGTCTCATAAATGGTCTTCCTAGGATAATTTCATATGAAGTGGATTCTGAGAATTCAACTATGGCAAAAGTATGGTCTATCTCTATTCCACATATTTCCACAATCACCTTTTCCCATATCCCTAGGGGTTTTTCTATGTGTCCATCTGCAAGTTGTAATCTCATTTTAGTGGATACTAATTCATTTTTTCCCCATCTTTCCCAGTTCTATTTAGTCATGATAGCCACTCTTGATCCAATATCTAATATATCCTTGGCATGATTTTCACCAAATTGTATTCTCAGAGTTGAGTTTCCTTCTTCCCCTTCACAATACCCTCCTATTTTGTCAATAGGTATATACAACAACTCTACCAATTCTTGTTGCTGTGGATCTAGGTTCTTTGACTTTGTTTCCCACTTTTTCATATTGTGTTGTAAATGAGGATTTTGTTTTACTATTTCCTCCATTGTGGTGTGGTATAAAATTGTACAGTGTTTGTCTATATTGATTTGGAAAGTTATTTGTGAATTTTCTTCCTGATCAATAGGTTTTCTGGTTTTAGTTGCACTTGCTCCTTCAATTATTGTTTCATAATTGTCTGGTTCCCCCATTTTGAGTTGTGCTTCTTGTATGATTTGTTTACATCTTTGCATCCTTTCATCTTCTAAATATGGCATAGGATATGCCATCACATGATCTGTAGGATTTCGTCCATCTTGAATTCTTCCTTTGTATGCTCTTATCAGAGTTTCCAGACTTTGTGAATTTTTTGTCTCTTCCTGAGTCTGTGTGTTTTGTGGTTGGCTATTGTTTGACTGTTCCATAGTTTCTTCTTCCACATCTTTACCCATTCTCATTTTTCTTTCCCATCTCCCTTTTTGTCTGTTTTTCTTTTCTTTTGGAAATGGAATTTTCTTATGTTCCTGTGTACTCCTTTGTTGTCTCCTGTTGTTTAGCTTGTGATCTTGTTATAACATTTACAGTTACTTGGTCATGGTCACTCAATTCTTCTTGCTCCATTATGTTAACTGTTTTTAATGGTATGTTACTAGATGTGTTCTGTTGTTTTTGAGGGTTTCTTGGACAGTCCTTTATTAAGTGTTCCCTACCACAATCCTTGCAATAGGCTCCTTCTATTCTTAGTGTAGGAGGTTGTGGGCAGTCTCTAATGAAATGTTCTCCCCCACATCTATAACAAGTTATCTTTTGACTCCCTTTGAATTGAGGTTTCTGATTGGACATGTAAATATTGGTTATGTACATGAATGTGGCTGTATCCATTTCAATTCTCCCATTTCCCAAGTCTAGGGCTTGCAGTTCTGGTTCCCTTTGTTCATATCCTTCTCACTCTTCCTGATATCCTTCATTCCAATGATAATCCTCTCTGTAAGATGATCTAAGTCTTGAGCTTTCTTCTTCTATTGGTGTGTATTTTACTGGTACTATATTTGTTGGTAATGGTGGTTGTTGTCCTAGTACCGGTCTTGGTTGCTCAACAAATCCAGATTCTCTTTGTAAGTTATGTTGGTTCACATATTCTCTTTCTTTTATGGGTTGTTTATTGTAAAAACACTCTTCTCTGGTATGGTTTGTCCATTTTCTTTCTAATGCATAGTATTTAAGTGTTTTTCTATCTTGCAAATGTTGTGGTTTTTGATAAGGACATTGTTGAACCAAATGATTTTCTCCACAATTATAGCATTTCTTATTTGTTGCTATTTTGGTATTTATCAAATTTGTCTTGGTGCTAACTTCTAGGGCTTTGGCAATGGCTTGTGCTAATTCTTCTGCTGGTGGGATTTTATCTTCATTTGTTCTTGGTTGATCAAATGCTAATAGATCTTGTCCCATGTTATCCTCTAAGTCTATTGCTTCCTTCACACATGCTCCTAGATCAGGACATCTCCTATAATACACCAAGGTTCTTAATTGTGCACTTCTCAGTCCTCCTATGAATAGAGATACTTGTCTTGCCATGGATGGTACCTCCTCTCTGGGACATCTATCAATGTATTGCTTGAATCTTCTAGCTGCCTCTCTGACATTTTCACCTTTTTGTTGTTTTAAGTTATGTATGAAGGTAGATGTACTATGCTTTATTCCAGTTTTTGAGAATTCCCCTATGAAGGCTTCAAGAAAAGATTCAATATCTGGATACACTTCCTTTCTTAAGGGAATGAACCAAGATAGTGCAGGTTCAGTTAGGGTTAGACCAAATGCTTCAAATTGTACTTTGTAATCCTCTACTTCTTCTGCCCTAATTAATTGTCTAAATTTTGTAGCATGAGCATGAGGATCAGAATATCCTTCATATTGTTCTTCATGCATTTAGCTACTTGATAGGGCCTAAGCATTCTTCCATGATTTTGCCACTTATGTCTCCTTTTGAATGGAAAGACATTCATTCCTTCTGCTTCTCTTTCAAAAGGATTTGGGGAAGTATGTATTCTCCTACCTTGTTGTTGTTCAATATTATTGTGAGTTTCATTTTGTCTTGGCAAGTCTGGTTGCCCTAGGTTTTGTTCCCAAGGTCTCTTATCTGTGCATTGCCCTAAATCATTAAAGTTTTCTGGATCCTAAGAGAAGATGTATACACATCCCTGTCTATCCTAATATCTCCCATCCTTAAATTGTGCCACTGGTGTTATATTCAAGGGAATTTCTAAGTTTCTCAACCCAATGAGAAACTTATGCATCCCATCCTGATACACATAGGTTCCAAACCTATTTGTATACATGTATTTGAGAATATTTCTATAATCACTAGTTTCAGAAGGTTCATTGGTTTCATTTAGGTTTTCCATGTTATTTTCCTACCCTATATCTTTTTCTTGTAAATTTCCTATTACTGGCTCTCTCTCCTTCCTTTTTAACTCTTGCTTATCAGGTGTGAACAATTTATTACCATATCTCAGAATCATCCAACTAAATCACGATTTTGTGAAGAGAATCGTGTTTTCCACGATTCTGTGAATAGAATCGTCTTTTCTACGATTTTGAAAAAATTCTAAATTTTCTCACGATTCTGTGAAAAAGGACTGTCTTTTTTCACTATTCTTTGGATATTCTAAATTTTCCGCGATTCTGTGGATGAAATTCTTGTTTTTCACGATTCTGTGGATAGAATCGTGTTTTTCACAACTCTGTGAAAACAATCGTGATTTCCCCAATCCTGTGAAGTGTTGGAGTTAGACGTCTGCGGAAGCACGCGAACAGCACAAGGAAGAAGAAGAAGCTTGGAGCACAACACACAAGACTGAATGTATTACTAGAGAATGTACAAAGATAAGTAGCCCATTAGGGCAATAGGCGTATATACAAGCCGGGGGAAGAAAACCTCCTAAAGAGGGAAAAAAGTGCCCCGGCGGTCCTAGAGTGTTCACACACATCACTACCTAAATATATCAACAAATCCCCCCTGGGAGTGATGCGGTGAACAAGGAGCTAGCATTCATGTATAAGGAAGTGCCGAGCTATGTGGAAATCACTCCACAAAAGGAAGTAAGCCCAAAGCTTTGCGGAAAGCTTCAAACTTCTCCCTAGGCAGAGCCTTCGTGAAAAGGTCTGCAATGTTTTCCTGCATGGGCACATATGCCAAGCTGATCTCCCCAGCAGAGAACCTCTCCCTGACATAGTGATAATGCACCTCAATGTGCTTAGTGCGAGCATGGAACACAGGGTTCCTCGCAACTGCCAATGCACTCTGACTGTCAGTGAAGATGGTGGTGGCAGAAGACTGGCCAACACCCAAATCAGCCATAAGGCGTCTGAGCCACACACACTCAACAGTCGCTGTGAAAGCTGCCCTATACTCAGCCTCACAACTGGAAGTGGCCACAGTAGGCTGCTTCTTGCTCAACCAAGATATACATGAGCTACCAAGCATGAAGCAAAAACCACTGGTGGACACACGAGTGTCATAGCAACCAGCCCAATCTGAGTCAGAAAAAGCATGCAAATCTGGCGGTAGTGATCCCCCCTTGGGATAAAACAACCCAAGTAGCCGAGTACCACTCAAGTAGCGAAAGATGCGCTTAACCGCTTTCCAATGCGTGACTCCTGGGCAATGCATAAACCTGCTCATCTGTGAGACAGCAAACTGAATATCTGGCCGAGTAATGCATAAGTAAATCAAGCATCCAACAGACTGCTGATAGAGAACAGCATCAAATGCATCTCCAACATCATGAAGACTCAATCGTAAACCTGTCTCCATAGGAGTGGCAATAGGCTTACAGTCTTCAAGGCCAAAACGCTGCAATAATGTGTCAATATATTTCGTTTGACACAAAGCCATTCCACCATCAACTTGCATAAACTGAATGCCCAAATAGTGATGCAAATGCCCCAAATCAGACATCTCAAATGAGGCATGCAAATCAGCCTTGAAATCAGCAATATGCTTCTCAAGAGGACCAGTGAGCAGCATGTCGTCTACATAGACAACAATGATCAAAAGCACATCATTAACACGCTTAACATATAAGGTGCTTTCAGTTGGACTGTTCTCAAAACCATGTGCAATCAGATAGGCATGTATTTTCTCATACCAAGCACGTGGTGCTTGCTTTAAACCATATAACGCCTTCTTTAACCTGCACACCTGGTTTTCATGCCCTTTCTGCACAAAGCCACGGGGCTGAAAAACATACACTTCTTCATGCAAGTCACCATTCAGAAATGCTATTTTAATGTCCAACTGATGTACATTCCAACCATGATGGGCTGCAAGTGCACAAATGCTCCGAACAGTAGTCATACGGCATGTAGGTGCAAAGGTCTCATCAAAATCAATGCCTCTTTCCTGCGCATAACCCTTTGCAACAAGCCTAGCCTTATACCTATCAACTGTACCATCAGGTTTACGCTTCAGCTTGTATACCCACTTAGTGCCAATGGCCTTCTTGCCAGGAGGCAAGTCACATAAAGACCATGTACCATTCTTCATTATAGCATCATATTCAGATTGCATAGCAGCCATCCAATTTTCTGAATTTTGTGCTTCATCAAAAGAAACAGGCTCATTCTCATCACAGAGACTAGATGCAGCCATAGCATAGCAATCTGATGCAAAGGAGGTACTATGAGAGCTTGAACGAGTACGATATGACAAAGGTGCATCTAATTTGCTGTCACGCAAAGTCTGCACCAGCCATTTTGGCATAGTTTTTGCCTGTTCAATATCAGCTCTCTCATCAACAAGTGCATCATGTAAATCTGCATCAGAAATGAATGATCTGCATTATCATATGAAACCTGCAAAGGCTGAGAAGTTGCCTCATTAGGACCAGCGCTAGCCTATCCACCTGTAAAAAGAGGCATCAAAGTATCATACATGTCTTTGGAGCTAACAAATGTCTCCTTAGTACATGAAAGCAATGGCTGAATAGCATCTTCCACAAAGACAACATCACGGCTAACCAGAATGCGTTTAGTCTGTGGATGATACAGACGATAGCCTTTACTTTCAGAACTGTACCCAACAAAAATACATTTTACTGCCTTATCATCCAATTTTCTGCGATGTTGTTCAGGCACTAATGCATATGCCAAACAACCAAAAACACGCAGATGAGCAACAGATGGCTTGCGGTCATGCCAAGCCTCATATGGAGTGATAGACTGCAACGCTTTCGTGGGACACCTGTTCAGTACATATGCTGCACACATGACAACCTCAAGCCAGAAACTATGTGGTAAAGCCTGACTTTTGACCATGCACCTTGCCATCTCCATGAGTGACCTGTTCTTTCGTTCAGCAACTCCATTCTGTTGAGGTGTATACGGCACTGTACACTGGTGTTTTATCCCACATTCAGCCAGAAATGCATTAAAATCTGAAGACATATATTCCCCCCCTCGATCAGAACGGAGGGTGCCCATTTTACATGCTGACAGATTTTCAGCCAAAACCAAAAACTGTTTGAAGCACGTGAACACTTCGGACTTTGCTTTGAGTGGATATACCCATGCATGCCTGGAAAAATCATCAATGAAAGTCATGAAGTAAAGGTAATTTCCAAAAGAGGGTGTCTGCATAGGACCACAGACATCACTATGTACAAGCTGCAATTTCTGCATAGCCCGAACTGAACCATCTTTTGGAAAGGAAGAACGCTGCATTTTGCCCAAAATACAGCCTTCACAAACATGTTTTCCAGGTGCCTCAAGTTTGGGCAAAGAGGACACCATTTCAGATTTCTGCAGGCGTAACAAACTAGCAAAATTCAGATGACCAAAGCGTGCATGCCAAAGCTTTGCATCTGACATAGCCTGAGAATCATGAACTGCACATGCCGAATCATTCACAGATTTTTCATAGTCTATGAGCTTATACAGCCCACGACATAAAATGCCACGACATACAGCCCACGACATCTGAGTCTACTGCAGACATGCACTGATCATGAGAAGATGGGTCAAAACTGCAGACAGTAGTAAACGCCCATTCTTCTTCCTGCACAAGATTTGCAGACTCTGTTTTTGGTGTAGAGGCCTCTGCAACAACCATTCCAGCCTCTTTCTTCTTTGCCTCTTTAGCAGCCAGTTTTGGACAGTTCTTTATAATATGATCATTTCCTTTACAGTACTTGCAGAACAATTTCCGCTTTTCTGATTTCTTCTCATCTTTATCTTGGTTCTTCGATTGTGCAGCATTTGCAGATTTCTGCTTACTAGTAGAAGAGCTTCATTTTCCTTTGCCCTTCTGACTAGCCAGGAAAGCTTGATCTGCAACACGCATAATGGACCTGTTCTGCCTGGACTGATCTTCCTGCAACAGAACAGAGACTAATTCCTCAAATGACAAGGCATTCGGATTGCCTTTCATCATCAATCGAAGAGTAGAGGCAAAACTCTGATATGAATCAGGAAGGCCATTCAGAACGGTCTGCACAAGTGAGCTATCTGGTATAACCTCATCAGCAGAAATCAATTGTTCCTTCAGGTCTTTGATCTTTGTAAGAAAACTGTCCATCGAATCACCTTCATTCATGTGCTCACTCTCCAACTGTTTTCGGAGGTAAGCAACACGAGCCTCATTCCTAGCCTGGTACAAAGTGGTAAGTGTATCCCAAGCATCCTTTGCTGTTCTGCAAGAGCGAATGTGATGAATAATGGCACGTTTGACAGACAAAGCTATCAATGCATGTGCCTGGGCATCTCTGCCATCCCAACGAATCTGCTCTGCAGTAGGTGCAACAGAAACAGCAGCACGAACAGGAATCTGCGGAATATCATCTTCGACACCATCTTCATCAGCTCCAACACCTGTATTTGCAGTACCTGTCGTTACAGGTGTAACAGGACGTCTTTCAACACGCTGCACAATGTTCCACAATCCTTTTGCAACCAGTACATGTCGCATCATATAAGCCCATAATGGGTAGTTGGTACCATCCAACTTATCCTCAACAGCCAACATACGGAATACATCACTGCTTTCAGCCATGGTCGGTGACTAAAATACCTTGATGCAGAAAATTGACTGTATCTCAAAAAGTTGAACAGAACTGCCCAGACGAGTTCTGCTAGACCTGTAGCAGACTTCGAGACGCTTAAACTGGCGAACAGAAACTGGTATATACCTTTGGCACAAAAGGACAAAATAGCCTGCACAAGCACTGCGATAGTGCGTTCGGAGGCCGAAACGAGCTCAGATCGCGATTTTGGCACCACAGAGCGAAGCAGTTTTGATCTCGGAAACACCCTGAGTATGCTCACCAAATTTTGTGCGAATCTGAGACTGCAAACGGAGGAGTGTCGACGGCGCCCTAGAAGAAGCAACGACCTGCTCTGATACCAATTGTTGGAGTTAGACGTCTGCGGAAGCACGCGAACAGCACAAGGAAGAAGAAGAAGCTTGGAGCACAACACACAAGACTGAATGTATTACTAGAGAATGTACAAAGATAAGTAGCCCATTAGGGCAATAGGCGTATATACAAGCCAGGGGAAAAAAACCTCCTAAAGAGGGAAAAAAGTGCCCCGGTGGTCCTAGAGTGTTCACACACATCACTACCTAAATATATCAACATGAAGGAACTCGTGTTTTTCACGATTCTGTGAAGACAATCATGATTTCCACGATCTTGTGAAGACAATCGTGATTTTCACGATTTTGTGAATAGGATCGTGATTTTCACGATTCTGTGAAGGGAATCATGATTTTCACAATTCTGTGAATAGAATCGTGATTTTCACGATTCTGTGAATAGGATTGTGATTTTCACGATTCTGTGAATAGGATCGTGATTTTCACAATTTTGTGAAGGCAATCGTGTTTTTCACGATTATGTGAATAGGATCGTGATTTTCACGATTCTATGAAGGAAGTCGTGTTTTTCACGATTCTGTGAATAGAATCGTGATTGTCACGATTCTGTGAAGGCAATCGTGATTTTCACAATTTTGTTCCCAGACAATCGTGATTGCTCACAATTTTAACACGATTTTCTTATGAAAATCGCGTTCTGGGAATCGCAATTTTGTGTTTAATTCAGAGAATCGCGATTTTGTGTTTGATTACAGAATCGCAATTCTGAGCAGATATTTATAAATTTTTTAGGTTCTTAATTTTTAAGTTTTTGTTTCTCAAATAGAATCGCCTTATTAAAATTTTAACATGCAATAAAATATTTTTATCAAAAATATTATTTTCTCTCAAGAAAATTCAAAAATCTAAAAATCGCAATTCCGTGTGTTTTACAATTTTTTGTGCTTTTGTGCTCTTATCATCATGTGAAAACTTGAAATCATGCAAAGATTTATTGGAAGACCATTACCTTGCTTGCTTGATCAACAAAAATCCAAGAACTTTGTAGTTGCAGGAAGTTGCGATTCTGTCAGGTTCTCTCACTCTCTCTCACTCAAATGAGCCTTTTTTCTGAGTTTTCATGCTTTTATAGCCTTAAGATAATCGCGATTTTGTGTGAATTTCTCATAATTTTCACTTTTTACTGTATGTTCCTTATCCCTTAGCAATTTTGTGATTTTGATTCAGAATTCTTATCTTTCCAACAAAATTTACTCCCTTTATCCTTTTGATGAAAATCGCAATTCTGTACCCAATTCTCAATTTAATCACTTGATGCTCAATTCTTATTGATGTTTTGAAATTTGATTTTCTTTACTCCCTCATCTTTATAAAACCTCTTATAATCACTTACCTCAATACCCAAAAGTACAAAATAAATCAAATTCTTTTTCTTACAGAAAATCGTGATCCTGTGAAAAGAATCATGTTTTTTCTGAACTTCCAACTTTTGCACTTTTTGACTTTTCTTCCCACCTAGTTCCTTTCCGTGTTCTTCACAAACTCTAGATCACTTGTCACCTGCAATTATACACCATCAAACTCATTTAAAAAGTCTTTTTGAGAAATTTAAACAGCAACTTCCACTTTAGATATTTTTTATTTTCTTTCAATTTTTAGAAATTTTTTTTCACTTTTTCTTTTCCACTTTCAAACAACAATCCTCCTATCCTACTCCCTAAGAAAAAAGAAATTTTTTGTTTGAATTTTTAATGAAGTTTATGAATTTTTTTAGTATTTTTCCCTAAATCAAGGTAAACACTTCACTTAGGGTTTCCTTGTTTCAAGATGCATTGATCTTTTGTTTCATGATTGGTTATACCCTTTTATGCTTACAATCTAATCAGTTTAGAAGTAGAGATTTCCAAGAAAATTTGTGCTAAGAAGTACAAGTATCAATTCATGCAAAGATAAACTCAAACATTTTTTTCTTTTCAAGATGCAATTAAATCTTCTCTCAAGATTATTGCTTTGCCTTGGCTAAACAAATGGATCTTATCTATTTGCATATAGCTACTTTACTTGACTTTCCTCAATTCAATCATGTCATCTTTTCCAAGATTAACAAATTTGCTTGGTACTTGGTAAAAAAGCACTCTACAAATGCAAAGATAGTCACATTTTACCTTCCCTTCAACAATCTTGATTCAATTTTTTCACACACCTGCACTTTAATCTTAAAAAATAATATGAGCATCTATCAATTTGCAAGAATTTCACAACTTCTCTATCTCAAAAGGTTAATTCTTACTTTCTTTTCCAAAATACAAGCAAAGAAACCTACCCTTTCATGTTTTCTTTCTTAATTAAAGAGTAGTACCTTTTCAATGTGTTCAATACCATCAACAATGGAAGATCCAGCAAGGTCCAAACTTCAATGAAGCTTTTTCTTTGATCCCGGGCAATGGCACTAAAAACTGTTTGTTGTTACCCTTTGGAGTTGTCCTCTCCAATCATTTTAGCATAAAGGATCAACTACACATCTTTAAATTGTCAATCTAGGAAGTATGCAAAGACCACAACCCCTTCTAGTTAATGGAATCCAAGAATAAGAGGAAAATGACTGTTTTTCTGAGAAATGATGAAGATGAAGAGAAATTTCTAGGGTTTTGATTATCTTGAGCTATACTACATCATTTTCAATGATCTTGGTGCCTAAAGTGTGCCATTTTCTCAGCAGAACACAATTATGAAGTCAAATCTTAAAAATGATACTGGTATCACACAGACGAGATAATTGCGATTCTGTGAAATTTGATAATTTCCATCTCCAACTCTATTCTTCAGCACTTTCTCACTCAATATTCTAAGAATCACCTCTCTTCATACACATTAATCAGAAATACACAACTAAAGCTCACAAATTCCATGGATCACACATAGAATAGACTCATCAAATAAAAGAAAATCACATGAGAGTAGAAAACACGATTTTCTGCAGGAGAGCTCTTCACATTACTTGGATAGCAAAAATAATATTATCTTTTATACATTTTCAGGTGTCCCTTTTCACACTTGAATGGTCCTTTTCCCTTCTAATCTAAAAATATGCTATCAAAGAGCTTCCAAAAATTCTAGAAAAAATACATATGATTCTAATTTACATGAGGAAGACTCTTCCTCATTTTTACATCATTTTCATAAATATTTCTACAATTTTTTGACATTTTACAAATATTTCCCTTCAAAAAATGCTTCTTCTAATAGGAGTGCTTTCTATTACTCAAGGAATCTCTTACAATAGCTCAAAACTCTAACAATCTAACCCCAAAAATGAGCTCCCTAGCTCGTTTTATACCTTTTTGACTAGGTTTTGGCCCTATCCAGACCTAGTGTCTGGCCTAATTAAAAATTAGGTTTCGGGGCTTATTTGAGGGCTCAAACGAAGTCTAAAAATTATGAAAATTGATACGTAGTTTTTTCTAGTACTCCTCAAGCTCGAGGACTCCTCAGCTTGAACAAAATGGAGTCTAATATACTAAAAATGATATTTACAATGTTTGGGTAGTGATGACAATCACTATTGGTTGGAAATAGTTTGTGAAAAAATTGATTAGGTCTTATTGCCTAGTTGTGCTTGAATACTCTCCTCATTGCTTGTAGTCCAACAACCTTTCTTGATTGTGGCAAACACTCATACCTACAATGTATAGTTATTCACAATGGATTATGGATTGGCCAAAAAGTGGGAGTGATTAACGATAATGGTGGATTATGTACATTTTGTGGCAGGGTGGAAGATGTTCCTCACCTTGTTGTTGAATGTCCTCTTGCCAAGCAATTTTGGCAACATGTAGAACATTTCCTATACTTAAAAAAGTGCCCCATGATCAATAAGCTAGGCATGTTGTTGGGTTGTTGCAAGAATATGGATATGCTTCTCTGGAATTTTTGGAGAGGATTCATTTTATGGAATATATGGATTAGTGGAAATAAAAACCTTATTAGTAAAGGGAATAAGAACTTCCTCATTCTCCTGCAGGAATTCCTTTGGAAAACGAGTGTCTTTTGTATTCAAGCTATCTCTAGTGCATGTAACTATGATAGAGAATTCCACAAGTTATTACCTGATCATCACTACAATAGATGGAAGACCTTGCTTCTTCCCTTGTAATCTAGGAAAAGATTTTTCATGTTCTACTCTGTGAGAGAGATGTAATCAGTTGTATCTATTGATTACATCTCTCTCAAAGAGTAAAACATTTCTTCATTAATTTAATCATTTTGTTGATTACATCTTCCCCTAGGTCACCAGTGACACTGCTCTCTGCTAGACAAGTGTTCCTCCTCATCTAGTTTCCTCCCCGAGAGGGGAGGGAATGTCCTTGTATGAAGCCCTAAAGAAAAGATATGTTGTGGCAAGGATGGACAAAGAAGCTCCACATGGGGTAAACAACCTATTCCAACCCATTGGTGGGCATTTCGCCTCTGCCTCCAAGTCGTATGCAGACATAGACAATACCTCTATCCCTGGTGACTTTTCTCTATTTTTCACTATGCATCAAATAGGTAACATTTGTCCAAACCCCCCCAACTCAGATTTCAAAGGGAAACAGAAGATTGATGAAAACCCAAATAGTAGTAATTTAGATTTCGGTAGTGATAGTAATGCTCAAGGTTCTCCAGGATGAGGACTTTGAATTTCTGAATGATAGCATGCTTATTATTGATAAGGTAGCTTTAAATAATTGGCACATCCACTTGGAGGATAGGGTTGTTATTGGTCTTTGCCATGGACTGAGAACTTCTCAGGACATGCTTAGATCTTGTATTAGAAGCAACTCGGAGGTTAGAGGACTTTACATGAAGCATATCCAATGTTTTCCCCAAAATTATTTGTTGTTCTTTTTTGACAATGCAAACAGTGCTATGCAAGTGATAATTGAAGGTCAATGGATTATTAGGAATATGCCTATCACTTTCTTCGGTTTCAAGGTTTGAATCCAAGAAGCCAAAAGCCAACTAAAGTCCTTGTTTGGATTGAGCTACCTGACCTGCTAGTTGAATTGTACCCCTGGGTGGATAAGTTAGGTGCCCTCATAGGTAACGTTTTGGGGAAGAGACCTCGAAATGGCTACAATCCCAAGTGGGATCCTTAGATTATGGTAGAGGTAGATGTTTCAAAAAAAAATTAAAACTAAACTTATAATCAAAGATTCGGGACACAATGTTGTTTATAAGAACCTACCCCATGCTTGTTTCAATTGCTATAAACAAGTTCATGTTATCAAGGATTGTCCTCTCGTTGCCACCAAGAAGGATGAAAAAGAAACAAGGAATGTTACTTACAGAAAGCAAGTAAATACTTATAGCAAGGAAAATGGTAAAATGACTAATAGTGTTCAAAGGAAGCTACCCCATAAACCCTTAAAAAAAAGGGTAATTTGTCTAAAACATATGAAGTTCCTCTAGATGAAGTTTTTAACCCATTTCAGGAAAATAATGAGGAACCTGTTGTGCTTGAGAAGGACCTGGGTAATGATTATTCCTAAATGTTGAAATAAGTTGATTTCAAGACCAAGAGTTTCTCAGGTGATAATAATGAGGATGGATGGACCAAGGTTAGAAATAAGAAGAAACGTAGATCAAGCTCTAGCTATGATAACTCGTCTGATTCTTGTCCCTTAGAAGATGATAAAACTCTCTCTCAAAACATAGAGGATACTTTTACTTCTTAGCCGAATAAAAATGATGAGGTGGAAATGGAAGATCTCAAAAAGGTAAATGATAGTAATGATATTGTTCCTAAGACTCAAGGTATGGAAGTCTGTCATAAGGCCCCATCTCTTGCTAACTCCAAAAGAAAGGAGATGGTTAGGGTTTTGGGGTCTAAATTGATGCCTACCAAGAATCATAGAAAGTAGTGATCTATTGGGTGGATCTGTTTATCCATGTTGTTTGTAATGCTTCTATCCTCTATATACATGCCAAGAATATGGATTTGATCAAGCTGGTTTCACTCAATACCAAGGGTCTCACTTATCATGTTAGAAGTAAGGCCATTCATTGTTGTTGGCTTAGAGATAAGTCCCTTTCCCCTTCTATTATTTGTTTGCAAGAAATTAAAGTGACTGCTTGTAGGTTACACTCTAACCTGAAGATCATGTCCTCTAATCATAGTTGGTTTGACACTAACCATTCTGTTGGTAAAGGGGGCTCGGTCATAGGTATCCACTCCTCTATGGAGCATTTGGTTCAAAAATTATATATAAGTCCCACCAATCACTGGGTGTCCTGAGAGTGTGTTGATCCCCTCAATTATACCTTTGTTAGTGTTTATGTTGCTAATTCTTTCAAAGATAGATTTGCTTGCTAGGAAGAATAACCTAAAATGCTTGGTGATATCGTTCATCTTGGGGACTACAACATGGTCATTTTCCCTCGTGATAGACTTGGTAACAAAGACAACATTGTTCAAGGTAAGGAAAAAGGTATGTAGTTTAATTTTATGGACAGTAAAGGGCTTGTTAATATCTGTTGATATCTCTACTAGCACTAGTTTGACTTGGAATAACAAAAGAAAATATTCCTTCTTGGCTGCTAGATTAGATAGAATTTACATGAACATTAATAGATTTCAAGATCTCCGGTAGGTATCTTGTGAAGCTAATAACTCTCTCCTTATTTCTGACCACCTGCCTTTGGTGTGTAGCATTTTTAGAAATTTTCCTAGCTACAAGGTTGGGTGGCTCCACCTTGATGCCTCCTTACTCAAAATTCCTTGTGTGGTGGATATGACAAAGAACATTATCATTAAGCATTTTAGCAATACTCCCTCTCCCTCCCTTCCTTGGGAACTGTCCATTAAGGAAATTCAGAAGGTCTTTACTCACTTTAAGCTTCTATCTAAGGAAACTAGGCTTAAGAGAAGAATGATGATTAACAAAGAGATTCATGACATTAGGATCTTCCTCTAATGATAAGATTTCTGAACAAAGAATCCTTCTCCTCAAGGATAAATTAAGATATAAAGAGTACCTCTTATCTCATAGTGCTATTGTCCTTTCAAGAGAGTTTTGGGCTGGCAGAGTGGATAAGCCCATTAAGAACATGTTTGATTTTTTAAAGAAGAAAAAGGCTACAGATTTCATACCTATGCTAAGAAAGAGTTTTGGTGGAATAGCTATGGATATTAAGGAGAATTTGCAAGAGGCCTATGGCTTCTTTACCAATGTTTTCTCTATGCTTTCCAAGTGTGGGGAGCATTCCCAGAGGGCTAGAGCTTCTATCACTCTTAAAAGAAAAAAATGATTCTTATTAGCTTGACCTCTACCCTGGACCTGGCCCTCACTGCTTGTGAGGTCAAAGAAATGATTACTAAATTGAAACTTTGTAAATCTCTTGGTCTCGATGGTATTCCCAATGAGTCTTTTCTAGATCTTTATGATTTCTTGATTCCCTTTATTCTCTTGATGTAGCAGGAAACTGTGAGCAAGGGGACTCTTTCTACCTTCATTAATAATGGATTCATTAGGTTAATTTACAAAAAAGGTCCTAAGGATGATCTCAATAATTGGAGACCCATTACTTGTCTGACCTCTTTCTATAAAATTTATGCCTCTTCCTTGGCCAAAAGGCTTAGCCCTTTAATGGATAAATCATCCTCCCTATCAAAAGGGTTTCATCAAAGGTAGATTTATTCTTGATGCCATCATTTCCGTGTGGGAGGGTTCATGATATTGGAGCTAGTAGGAAGTTCATTAGATTTGTGCATGTTCTAAATTTTGGTAATGCTCATTCTAGCATCTCCATGAATGGTCATCTTTCTAACCCTTTCAAACTTTGCAGGTCCATTAGGCAAGGCTGCCCCCTTGCTCCCCTCCTCTTTGCTATAGCTAGTGACGCTCTTGGGTGGTTAGTTAAAGACTATATTACCCAAGGTACCATAAAAGGCATTGATATCCCTAGTGTTGACTCCCCCCTTTGCTTGTAAATGTTTGCTGATGACACTAACATGATCACCAAGGTTGAGGATAGTTATGCTAATACGTTCCTCGATTGTGTGAACACTTTTTGCATTGCTAGTGGGTCCATTGTGAACCATAGAAAGACTTCTTTCATATCCTCTACCAACACTACCCCTAGATTTATCAATGCCCTTGGTTGTTATATTATTCATGATGGTTGTATCTTTAGGCTTCTTGGGATTCCCATGGGATTCAACAACAACTATGACCAAATATGGAACTGGGTTTTTAGTAAATTTAGGAATAAAGTGGTTAAATGGATGGATCTTGAGTCCAACCTTACTCATTGGGTCTTTTTCCTCAATCACTACCTTCTCGCCACTCTTGCCTATTTTTTGTCCTGTTGGATGCCTAATAAGAAGCAACTTTCCCAGCCCATTTCCATAGCCAAAAGGTTTCTTTGGGATAGCGCTAATAACAACCCTAAAATTCCCAAAGTTTCTTGGGCCACTTGTTGTAGGAAGAAAGAAGAAGGGGGCCTTGGGGTCATGTGTCCTATCAAGTTGGCCTCCAATTTGGTTGCTAAGTGGATCCTTAGAGCTTCTACCTCCCATGACTATTGGGCTTGCCTGATCAAAAGAAATTGTGCTAATTTTTTGTTATCTGATTACAAGTCATGGAAATGTGCTTCATTATGGGATATAATGGTTTCTCCTTTTTCCTTTACTCTTACAGGTTCTAGGCTTGTCTCTTGCATGTGGAGGCTTGGATGAAGGCAAAAGATGGTTATTCTCTGAACTTTGGATTCTCCACCAATTCAGCGATCTCTCTAGACTTGCTAGTTGATGCACTAGAATGGCAAGCAAGTCTTTGTTAGGATGAACAAATGCACGAGAAGTGGCTTTGCTTCTTGGAATGATTTGTGCAAGAACTAGGCCCTGTTGTTTGTGGAGGACATCCTTGGCTTGCCTAACTTATCTCCTCGCTATAAGCAACTTTGGTGGAATAGAGATCCTTGTTGTATGATAGACTTGACGTGTGCAATCATTATAAGGATCTTGACCTGTACACGGTGGTTGAGGATATCTATGTCAAACTCAAAAGGAGAACTTATCCTTTCAAGCCTTTTGTGGAGAAACTTAACAGATATTGGGACCAACACTAGTCTCCATCCCAATGGAGCTACATATTCAAGACTGTTTGGGCCTTTTACCCTACTACCAAATAGTCATGTCTGTTGTGGCTGATTCTCCATAAGGGTTTGTGGGCTGGAAATTGATTCGAAAAATTGAATATTAGTGGGGGCCTATGTTGGCTTCTATGGCGTGGAGGAAGATCTTGCACATCTATTGATCAACTGTCATCATGCTCAGAGAGCTTCTGGAGACTGCTTGACAATTCCTTCAAAATCCTTGGAAATATTCAACTAGGTTATAAAGAATTTTTTATTGGTGCTAACCATGGATTTGACGCATTGTTGTGGCACATCTGGAGAGCACACATCCTATGGAACATATGGACCAACATAAACAATAGACTCTTTAAGGCTTCTAAAAAAATGTGTATTCATTCTTGTATCCAAGAGCTCGAAAAGAATACTCTTCATTGTATTAAATCTGTTAGTGATGTTCCTCCTGAAAACTATACTTTTAGATATTTCATAAGTAACCTTAGGTTCCCCAAGTGGAAAAATGCTTTGGCCAGATTGTATGGTGGAAAGAGATTCACTATGTACTATGTTCTCTTTGAATGACCTATTGTAAGATGTGGGCTTGCCCCCATGCATAGTTTGTAACACCTCACTAATATTCAATTTTTTTGACACCTCACTAATATTCAATTTTCTGTTTACTTAAAAAAAAGGTTAAAAAGTGTTACAAAAAATGTTTTTTTTTAATTTTTAATAAAAGGAAGTTCGGCCTTAGCCTATTCTCCCGGACTTTAATTAAAATAAAGAAGAAAAGTTAGAAGTGAATGAGACTAGTGCCCATGGGACCCCCCAAATCCCACAATGCAGGGGAGGAGTACGTCAAGCTAGAGGGCATTACATATGAGGTGGACAAATCTATCGTCTCCCTCATGTGGGACCCATGTGGGTTTCAACTTGTTGTTTTCGAGGAGATAAATACAGTGATGTCTAAACGGTGGAGATCTCTTATCTCGGGATATTCTTTTACCTAGAAGAGACAATGACTTCTCAATCGACCATTCCTTTGGAGATTGGCCAAAATTGATAGCACATCGCTCCCTCCAAATCTTCCAAAGAGTCTCACCCCTGATGGCGTTCCACAACCTCGATTCTGGATAATTTCTTACCATTGCTCCATTTGAGGCCCTCTAGGCAAGGAAGATCCCGTCGATAGAGAAGGCAGGTAGTTGATCGGTCCCATGCTAAACACCTGCCTTGAAGAAGAGTCCATTCCTCGAGGGTAACTCTAAGTCTCGGGTCTAAGTCTTCGAACCTAATCCATTGGTTGGTCTCTTGTTTCCAGAGCTGTTTCCACTGTTTGAACCCTTTGTTCCATAGCCGCTTTGCAGTGTGGAGGTTCCAAGACTCCACCCCCCTAAGGCCGCTGATCGGGAACCAAATAGAGTCATTTTGTCTTATCCCAGCCGCCCACTTCCACTCATCACTGATTCTGATGAATTGTTTGGCCTTGTTCCAACTCTTCCATAAGGAACACACGAGTCTAGAGCCTTTAGGGGACACCGGGTGGGGGGAGAACAAAAGCGTGAGAATCCCTATGTCCTTCCAACCAGGATGTCCAACTAAGGTAAGGTCTTCCATGTTTCTGAAGATCAATTTAGCCCAAGAGGACTCACTATTGCTCCAAGCCTTGATAAGCCACTTTGCTGCCAGCTTGTCCGCCAACCCAACGATATCCAAAATACCCAAGCCCCCTGAGTCTTTCGAGCTAATGCAAGTTTCCCATTTGATTTTGGGAACCCCCCTCCTATTGGGGTCCCCAGTCCATAGGAAGTTTCTGCAGATTCTTTCCACTTTGGCCAACTCTTTCTCCTTAGGTCTCCAACATGCGATAAAGTAAATAGTTGTAGAAAGCATAAATGTGTTAACAACCATAGCACGCCCTGCCAAGTTGACTTGCATACCTTTCTAATGATTTAGTTTGCTATCCAGCTTGGATAGCACCCAGTTCCATCGTTGCTCCATTGAGATGTTGAAGCCCATCGAAATGCCGAGGAGACGGAAGACTTGACCTCTAGGGATAACTTGACACCCCTGATCTAATAACAATTGTGGTGGAGGTCCGTGGATTGCTCTGAAAGCAGTTTTAGCATAGTTGATTTTTGAACCTGATGCCACACAAAAGGTGTCGAGGAAACTCTAGAACACCTCAATGTTGTTCATATCGTTATGTACAAAGGCATTCATGTCATGGACAAAGAGTCTCACAATCATTTGGCCATGAATAAAAGGTAGGGATAGACCCTTGAGATTGCTTGCATCCATGTGATGCTTTAATAGGCGACTGAGGCCATTTGAGGTGATAACGAAGAGTAGTGGAGCCAGAGGGCAGCCTTGCCTGATAGATCTTTTTAAACGTATGGGCTCAGAGAGCTTATCGTTGATATTTATTCTAGTTGAAGCGTTTCTAAGAAGAAAGGAAATGTTTTCGAGAAGCATTACAAAAAATGTTTATAGCCTTTTTGGCCTCCTTCATTCCACTTACTTTAAGGGGGGAGTCTGGGACTTTTTAGAGTCTTCAATTCTTCTACCCAAGGAATATTCTACACAGGAATATCTTGTTAGCTCAAATTTATTCTGGGCACAGATTTGCCATGATGGACTCTTTGTAATTGTTTTATCCTGAGGTGCTCCTGCCCTCTACACTGATGTATCATTCCTCTATCAATTTATATTTTCCTGTTTTCTCAAAAAAAAAATCTCATTTCATTAATTAGGTTCATAAAGAACGAAGTTCTCATATAAAACAAATAAGAATAATGGTACTTCGCTATCCGCGTGCCGTGTGTTCCCTTCAAATCTGAAGTTTCACTATTCAGTGATAGAGGGCCGCCGTTGGAAAAACTTCATTCAAACAAATCCAAAACTGCCGCCCTTCGGTGTTCTTCGGGCCATCGCAATAGTGTTATCTGGACCATCGTGATCTGCGATCGAGTTGATTAGTGCTGTCGTCGTCAACCGGAAGAATCAGTTGCTGCTGCAGCATTGATGGACATTACTGTCGGAACTAAACAACAAAAAAGGAGGGAAGCTGGGCTTCGTCCACCGTCATCAACAACTAAAGTCTCAAGCGCAGAGTAACCATCCTTGTGTGTGTTGCTATTTGTCGCCTTGGGTCGCTTGCTCCGCTGTCGTCGTCGCGGGGGAGTGGTGTGCCATCGCGACGGTGTTCTTCGGGCCATCGCGATAGTGTTATCTGGACCATCGTGATTGTGGAGTCGTGGGGACCATCGCGACAGTGGCTTTTGCCCGTCGCAACCATCATTCCTGGCGGCTGTAAGGCGTGACTCATCGCGACGGTGGGTTCGTGCCACCTCAGCATCGCGCTTTGGTGCTCTTGGTTCTGTCTTGGGCCTCGTGATGCCTGTGTCATCGCGATGGTCCACGCCCTGAAGAACAGGTTTTTCTCGGGTCCAGCTTCGGCCATCCTTCCTCCCTTTCGCCTGCGTCCATCAAAAAAACTTATCTTCAAATCGATTTACAAAAAGGAAAGTTCCCTCCGGGTGGGGCCGCTGCGTGGCTTCTTTTAAAGAAAAACAAGGCTTTTAAAGTTTGTATTTCTTCTCATTAGCTCTCCTTCGGCATTGGTTAAGCTGGTTGCTTCGCGATGGCTCCATGGTGGGGTGACGTGGCCCTTGCCCCTCTTGCCTTTTGCTTCGTTTGTTAGTGGCAATCGTGCGCTATTTGCTAAGGCTATAGTACCACAAATGCACTTGTAATTTAAGTATCATCAAATGCACTTGTAATTTAAGCGGGTTTCCATAAGGCCTTTCAAGCATTTGACAAGGACTTTGTGGCTCCCCTTCAGTCCGTGTCTCCCCTTGAGATGGAGTTTGTCCCAGGGGACGTCGCGCCCCCAGAGGTCTCTTTATGCAAGGAGTCTGTGGCGGCTAAGCAGGAAGAACTGAAGAAAACTTGCCTGATCGGTCAAATGTTTGGCCCCAGGCCCCCTCTTGAAAGTGTGAGAACTTGGCTTCGCAAGGAGTGGTTCCCGCGAGGCTTAATTGTGTCCAAATGTCAATTCTTGCCGGCGAATCACCTGCTTCTAGTATTTGAGAACGAAGAGATGGCTTTCCAAGCCCTGCAAGCCGGCTCCTGGCAAGTGGGTCGGTCCACCCTTTGCCTTTTTAAGTGGACCCCAGACTTTGTCCCGAACAGATCAAAGCCTCTTCGTTACCCGCTTTGGGTGGAGCTTCCCAATCTGCCTTTCTTCATGTATGGATTTCTTCGTGAAATCGTCTCACCGATCGATCGCCCGATGGCCGCACGACAAGATGTTGGGGGGTTAATCTACGATGGAGCTCAACATTCTTTCAATGCAAGATGGCATCCTCAGATCTGCGTCGAAACAGACCTGAACCAGGTCCTTCCCTCGAAGATCTCCATAAACTGTGGAGATGGTAAGACCTGGACACAAGAGGTTACTTACAAGAATCTGCCAAACGCGTGCTTCCGGTGCGGGCTTCAAGGTCACAGGATCAAAGACTGCCCCCTGAAGAAAAGTACCAATAAAAACAAGCTTAAACCAGATGGGACCCTAGACCCTCTCCCCCAAGACGACACTCAGGGTCATTCCCCTCCAATGGAGGAAGAAGAGGGAACTCGCGTTGCTGAGACGGATTCAGAAGGTTTCACTGAAGTGAGACGCAAGAGGAAAGTTAGCCCTCGAAGATCAAAAACAAGGAATACTACGACAGCTGCCCCCTCGAATAACGTATACTGTAACCTAGAAAAAGAGATTAATGAACTCGACTTCCCAGGGGACAACCTCTTTGAAGAAGACCCCACTGATAATACCCTTGGGTGCTCTACCAGCAAAAAAGATAACCAAGAAGGGTACACCACGAGTAAAGAGGAAGGCTTCACTACCAGCAATGAAGACAACCCAGACAGCGAAAGCTCCGCTCTTGGTCCTACCCTCCCAGTATGCTTTCCAAGTCTACCGCAACAAAAGTCCAAGCTTAAAGGTAAACAACCTTCCGGCATGCCTTGGAAGAGCCCCCTCAAGAGTAGGATCCTAAGTCAAGAAGTAGGGAAGAAAAAAGAAGACCACAAGAAGAAAAAAGATCGGGTCCCTCCCCTCAAAGAGGGCAACCATCATTAATGAAATTCACATCTTTAAACGTTAGGGGTCTGTCTGACCCGTCAAGAGCTTCGATTCTTGGCCAGTGGTTCAAAGACATGTGCTTCGCCCCTGACTTTATTTGCTTACAAGAGATTAAAATCGACGGAGAGGATCTACAAAAACGGCTGAAATGCATTTCTCCGAACCACCTTTGGTTCTCCACTTCTCACCCTAGAGGGACGGGGGGTGCTTCTATCGGTATTAGTCACGCCTTGTCTAGCAATGTGACGTCGACTTTTGAAGGTCGGAACCATCGTTGGATTGCTGCCTCTTTCGGGTCTCCTTTCCAGTTCACTGTGGTCTCAATTTATGCCCCTAATGGTGAAGCAGATAGAATGGATACTTGGGCTTCCCTTGACTCCCTTTCACACAATGTTCTGATTTGTGGGGACTTCAACATGGTTGAGTTTCCTGAGGACCGATGGAATAACAAAGGAAAAATTATTGACGGTCAGGAGAAAGAGATATGGGATAAAATCAAGCTCCATCTCGACCTGGTCGAAGTGAAAGACAGGGAGGGGTTCTCCTGGTCTAATCTCCAGTCGGGGGACTCTTTGAGGAAAGCAAGACTTGATAGATGCTACATCGATCAGAACACCATCCTTCAGTGGGGTATTCCTTCGATTTCTCAACACATGGACCTCACTATCTCAGACCACTATCCGATTACTCTGTCCTTCAAACCGATTCCCATGCTCCAGAAAGCTCCTTGGTTTCATGCTTGTCAGACATCATTTTCCCTCCCCTCTGTCCACCAGGAAATTTCTGAGGTGTGGACGGCAGCCTTTGCTTACTGTAATGAACCGGCTAAGTGTTGGAGAAGCGCAGTAGAAAGGACTCGAAAAATTCTAATCAGGACTCAAAAGGCTATAAGAGGAATTCGAAAAAAAAGAAGAGAAACGGTGTACCGGAGGCTCTCACGGCTTGAAGAAGAGGTGAACAAAGGTAAGTTACATTGCCAATAGGGTCTTTTGAAAATCAGGGGAAGGCTAAGATTAGAGGAGGAGGTCCAAAGGAAAAATCTTCAAATTTTCTTCAAAGATTGGTGGGCAGGGAAGGCCGACAAACCAACGAAAGAGATGTGTAACATCCTCAAAAGGAAACAAGCTAGGGAATCCATCCCCCTAATGGTCGATAACAATGGAACTGAATGTTGCACGGAAGTGGAGAATAGAACTATCATCGTCGAACATTTTACCAATCTTCTCGGGGTCTCGACTCCTCTTTCCCCCCACAGGCGCGACTCCATGGCAACCATCTCAAGGGTTGCTCAAACCAGAATCCCACAGAACTTGATTGCTCTACTGGATGCTAACATCTCTGAGAATGAAATTATCGAGGTGATTGATGCCCTTCCCAATGGGAAAAGTCCGGGTCCAGATGGCCTTACCAATGAGTTTTTCAAGTCCTTCAAACATCAGGTGGCCACACCGCTGCGCCTCGTGTGGCAAGAGGCTCTCTCTTTCGGTGCCCTCCCTGAGTGCCTGAATAATGGCGTCATCAAGTTAATCCACAAATGGGGAGATAAGAACAAAATTGAAAACTGGCGTCCGATTACCATGCTCCAAACTGGATACAAGATAATTGCAAAAGTTATCGCCAACAGAATCTCCTGTCATTTAAAGTCATGGCTGTGCGAGGACCAGAAAGGTTTTATCAAAGGTAGATCTATACTTGAAGCAATTATCGATATTTAGGAAGGCCTTGCTTTTGCTGAGGAGTCTGCCCAAGATCTAGTATTCATTAAGATCGACTTCGACAAAGCGTATGACAGATTGGAATGGGACTTTATTCTTCAATCATTGAAAGACCTTGGATGCAGCCAAAAGTTCACGAAGATGGTTTCCACTCTTCTTGGAAATGCTTCAACTAGAATAAACATCAACGGTAAGCTCTCTGAGCCCATTCGTTTAAAAAGATCAATTAGGCAAGGCTGCCCTCTGGCTCCTTTACTATTCGCTATCGCCTCGAATGGACTCAGCTGCCTATTAAAGCATCACATGGACGCTGGCAATCTCAAGGGTCTTTCCTTACCTCTAAATCACGGCCAAATGGTTGTGAGACTTTTTGCTGATGACATGAATGCCTTTGTGCATAACGATATAAACAGCATTGAGGTGTTTTGGTGGTGCCTCCACACCTTTTGTGTGGCATCAGGCTCAAAAATCAACCATGCTAAAATTGCTTTTAGAGCAATCAGCGGACCTACTCCCCAATTGTTGGTGGATCGGGGGTGTCAAGTTATCCCTAGCGGTCAAGTCTTCCGTCTCCTTGGCATTCCGATGGGTTTCGGCATCTCAATGGACCAACGCTGGAACTGGGTGCTATCCAAGCTGGATAGCAAGCTGAATCAGTGGAAAGGTATGCAAGTCAACCTGGCAGGACGTGCTATGGTTATTAACACTTTTATGTTGTCTACAATTATTTACTTTATCTCGTGTTGGAGACCTAAGGAGAAAGACTTGGCCAAAGTGGAAAGAATCTGCAGGAACTTCCTTTGGACTGGGGACCCCAACAGAAGGGGGATTCCGGCCTAAAGACTCAGGGGGCTTGGGAATTTTGGATATTGCTGGATTGGCTGACAAGCTGGCGGCAAAATGGCTTATCAAGGCCTGGAGCAATAGGGAGTCCTCTTGGGCTAAATTGATCTTCAGAAACACGAAAGACCTTACCTTTGTTGGCCTCCCTGGTTGGAAGGACATAGGGATTCTCACGCTTTTGTTCTCCCCCCACCCGGTCTTCCCTAAAGGCTCTAGCCTCGTGTGTTCCTTATGGAAGAATTGGAACAAGGCCAAACAGTTCATCAGAATCAGCGATGATTGGAAGTGGGCGGCTGGCATAAGACAAAATGACTCTATTTGGTTCCCGATCAGTGGCATTCGGGGAGTGGAGTCTTGGAACCTCCAAACTGCAAGGCGGTTATGGAACAAGGGGTTCAAACAGTGGAAACAGCTCTGGAAACAAGAGACCAGCCAGTGGATTAGGTTCGAAGAATTGGATATGAGACTTAGCGTTACCTTTGAGGAATGGACTCTTCTTCAAAGCAGGTGTTTAGCCTGGGACCGCTCAACTACCCGCCTTCTCTGCGGTCAGGATCTTCCCTGCTTGGAGGGCCTCAAATGGAGCAATGGTAAGAAGCTTTCCAGAATCCCGAACTTCAAAGGGGATTTGGATGTTCACCACACCCTTAACAAGAGATGGTGCCTTGCTTGGACCAAACTTCGGTGGGAGCTACAATTCATGTCTATTTGGCACCCCCTAATTGAGGTCAAAAAGTCCGTTCTCATGTGGCAGATCTTGCATAAAGGAATCTGGACCAATGCAAGGGCTAACAAAATCTGTGGTGTGCCGCCATGGTGCAAGCGTTGCCATCGGTGCATCGAAGATTTAGCTCACCTGTTCTTCGACTGCCCCAAGTCCCGTGTTATCTGGCATCACGTGTCCCACGTTTTGAGACTCACGAGTCAAACTGGCAACAAGTGATGTTGGGTGAGGCGATCGGATGCTCATCGAGGCTGTGGAATGCCATCAGAGGTGAGGCTCTCTGGAAGATTTGGCGAGAGCGCTGTGCCGTCAATTTTGGCCAAACTCCTAAGGAATGGTCGATCGAGAAATCCTTGTTTCTCCTTGGTAAATGAATCTCCCGAGTCAAGAGATCGCCACCGTTTAGACATCACTGTATTTATCTCCTCGAAAACAACAAGTTGAAACCCAAATGGGTCCCACATGAGGGTGATGGTAATGTTATCCGCCTCATTTGTAATGCCCTGTAGCTTGCCATACTCCTCCCCTGCATTGTGGGATTTGGGGGGTCCCATGGGCACTAGTCCCCTTCACTTGTAACTTTTTCTCTTTATTATAATTAAAGTCCGGGAGATTAGGCTAAGGCCGAACTTCCTTTATTTAAAAAAAAAAAAAAAAGAATAATGGCTTATCAAGGCTTGGAGCAATAGGGAGTCCTCTTGGGCTAAATTGATCTTCAGAAACACGGAAGACCTTACCTTAGTTGGCCATCCTGGTTGGAAGGACATAGGGACTCTCACGCTTTTGTTCTCCCCCCACCCGGTGTCCCCTAAAGGTTCTAGCCTCGTGTGTTCCTTATGGAAGAGTTGGAACAAGGCCAAACAATTCATCAAAATTAGTGATGAGTGGAAGTGGGCGGCTGGGATAAGACAAAATGACTCTATTTGGTTCCCGATCAGCGGCATTAGGGGGGTGGAGTCTTGGAACCTCCAAACTCCAAAGCAGTTATGGAACAAGGGGTTCAAACAGTGGAAACAACTCTGGAAACAAGAGACCAGCCAGTGGATTAGGTTCGAAGAATTGGATCCGAGACTTAGAGTTACCTTTGAGGAATGGACTCTTCATCAAAGCAGGTGTTTAGCATGGGACCGCTCAACTACCTGTCTTCTCTGCGGTCAGGATCCTCCTTGCCTTGAGGGCCTCAAATGGAGCAATGGTAAGAAGATATCCAGAACCCTTAATTTCAAAGAGGATTTAAATGTTCACCACACTCTTAACAAGAGATGGTGCCTTTCGTGGACCAAACTTCGGTGGGAACTAAAATTCATGTCTATTTGGCACCCCTTAATTGAGGTTAAAAAATCCATTCTCATGTGGCAGATCTTGCATAAAGGTATCTGGTCTAATGCAAGGGCTAACAAAATCTGTGGTGTGCCGCCATGGTGCAAGCGATGCCATCGGTGCATCGAAGATTTAGCTCACATGTTCTTCGACTGCCCCAAGTCCTGTGTTATCTGGCGTCACGTGACCCGAGTATTGAGACTCACGAACCAAATCAACTGGCAACAGGCGATGTTGGGTGAGGCGGTCGGCTGCTCATCGAGGCTGTGGAATGCCATTAGAGGTGAGACTCTCTGGAAGATTTGGAGGGAGCGATGTGCTGTCAATTTTGGCCAAACTTCTAAGGAATGGTCGATCGAGAAATCCTTGTTTCTCCTAGGTAAAAGAATCTCCCGAGATAAGAGATCTCCACCATTTAGACATCATTGTCTTTATCTCCTCGAAAACAACAAGTTGAAACCCAAATGGGTCCCACATGAGGTGATGATAAATTTATCCACCTCATTTGTAATGCCCTCTAGCTTCCCATATTCCTCCCTGCATGGTGGGATTTGGGGGGTCCCATGGGCACTAGTCCCATTCACTTGTAACTTTTTCTCTGTATTTTAATTAAAGTCCGGAAGATTAGGATAAGGCCGAACTTCCTTTTATTAAAAAAAAATAAGAATAATGGACAAAGCCGAACTTCCTTTTATTATAAAAATAAGAATAATGGACTGAGCCTACCCATAATCTGTTCAGGCGCCTGGAGATTCAGGACACATTAAAATAAGGTCTGTAATGATATTCGTTTGTGTCATAAGTTGTTAGGACTGACAACACACAAATGGCATGGCATGCGAAGTGGTCGCACATGATTGGACGACTCAGAAGCAACCGTTACTTTGGGAGCGACTAGTGCCGGCTCGACAGTACCAGTCAAGTCCCAACCACATCCAGTTGGCCCTCCTCTTCCACTCCTCTCTCTCTAGTCTACGACTCTACACACTCTCTCTCTAGTTGACAACTGACTCACGAGTCACGGTCTCTGTCTCACAGTCACCGTCGGCCTTCGGGCTTATCTCCAGTGACGTCCAGTCCATATGAATGAATCTGGCCACAGAGACGCAGCGAGCTTGGCCACGAGGGCGTCGGCGACGTCAGCTCCCCGCACATAGTCATCCTCGTCGCCACTGCCGCTCAGCACATTAGCCGAGCTTGCACTGTGCGTGACGCGCTCCCCTGCGCTTTGGAAACTGGTAGGCGTGGCTCAGCGGCGTCAGCAGCACGCCCAAGAGATAGAGGGCAATGGACCTTCGCGCAAGTTCAGGGTCCTAGTATCCTACGTCGCCGGTCTCCCCGGACCACGACTCTCTACTATCTAGCCTCTCTCTTCTCCTACGGACAACAGCTTACGGAAGTCGACTCCTCTGGCTCTGCTCGGCTGCTGCTGCGGGGTGATTCAGACGCCCGTGGGCCGTATAATGTTTCTCCAATATTTTATCCCTCTGCTTTCTTTAGTTAATAGAGTTACACCCGGGGACCGGGGTATTCAATGTCGAGACCTGTTCCGACTATGATGGCGGAGGACGAGTAGGACTACGCAGTAGGCGGCACCGTGGAAACATAGGCCTGTTCATAACAGACAAAGGATCAGGTCAACTTCTTCTCCCCCTCTGTGGACTGATGAGATGCGTCGCAACCAGGCTATGAGTGGTTCATTGCAACTCCTCCATGTCCAGACTATGAGAGCACCCACTGCCCGCTGCGTCATGCTGTGCTGTGGGGCGAACTTGGCGAAGCATCACGCCACTTCCAGTTTCGGCGGGGGCGGAGGGGACGGCTTGTGTCAGGTTGGGAACGCTGTCAGGCAGTGTGAGTCAGTAGCCCTCCTCGTCGTCAGTCTTTTGGAGATCTTATGCCTGATCCTCCGCTTGTCTCCATCACCGGTCCTGACAGTCTCCTAAACTGAATCGGATGTTTTTTTTTAATAAACAGAAAGATTAAAATTAATTTTTTTTTTAAATAAACAGAAAGATTAAAATTAACAATGGAGGTACATACTGTGCAGTGGGCAAGAGCAGACTCATAACCTTCGCACATGGACATGTTTTGGGATGGCCGGAGTTCACTTTTTGGGTCACCCGAAAAGTGTTCGAGGAGCACATGGATGTCCGGTGGCCAGATTTCGGGTGGCCGGAGATGGACTTCGGGTCACCGGATTTAGGTGCACATGAAGGTCGAGTGACCAGAGTTCAGGTGGCTGGAGAAATGGACCTTAGGTCACCAGATACAATTTTTAGGTGGCTTTAGATAGACTTTGGGACCTCATTTAGGTGCACATAGGGGTTTCATATTCAAAGATATACTTCATACCGGCACACATCAATATTTAGATAATCATATTTAGGCATCATATATCATGGATTACCAATAAATCATGTACAATACATTATATAATAAACCATGAGTCTTAAATTCGAGTTGCATAAGTTGGAATGGTACAAACATGATTAACATCATATATGGAACTACAATGTTTATCATAAAACACTAGGCATTGTCTTGATTCCACTCCCATGGAGTAAACTTCATTCCCTCATCCGCATTTACCTACATAAATGAGGACAAAGAAAATGGTATTAGTTGAACAAAAGCCATGGAAGGATTATGAAAAAACATGTTGTGTATACATTACCTTCAAAAGTATTCCATAAACTTTGCACATGTCAATCTTCAACTGCAGCTTTCTCGATGGAGAACTGTCTAAATAATGCCATCCTTACTCTACATGCTAGATCTTGTTCTGAGTAGTTGGAACCTCTTAATTCAACCCCTTCATTATCATTTGGGTGTGGATCTTCTTGGTCATTAGGTTCACTCTCACCTTGTAATTGAACAAAATTATGAAGTAAACAACAAGCACTAATTATCAAGGGGACCATAGGTAGATCTACATTGACATTTTGTAGAATCCTCCATCGGTTTTTTAAGAGCCCAAATGCATTTTCAATTTTGACTCTACCCTTTGATGAGTGCTTGTCAAATGCTCTCTTTTCTCTTAGGTGCTCACCTACTCGACTACGGAATGGTTTCGCTAAGAAGCTTCTTGCCTTATAAGTTGAGTCACCTAAGAGAAAAGGTCGTATTGTCTCACCTTGAACTTCCAATGTTGGTGAGTTAAGAACCTCACCTTGTTTTAATTGTTGATACAAAGAGGACTCTTTGAAATGTGTGGAATCATGCATTCCACCAAGACCTCTACATACAATACTCCAAAAAAGCTTCCTTGAGTCCACAATGCTTTGAAGTAGGACACTAGGAAAACCATGTCTGCATATGTATTGTATGGGATATAAGTCATGGTTTGGCTTCCTATACAAGCGTATATGTGTACCATCAATGGCACCTGCTATTTGAGGAATTTGTGTCAAAGACCTAAAGTCCTCCATAATGGTTCGTAAATGTTCATCTTTAGGAACACTGATCCCATAACGATCATACATATCTTTACTAGTTATAATCTTACAAATTATGAATGTGTACTTTCTAATTGTGGTATCACCTCTTCCAAAAAGCTCAAACATTGTGCGTGTGTTATGACCTTGTGCTAGTCTCCATAATACACATGCTAAGGCCAATTCAGGTGTAATGGGATCTCTTACATAAATGGATGAGTCTGATATAGATAAGAATGGAGACACTAAGCCTAACAAGACATGAAATGATTCATATGACATGCGATAGGCAAACATGAATTTATGTTGGCATTCTAAGCGAGAGTTTGACCAAATGGTATTATGGATAGAGTTCCAAAACACTCTTTGTTTTGGAAATATCCACCATTCTCTTGGTAAAAACTTGGTTGCACCAGGTTCCAAAAGTGCACAAAAGCATGCATACATCCACATCCAACATTAGGAAAAAAGGTGAACCCTGGATGGACCTTTTAGCTTGAGGAGTGATTAGTGATGGACCAATCAGAAGAGGGTGGTGGCCACAGTCTAGGCTCTTAATCTACTAGGCTAGGTGTAGGCTTCCCTTGGTTTGGGCCAGTCAAGACCACACAAACATGCTAAAATTCGTGGTTTTGTTCCTCAGGTAGTTTTTAAAAGACATTGGATTCAAACTCAACCCTTGGATGCCTTCAAAATTCAATGGCTAAGATTATTTCTTAAGAAATGGGCCACTTTAAATTATAGCCCCTAGATTTTGCTTACATCTAATGGATGTCCTTGCTCCCAAAAGAATAAAAGGTGCCTTCAATTTGAGCCATTGGATCTTGAAAAAAATAAATGGATTAGATCTTGATCCTTACATGGATCACTTGCTATTCAATCCATACCATCAAAACTCCTTTACATCCAATGGACAAAAAGCGACGAGAATCGTGAAGATCTTTCTCTCTCCTCCATCAATTTCCATGCTCTTGTCTTGTAGTGACAATGTGTGTAGCTATTTTGTCTTTTAGTGACAGTAGACTAGCCTTCAATCTCCACCATCCAAATGAAATGCGATCCGACGGCTGCAATTAGGCACAAGTGGCGATATTTTCTTCTCTCTCTTCGCGTGGCTGTTCCTATTTTGTCCTTTATTGCCAAAGACTGTGGCCCTATTTTGTCTTCTAGTGCCGAGTTTTTCCAATTCGATCGTGACCATACAATCAAAAGATCTAATGGCTAAAAATGCACATGATTTCTCCCTTCAAAGATTCTTATTTTTTAATCTTTATTTTAATTGACAATACCACCAGTGGTATTTCCCAACCTCTTAATCTAGTTGATTAGCCATTTTAATTCCTTAAAATTAGGAATCCTTACAAGGCCCATGCAGGGCTCACCTTTTTTCCTAATGATAAGATCTAGCAGGAGAATTAGATGCTCGCATTCTCTTGTTGGATGGTTCATCATCCGATTTCATCTTGTATGCTCTTCATCTTCGCATATATAATCCATATTCATGAGAAATAAAGACAAAAACGATATCCACTTGAATGTATCCATCCTATTGAAAGAAAAGATACCATAGTAAGCTTTTGCCATCATTCATGGAAATATAACATGTTTAAAACATTCAAACATAGAAGCACCATTACCATTCAATATTAAAAAGGACCATTCAATATTTCAAATAAAAAGACATAATAAACTACATCAAGTTCTTCTCTACGACATAAGCAAACCAAACCCTTACATAGATGAAAAGGCCCATGAAAGTACATAAATGAAAGCATGACTAGTTGTGATGATTATTCATAAACTTTAATAACTCAAGATATACTTTTCCTTGTATCTCTGCTCTCTTTGTTGCTTCTGCTTCCCATTGCATAATGATTTTCTCCTCCCAAACCCTTTGTCGCTCTTTATCTTCGATTTTCTTTTGGAACATTGATTCTTCAAATTCCCGCCTTGTTGATTCTATCTCCTTCATGACATCACACATTTTTGACATGCCATCCACAATACTCTTTGACTTCTTATTTTGCTTTATTTTTTTCCTACTACACCCTCAATTTGTATGTCATCTAAAACATCTTTCTCACTTTGAGAAGCTTGCTCTCGAACTGTATCATCAATCTCTATAGAAGTATCTTTGTTGCCTGCATTCCCTTGAGAGCGTTGTCGACCATCACTATCAAATGCACCAGAAATTTCGATGCATTTAGGAGATGAACCCCAAAGAGATTCACATGCATCAAACAATTTCCACGTTGAAGGAGTACTTCTTGTAGAGTTTTGTTTCATTGACTCTCTCTTATGCTGCTTTTTCAGTGTGTCAATTCGATTACGAACTTGATCGCAACTAAAAGAAAGTCCACATTTCTTGTTCAAATAATTGACTACTTGCTCCCAATCTTTCAAGCGAAGATTTCCACGTTTAATGTGAACATAGACATCTTCAAAACATTTAATTAAAGTAAATGTATGAGAATCATCCCACACTACTCTACTTCTCTTTGCCCCTCTTCTATCATCATTCATTGTAGGAATATGATCAACATGAGGGGGTTGGGTGTCCATGGATGGATTTTCACCAATGCATCCTTCACACATCATGTTTAAAAATGAGAACTGTGTTGATGCTTGCACATCTTGGGACAACGATTCATAATCACCATCTACAAAATTATTATATGATGCCATTACCCACCTATGTCAAAAACATGCGAGAATTTAGTAAGAGAAAGATGTACCATCATCTTATATTAGCATAGGGAGCAAAAGATGTAAACATTTCTTTATTTTAATGTGCACATATATACATGTTGAAAAAATTGGCACACATATAATGAGATGGATAGACAAATGATATGAAAGATAGTAACTTTTCAAGGCATAATTACATTAATTTAAACTATCACAAACTATTAATTTAAACATTCACAAACTAATAACAAAGAGAGAGAGAAAGATACAAACAAACTTCATGCATGCATGCTTACAACATACATAAATACTACATGCATACATACACACATACATACATACATGCATGCATACATGAATGAATATAATAAAAAACATACGAACATGCATACAAACTACATACATACATGCTTACATACATATAAACATACATACATACATACATACAAACTACATGCATGCATTCTTACATACATGCACACATACATAGAACATACATACATAAATACATATATAAAGGAACACAATTAAAAAGGATAAGACATTGCATACATGCTTACATACAAACATACTACATGCATGCATGCTTACATACATACATACATACATACATACATACATACATACATACATACATACATACATACATACAAACTACATGCATGCATCTTACATACATGCACACATACATACAACATACATACATACATACATACATAAATACATATATAAATGAATACAATTAAAAATCATAAGACATTGCATGAAAAGTACATACATACATACTTACATACAAACATACTAGATGCATGCATTCATACATACATACATACATACATACATACATACATACATACATATATGCATACATACATACATAAGCATGCACAAATACATACATGCATACATAACATGCATCCATATATACATATGTACATACATATATACAAACTATTATACATACATACATAACATGCACAAATACGTACATGCACACATACTTTTATACATATATGCATTTCAACTAATATACATGCACAAATACATACATGCATACAAACATACATACATTCCATACACATGGATCCTGCAACTAGTAGATAGTGACTATTGCGGTGGAACGACGAGTCTATGCAACTCTTCTTTTTTTTGAAGATGCAAAATGTATCATTGATACAAAGAGAACATACAAAGCCTCTATGGAAGGGAGAGACAAGAATCTGACACCCTTACAAGTTGCTCACCATCAATACTGTTACAGAACATAATGGATCTTGTCCTAAAGCATGGAGACAATTAGGTATCCCTCCAAACAATAACTCTAAAGTACGTCCGAGCCCACGTAACCTAATGGTTTGCCGTTTCGAGTTTCTAGGAGGAAGTCTTAAGTTCAAGTCTTGGTTGGACATAAGATGAGTGTCTTTACCTTACAAGGTTGGGTGTGTGAATATGTTTTCAATTCATTGTACTCTAAAAAAAGGAAGAAAACTCTAGCTTAGACATTAACTCTAAAGCGCTTATGGAAGTCCTTTAGAGAGTATTAAAAAACAAACTCAATTTTGCTTTTACAACAGCATCGTTTTAAACTTATATTGGAGCTCAAGTGCACAAGAACATGATAGGAATTAGCATGAGGCACAAGACTAAATGTTCATGCATAACCTAACCTAGGGTTTTGCATGCATTTTAGCCTTCGAGTGCTGCCATATTTCACATTTTTTCCCATAGTAGCGAGCTCAAGTAATGGTACCCCAAAATAATCGTAATCTTCCAACTAACCAAGGCTAATGGTCTTTAATGAGGGACCAAAAGTTGAAAGGAAAGAAAGCATCCCCTTCTACCAACTCTAGGGCTGGTTCGGGATAGAATCATCAAAAGAACCTAGCATCACATCTATGAGTACATCACAGATAAGTATCAAGAAAAGAATCATCAATTACTAATGGCATTTCACTAGAATTGAAACGGGATTAAAAATTAATGATCATATGAGAGGATTCTAGGTGATCTATCATTTCATAATCAAACTTTGATAACAGAAAGACCCAATATGCAAGCCTATTAATCAATTTTTTTTTTAAGTTGAGAAGATACAAAAGTTTAAAATAATCCAAATGCAAAAGAAAAATCTTTCTTAAAAAATAGTGATAAACATGAATCCAAACATTCTCTTTTGATTATTGAATCAGTTTTCTCCATAGGATCTAAACTTCACCTCGCATAGTGTACCATTTTGTACTAGTTATGCTCAATGATTTGCATTAAAAAAAATCAACCAAAAAGTTAGAAGCATCATCAAACACATGGAAGGCCTTATAATAGTCTAGAACTTATAAAATAGGAGCATATGTAAGAACTTATAAAATAGGAGCATATGTAAGAACACATTCAAGCATTTCAAAGAAAAAAACCGATCCGTAGTCCACCTAAACGTTTCTTCTTGGAGAGGGGAGGTGTGCCATTTTAAAAGGAACCAAAATTTGAGCTAATACTAATAATTTCCAACCATAAAAACAATTTTTGCCTCAAAACTTAATGATATCCTTTAGGATGGTTGGAGTAGGAGCATTTGGAATTACTTCTACCTTGTTGGGATCTACAACAAGATCCTTCTCTGAGATTAAATACTCTAACTACAATTTACCTCAAGGTCACTAGCCAATTTTGGAGAAAAGTCTTCAAATGGTTGGGAACTCAAGTTAGCACGAGGAGCTAAGCATCCATAGATGGATAGCTAGATAAAGAGGGCTAACAAAATCCTAGATGATATACTTTGTTCATGTGTTTGTGTGTGTGAATGAATAATAAACTAACACGTAAGATTATCTAATTATAGTAGAGTTTGAATACAATAGTTCAAAACACTCCTACATGGCACGTAGTCCTTTTATGGGATTCAAATAAGGAATCCTTGTGTAATAGGATTTCATCATGAAAAGGTCCACGTTGCAAAGTATTTTTTGTGTGATATAAAAAATATACTTATACTTTCAAAGGATAAATTTAGGAGAGCTCTAGATAGAGGGAGATCAGTATATGTTGACCCCCAAAGGAGAGAAATAAATTTTGAGGAAGGAGAACAAGTCTATCTTTGAAACCATCCAAATCTAAAACTATGAAAATAGGAACTTGTTTAAAGTTATCTCTTAGGTATTCTGGTCTATTCATAATACTTAAGTTAGTAGAAAAGATGGCTTACTGACTCAAACTTCCAATGGAGAGAAAAATACATCCTATCTTTCATGTGAGATGGAAAAAGGGAGAACTTGGTGAATATAACGATCTCTTTCTTGATAATGATGCTCTAGACCTTATCTCTTCAATTTGCTCGACATGAGCCACAGAGAATCCTATGACTTCACAAAAATGGACTAGGAGTCACCTATATTAGAGTTCCTAATAATACGAAAAGATAGCTACGAGCAAAGTGCTACATAGGAGAGGGTGACCTCCATTGTAAGATGGTTTTGCAATTTTCAGCTATGTTATCAAGAGGATTCTTAATGGGAAGGACACAACGAGACACCATACAAAGGTGAGCCTTTATGAAGGGTACATGGGATTTAGTGGAAGTAACTATCTTGCTTTATATCTCTTTGACTAGGGACTTTTAATTCCCTGTATGAGGATAGAAATGGACTTAATTGGAATGAAATGTTGCATTGAATGAGCGAATGAGGGGAGGTGTGATGGGGGGTGATAATGACACCAGGACATAGCTTAGAAAGGTGTGACCTCCACTAGGTTCCTATATAAAGGTTTGTTTTATGATTTTCTCTAAGATCAGATACATCAATTATGTGATTTTTCACACCTTCTACTTTTCTTTTTTAAAGACGAAGCTTGGTAGAAGCTTAATCTCCCTTATAGCTTGAATTCATTGAAAGAACAATTGTACAAGTGAAGGGGAATAGTACTCAATGGGACTCACTGAATCCCCCTAAAGCAAGAGTTACATGATTTTAGGCTACTTGAAGGCAACATCAAGAAAGAACTACATGAAGGCAACACGCTAAACACTGATTTAAACTCCTTGAAGGCATTACAACTAGCCTAGGGCCCACAAATATCGTACCATCAAAGGGAGGGGTTGCACCCTCACCCTTGCTTCAAGAGGCAAAGGTCCCAACCACACAGTCTAACATGCCTGAACATCAATAGCTTCTACTTGTGTGCAAAGCCATAAGTGCAATAGTGTGATTTTTTCTTACACTTCACATTGAGATCAAACTTGAGGCTCAAAACACACTTTGAGACACTATATGAGGAGTCTACCATTCAATAAACAATGAATACATAAAGATTAGAAACCTCTACAATTAATAGAGCTAACTAGTGAAGACACAAGTTGTCTATACATAGACATAGAGGTTTCTAAAGATGGATGGGAAGTACATAGGGATTGTCCTTAAGCTAAGGCATGATTCCTCAATTTGATCACACTAATAAAATACTTCATGCAGTTGGAAAAATGCAATGGGGATATGAATGTAAGTGGATTTACAACTCATATAGAAACTTTACATTTTCTACAATCTAGGAAACTAGCTACCAATCGATGGCTAACAAGTTGATGCTTAATTTGATTGGTTTTGATGGAGCTTCCTAATTCGTTCCACTACTTTATATTTCTTCACTGTATTGTTCTACATGGAGAATTCATAGTTGGATACTTTACTTTATCAAGACTTGTTTTTAATCACTTCACATCAAGTCTTAACTAGATTCCTTCATGCCTATGCATGCTTTGAAGCCTTTGATGTTTTACTTCGTCCAATGTTTTAGTAAACATATCTCCATATTGTTACTCGGTTGTCAAATACTCCACCTTTACATATTTTGACATGATCTTCTCTTTTAGAGTGATAATAAACCTCTATGTACTTAGACTTTGCATGAAACACATGAGTTTGAGATAAAAAATGCTACTTAGGTTATCAAAATAGATGGGTACCTATTTCACCTGGACATCAAGATCAACAAACAATGCGATCTTAGCTCACATGATACTTTTCCTAAGTCTCTAAATTCAACTTCAGTAGAGGAGATATCCATTGCCGATTGTTCCTTGGATGAGATCTTCTTCCCTAGCATAATCAAATATCCACTAGTGCTTTAGGCTTATCATCCTTATAACATGTCCAACTAGCATCATAATAAGCTTGTAACTATAACCCATCACGAGATAGGTAGTATCCTTGTAGGTATCTACATACTCTTTTGACTATAACAAGGTGAGGGAACCTTGGTACTTGCAATTGGGATAGCACTCGAGTTTCATGAGCCATATCTAGCCTAGTACGTGTGGCATATATAAGAGTCCTGATAATTGACCTATACATGGTCACATCTTGAAATCCTCCTTGATAAGCATTGACTTTCACATTTACTTTCAATAAAATAGTAGTATGTTTATAACTACATAAGCCAAACTTCTTCAAGAGGTCAAGGATATACTTTCTCTACATCAGATATATACTTTATTCTTTGCATTGTACTATTTCAAGAAACTACTTCAAGATCCCTAAATCAAAGATCTTGAACTTCATATCAAGCATCCTTTTTATATCCTTGGTGTTGCAAAGACTCATCACAAATAAATACATATAAACACATTTCTACTATGTTTCTTCTTCACAAAGAATCATAATAATTAGATCGTTAACATAAATACATATAAACACATTTCTACTATGTTCCTTCTTCACAAAGAGATCGTTAACATAAATGCATATAAACATATTTCTACTATGTTCCTTCTTCACAAAGAGTGATGAGTCTGCATGACTCTGATTTTATCCACATCTTATGAATTAATCAACAATTCTTTGGTTCCAAGACCACTCTGATTTTATCCACATCTTATGAATTAATCAACAATTCTTTGGTTCCAAGACCTTATTACTTGATTGGGTTCATAAAGTTCCTTCTTAGGCTTACATATGTGGTGTGGAAATATCTATTTTTCAAAGCCTTGCAATTGTTGAAGATTGTCTCTTCAAGCTCTCTATTTAGAAAATCATTGTTCACACCCACTTGGTAGATTTTCCAATATTTGGTAGTTGCAATTACAACCAAATTTCTAATGGTAGTCATCTTAGATATTATGATGAATGTCTCCTCAAATTATATGGCATGCTTTGTGCAAACCCTTGGCATCTAGGATTTATACCTTGAGATGCGTCTATGCACATGTGTCTTTATCTTGTAGACCCATTTATTCCCAATGATGTTCATGTCCTTGTTTCTTGGTACGAAAGTCAAAGTATCATTGTCCATTAATGTTTTGAATTGACTATCCATAGTTTCATTCCATTCCATGTGCTTATTTGCCTCTTCAAAACAACTATGTTCTTTGCAAGCAATGATGTGAATCATGTATGCCTAATGCTTTTTTGTATGAATGATTTGCATCTCAAAGCTTTAAAAAGTCATTTATTACGTGATCTTCATAGACAATCTTATTGCATATACAAAAAGAATTGAGAAAACTTTACAATTTCTCCCTAGATTTCATTGTTGATATATTTAGGTAGGGATGTGTGTGAACACACTAGGACCACCGGGGCAATTTTTTCCCTCTTTAGGAGGTTTTTTCCCCCCAGCTTGTATATATGCCTATTGCCCTGATTGGTGACCTAACTTTGCACATTCTAGTGGTAATACATTCAGTATTGTGTGTTGTGCTCCAAGCTTCTTCTTCATCCTTATGTTGTTCGCGTGCTTCCATAGACCTCAAACTTGAACAAGTGGTTTCAGAGTAGGTTGCCGCTTCATCTAGGACATCTTCAACACCTCTCCGGTCACAGTCTTAGAATCACATGATATTTGGTGTGCATACTCAGGGTGATTAGAAGATCAAAACAACTTTGTTGTGTGGTGCCGATGAAGTAATTCGATGGCGATGCACCACAGCGCGCTCTCGCTATCGATAGCTCCACGATGATATCCTCCGAGTAGAAAATGGACCTCTTAAAGCCGCATACGGTACTCTGCATAGAAACTGTAGAATACGCAGAAAACATTGTACACAGGGAGCACGAAGACAGACCTCTTAGGTCTTACAAATGTGGTTGAACTTACAATCCGTGGCTGACCAAGCCACTATATGTTTTATTAAAGAACATATACAAAGAAGTGTCCGGTGGCCATTTGGCCTTTCACATGGACACTAACGATAACAATCTCCCACTAAAGGCCAATATGGCCAAAGTAACTATGGGAGAAAAATAAAGAATGATAAAGAATACCTGAGTGTAAGTATACAAACTATACCTCCCACCTGATGGGCATGTTACACAGTATATGTGTAAGATCAAGAATCAAGTAACCCCCATCAAGTGACAACAATGTCGAAAGCTATCCTGTGGTAGAGCTTTAGTCAAAGCATCTGCAGCATTATCTCGAGTGTGAAACTTCTCAAGAATAATGCGCTCAGTGGCTAAGCAATCTCTAACGAAGTGATATCTCACCTCAATCTGCTTGGTCTTTGCATGATAGACCGGATTCTTAGCCAAAGAAATGGCTCTGACTATCACTGAGCAAACGAGGTACATGCTGAGGTAAACCCATATCACAAGCAAGACGAGAAAGCCACAATGCTTCCTTACATGGCTCACTTGCTGCAACATACTCTGCTTCTATGGTGGAAACAACTGTACATTCTTGAAGACGAGATCTCCAAGAGATAGCACCTCCAGCAAAATGAAAAATGTAATGTGATGTAGACTTATGATTGTCTACAGAACCAACATAGTCAGAATCTGTGTAACCAATAATGGATGCTTTCCCTCTACCTAAGCATAGACACTTGTCCTTAGTGCCACTTAGATATCTCAAAATCATCTTGACTACTTCCCAATGTTTCTTGCCAAGATTAGACATATATCTGCTCACAACTCCCACTACAAATGCAATGTTTGGTCTTGTAGCTACCATAGCATACATGAGACTACCAACAGCAGACTGATAGGGAATTTTGGTCATGAATTCCTTTTCCTCATCTGATTTGGGGCAATCATCCTTGCTCAATTTCACATATGTGGGTAAAGGTGTACTCAATGCCTTTCCACCCTGCATATTGAACCTGTGAAGTACTTTGGATATGTACTCACTTTGAGACAAATATATGCATCTTTTACTCCTCTCACGAGTAATGCGCATGCAAATAATATATTTGGCATCCCCCAAATCCTTCATATCAAATGTCTGACTCAACTTCTTTTTAAGAATTGACAAGTCATAAGAGGACTTCCCAGCAATCAACATATCATTGACATAAAGTATCAAACATATCAAGCTGCCATCTGAGCATCTCTTTGTGTAGAGACAATGATCCTCATTGCTTCGAGAACTACAAAAATCTGAAATGGTTTCCTCTTTGCCCAAACTTGAGGCACCTGGTAAACATGTTTGTGAAGGTTGTATTTTGGGCAAAATGCAGTGTTCCTCCTTTCCAAAAGATGGTTCATCTCGAGCTACTCATAAATTGCAGCTTGTTCACAGTGATGTTTGTGGTCATAAACCAAATTCTTTATTATATTTGGAACATGCAGCACATCAACAAGATGTTTTACCTTTCCATCTTCCATAGACAATGCTATGTTTCCTGTACGCTTGATAGGGTGTGATGTGTCATCACCTATTTCAACATATGTAGGAACTAGCAATTTTTGCAAAGTACTAAACCATTCTACAAGATTGGTCATGTGATTTTAAGCACTTGAATCATCATACTAGCCATTATCATTCAATTTTGAAACATCAAGAGACATAGTATTCGGTTGGAAGAGATGGATGGATACCTCAAAGAAGTGAGGTGGTACTGCCAAAACCTCCTTTGTACCTACCCTATTTCACTCCATGGTTATGTAGTAGGCCCTTTTAGCTTGCAAATGACACCAAAAAATTACCTATGTCTTTTGGAGTTGATGCTTCAAACAATTAGATCAAAACAGATAACTTCACAAATAGCTAGTGATCAAAACCTTGCTATTTTTATCTTGACACCTGCTGGATCTTTTGCACAGTGCTCACACTACAGTAAAAATTGATCATAATCCTTTTGAGGGTATCTAAGTAGCTTAGATATCTAATGATTACAAGTGAATCACTTAAAATAACAAACTATGCACTGAGAAATCAATTTAGCACTTCAAGGCTTACCCCCGACTTTTTAGGGACTGAGCAGTACAAGACCAGTGAGCACTTAGATGTAGATTTCGCCCAATTGGTTGAAGAAAAAGACTTGAAATTTTGATAGCTTAAATTAGACTTTGCGTGGGTTCCAATAAGCTATAGATAATGTAAAATGGATAATAAATCACTGAGATATGGTCATGCAAAGTTCACTATTTTGAGTGGACATAACAGAGAATTGAACAGAAATGATCAATGAAGTATACCTATTATGGCACATGACTTTACAAAATCATTGGCATTATGATGATGCCCAGTGATAGTGGGATGAGTGAGAAATATTATATGCTACTCAACCTCCTCTACCTCCTGCATGACTTTGTTGTTGACTTTGGTCTTGGTTATTGTGTCCTCTTCCACTTTTGAAGCCTCTACCTCTGCCTCTTTCTTTGCCAGAGTAAAATACCTGCTCAGATCAAGGTTTTCCTTGGGAGTTCAAATCCTCACCAAGATTCTTTTCTTCAATAATCAACATGAACACTAGATCAACAAAATTCGGAATATTTTCCCTAGTCTAAATAGACATTCTAAACTGCTTATATGCATCTCCTAAACCACGAAGGCATACTTCCATTTTATCATCATCATCTACATTCACACCAATAGATGCAAGTGACTCACATATGCTTTTGATTTTTGGGTATAGTCACTTACTAATATGCCCTTTTTTTAGAGTGTATGCAACACGTTCTTGAGTTGCAATTTCTGTGCCTTTGTATTGGTCTCATACAATGTGACCAGACTGTTCCAAGCCTCTTTCAGAGTCTTGGCATCCTGTATGTGCCTAATCATGCTATCTTGTATGCTAACATATAGCCAATACAATACCTTTCATGCTCCTTTATTCCATTATTCATATGCTCTTAATTGGTCTACAATCCAGTTCCTCTCTAGTAATTGCGGAGCATTTTCGTTCTCTCCTTTGATGTACCTCGAATAGCCTTTTCCCATAAAAAAATTCGTCATTCTGAATCTCCAAGCATGGAAGTTGTTCTTGTCCAGCTTATCTCTCATTAGCTAACTCATTCCATCTGTGTTTGCCATTTTTCCAACAATTTAAAACACTGCAAAACACTACAAGCAGCACTTCTACTTGAACACTGTCGCACTATGACACGATAGTTCAAGCTCAGTAAAACATAGTTTTTGTGTACCAACAGTATAGGGAATCACCTAAAATTCTAGATCTGGAATATATGAGTGTTTCCAAACACGATGTAAGTTACAATTTGCAAACTGACCTGATTTTTCAGTGGGCCCCACCTTGCGAGCTCTAAATGAAGGTTGAGATGGCTCCAAAACTCTGATTTGACAAAAATGAGTGACCCTAAAGGGCTAACTCAATTTGAGGCCTTCTACCTTCATGCCAATTTTCGAAGGAATCTGAGGTCGGTTGTGGATCACACTTTCTTCACACCTTCTCGCATACTCTTCACTATCGGCCTTCTCCACGAGCTCTCTACATCACACTAGCTCCAAAATACCATGACACGAGAAAGGAGATAGGGAAGAGAGCTCACACACATACTCTCATAAAAAAGAGAAGCACATACATAGATTCAAGCAAGGAAGAATGATCTTCTTCTTCTTCTATTACATAAAAGGAATGTACAAGAATGACCTAAAAACAACAATACAACAAGTACAATATATAAAGAATAGTACGTAAGGAAAACCTAATGTCCGTGAATGAGTGAGCTGGTAAGAAACAAATGTGCCATCACTCTCGGTAGATAGTTCTAGTAAAGCTCAATGAATCCCTAACATATACCGGCATGACCACTACACATGTCAGAGAAATAAAAAAGTGATACGTGTCATCGTGGATCATCACATGTTGAGCTTGATATCTCAACATATATGTCTTCTGATTTTAATGCATTTTTGGTTGAACATGGGATAAAACATCAATGTACAGTGCCATATACACCTCAACAGAATGGAGTTGCTGAATGATAGAATAGGTCACTCATGGAGATGGCGAGGTGTATGGTCAAGAGTTAGGCTTTACCACATAGTTTTTGGCTTGAGGCTGTTATGTGTGCAGCATATGTACTTAACATGTGTCCCACTAAAGCATTGCAGTCTATCACTCCATATGAGGCTTGACATGGTCGCAAGCCATATGTTGCTCACTTACGTGTTTTTGGTTGTGTGGCATATGCATTAGTGCCTGAATAACAACACATGAAATTGGATGATAAAGTAGTAAAAGATATTTTTGTTGGGTACAGTTCTGAAAGCAAAGGCTATCGTCTGTATCATCCACAGACTAAATGCATTTTGGTTAGCCATGATATTGTTTTTATGGAAGATGCTATTCAACCATTACTTTCATGTACTAAGGAGACATCTATTAGCTCTAAAGAAATGTATGATACTTTGCTGCCTCTTTTCTCAACCTTTGCAAGTTTCACATGATGATGCAGATCATTCCACTTATGATGCAGATTTACATGATGCACTTCTTAATGTGAGAGCTGATATTGAGGAGGCAAAAACTATGCCAAAGTGGTTGGTGCAGACTTTGCGTGATAGCAAATTGGATGAACCTCTGTCATATCATAATCAATCAAGCTCTCATAGTGCCTCTTTTGCATTAGATTGCTATGCTATGGCTGCTCTAGACTTTGTGATGAGAATGAGCTTGCTTCGTTTGATGAAGCAAAAAATTCTAAAAATTGGATGGCTTCTATGCAATTAGAATATGATGTTATCATGAAAAATGGTACCAGGTCTTTATGTGACTTGCCTCCTAGAAAGAAGGCCATTTGGCACTAAGTGGGTATACAAGTTGAAGCATAAGCCTGATGGAATAGTTGACAGGTATAAGGCTTGGCTTGTTGCAAAGGGTTATGCGTAGGAAAGAGGCATTGATTTTGATGAGACCTTTGCACCTACATGCCGAATGACTACTGTTCATAGCATTTGTGCACTTGCAACTCATAATGGTTGGAATGTACATCAACTAGACATTAAAACTGCATTTTTGAATGGTGACTTGCATGAAGAAGTGTATGTTTTTCAGTCATGTGGCTTTGTGCAGAAAGGGCATGAAAACCAAGTGTGCAAGTTGAGGAAGGCATTATATGGTTTAAAGTAAGCACCACATGTTTGGTATGAAAAGATACATGCCTATCTGATTGCACATGGTTTTGTGAACAGTCCAACTAAGAGCACCTTATTTGTTAAGCATGCAAATGATGCGCTTCTGATCATTGTTGTGTATGTTGATGACATGCTCCACACTGCTCCTCATGAGAAGCATATTGCTGATTTTAAGGCTGATTTGCATGCCTCATTTGATATGTCTAATTTGGGTCATTTGCATCATTATTTGGGCATTCAACTTATGCAAGTTGATGGTAGAATAGCTTTGTGTCAATGAAATATATTGACACATTATTGCAATGTTTTGGCCTTGAGGACTCCAAACCTATTGCCACTCCTATGGAGACAGGTTTATGATTGAGTCTTCATGATGTTGGAGATGAATTTGATGGTGTTCTCTATCAACACGCTATTGGATGCTTCATTTACTTATGCTTCATTTCTAGATATTCAGTTTTCTATCTCACAGATGAGCATGTTTATGCTATTGGATGCTTCATTTCTAGATATTCAATTTTGGAGAGGTTCTGTGTTGGAGAAATCAGCTTGGCATATGTGCCCATGCAAGAGAACATTGCAGATCTTTTCACGAAGGCTCTGCCTAAGGAGAAGTTTGAAGCTTTCCACAAAGCTTTGGACTTACTTCCTTTTGTGGATTGATTCCACATAGCTTGGCACTTCCTTATACATGAGTGCCAGCTCCTTGTTCACCACATCACTTCTAGGGGGGATTTGTTGATATGTTTTGGTATTGATGTGTGTGAACACACTAGGACCACGGGGGCACTTCTTTCCCTCTTTAGGAGGTTTTTTCCCCATGCTTGTATATATGCCTATTGACCTAAAGGGTGACCTATCTTTATACATTCTAGTGGTAATACATTCAATATTGTGTGTTGTGCTCCAAGCTTCTTCTTCTTCCTTGTGTTGTTTACGTGCTTCAATAGACCTCAAACTCCAACATTCATAGCCCTTATGATATGGAAGATACATTGTTGAGGTCTAGGATAAAGTCTATGATGGTTGATTCATAGATGAGAGACACTTTGCAAGCCCTCCATTATACAAAGTGCTGCAACATAGGTCATACTAATAAGAATTGTGCACTACATCATTTATATAGTGCAATTTGTGGTACTCATAATCATGTTACAACAAACTACTAATATCATGTTCAAAATCATTCTCGCATGCCTAATTGCAGTAGTACAAGAAGTGGAATGAATTGAAGAAGTCCCCATATCAAGCTATGCACCTAATCGTGACTTTCACAATGAGGTGGAAGAACAAGATATAATTGAATTCCTTACTACAATCAAGGAGGATATGAACAATATAAATTTTTCGTTTTTAAGTCCTTTAAGATGATAGTTGTGCATGAATGATGGACATGTTCAAAGACAATGCTTTGATGATCAAGAATATGGTAGGCAACATCAGAGTGGTATTGTTCATCTAACTATAAATGTTGTATTCTAAGTAATTCCAGATTTTTTTTTGTTTCAATGTAGAATGATCATAAGTATTTCCTAAACTATTCTTGAGAGTTCTTGAACATTTCCCAAAGATTCTTAGCACTTTCTTGAAAAGGCCCCAATGTAATCTTGAACCTTGTGGTTCTAAATGTTTCGATGTACTAATACAATTGGGTAAAAATTTTCAAATTTATGAGTCTCTCGAATCCCTTTCTCCATAGCAACGATAATAAGCATTCAAGTATGCTACTACGTGGAGTGCAAACTTACATCCAATTTTACCTATGGTACCACCTATTTCTCTGAGACCATAGTGGAAGCACTCTGACCAAACTTGAGGTTGCACCCCATCCTCCACCTTCTAACTCCACTTATATGAATCTAATTTATTCTCAAAATTAGTGCAATATTTTCTAAAATCTCAATACAATTACATTCAAGCAAACTCATAAATTTGTTTCCCAGTTTTAAAGCCAATCTTAAGAAAGTATACTTGCAAAGGTGTTCTAATTAGGAACCAACAACCATAGTTGCACAAACAAAAGCACCCAAAGTGGACTATGAAGCCTTGTTGACCACTATCTACATAATCCATGACCATTTGAACAAGTCCTCATTGATGGTGGTTTAAAGGTTAATATTACCACTTTCTCTATTTGTAAGCAATATGGATGGAATCAAGTGAATCGAGCTTCTGTATTCATTCGTATGATAGATCAATCTCATGTACAACCAAAAGGCTTCATCATAGGTATACCAACTGAAAGGATTCCTCTTCCATATAAAATTTATTGTTCTTGATTTGATTGAATTCTTAGCATATAAGAATTTGTTATTGGATCACGAATGGCTAAGGTATGCTAAAGTCATTCAAAATTAGGTAGAGCAATCTTTGGTTTACATAAATAGGCTAATCCTTATCTTTTGTCACTCTATGTGATGATCAAGCATAGAACCCCTTTCCACGATCAAAGCTTTATATAATGGTGAAGAGACTCGAGTCTCAAACACCAATCAAAGTTTACTCTTTGTCTTGCTAATATGTGTTTCAACTATTATCTTTTATTATTAGAATCCTACTATTTTGCATGTCATGCAGATGTCCGAAATGATATTTCTCATAGAAAACTAGGTTGAATCTATCAATTTGGGCTTTAAGGAGGCACCAAAACGAGCTAAAATCTTAACTTCCCTTTCTCTCAACTTCAAAGATTTTATGGGAATTTTCAAATGGGACTATACAAATATGCAAGAATCTCTTCACTCATAGATATTATGGAAATTTTCACTTGGTAATATTATTGATATATTTTGGTGGTGATATGTATGAACACACTTAGCACCATCCCTAAGCTTCTTGTATATGCATTTAGATCACCATAGTACTTTGGAGCATCATTCTCAAAACTCTATGTCAAAACAAATAAATTGTGTGTACAAAACACTTTGAGAAAACCTTCTTTTTATGGAAGAAGGCACTCAATATGTTCACTTATTAGGAATTGACCCAAGAACTTTTGCACACTTTCCAATGAAGTGTTGAATGAGCCTGTTTTGTTTGATGAAGCACAAAATTCTAAAAATTGGATGGCTGCTATGCAATCAGAATATCATGCTATCATGAAAAATGGTATCTGGTCTTTATGTGACTTGCCTCCTGGCAAGAAGGCCATTGGCACCAAATTTGTATGCAAGCTGAAGCGTAAGCCTGATGGAACAGTTGATAGGTATAAGGCTAGGCGTGTTGCAAAGGGTTATGCATAGGAAAGGGGCATTGATTTTGATGAGACCTTTGCACCTACATGCCGAATGACTACTGTTCATAGCATCTGTGCACTTGCAACTCATCATGGTTGGAATTTATATGAGTTGGACATTAAAACTACCTTTTTGAAAAGTGACTTGCATGAAGAAGTATATGTTTTTTGGCCCCATGGCTTTATGTAGAAAGGGCATGAAAACCAAGTGTGCACATTGAAAAAGTCATTATATGGTTTGAAGCAAGCACCACATGCTTGTTATGAAAAGATACATGCCTATCTGATTGCACATGGTTTTGAGAACAGTCCAACTGAGAGCACCTTATATGTTAAGCGTGGTAATGATGTGCTTCTGATCATTGTTGTGTATGTTGATGACATGCTCCTCACTGGTCCTCATGAGAAGCATATTTCTGAATTTAAGGCTGATTTTCATGCCTCATTTGAGATGTCTGATTTGGGGCATTTGCATCATTATTTGGGCATTCAGTTTATGCAAGTTGATGGCACAATAGCTTTGTGCCAAACAAAATATATTGACACATTATTGTAGCATTTCGGCCTTGAAGACTGTAAACCTATTTCCAGTCCTATGGAGACAGGCTTACGATTGAGTCTTCACTAGAGATGCATTTGATGTTGTTCTCTTTCACCAAGGTGTTGGATGCTTGATTTATTTATGCATTACTCAGCGAGATATTTAGTTTGTTGTCTCACAAATGAGCACATTTATGCATTGCCTAGGTGTCAAGCATTGGCAAGCAGTTAAGCACATCTTTCACTATTTGAGTGGTACCCAGCTACTTGGATTGTTTTATCCCAAGGGGGGATCACTACCACAAGATTTACATGCTAGTTGCTATGACACTCGTGTGTACACTAGTGGCTTTTTCTTCATGCTTGGTAGCTCATGTATATCTTGGTTGAGCAAGAAGCAGCCTACTATGGCCACTTCTAGTTGTGAGGCTGAGTATAGGGCAGCTTTCATAGTGACTGTTGAGTGTGTGTGGGTCAAACATCCTATGGCTGATTTGGGTGTTGGTCAGTCTTTTGCCACCACCATCTTCATCGACAATTAGAGTGCAGTGGGCAATTGAGAGGAACCCTGTGTTCCATGCTCACACTAAGCACATTGAGGTGCATTATCATTATGTCAGGGAGAGGCTCTTTGCTAGAGAAATCATCTTTTGCAGACCTTTTCACGAAGGCTCTGCCTAGGGACAAGTTTAAAGCTTTCCGCAAAGCTTTGGGATTACTTCATTTTGTGGATTGATTCCACATAGCTTGGCGCTTCCTTATGCATGAGTGCTAGCTCCTTGTTCACCGCATCACTGCCATGGGGATTTTTTGATATATTTAGGTAGTGATGTGTGTAAACATGCTAGGACTGCCGAGGCACTTTTTCCCCTCTTTAGGAGGTTTTTCCCACCAGCTTGTATATACGCCTATTGCCCTAACGGGTCAAATATCATTGTACATTCTAGTGATAATACATTCAGTATTGTGTGTTGTGTTCCAAGCTAACCTCTTATGCCAAACCTCTAGCTCTGATAGGGTTTTGGGTACGATAATTGAACAAAGCAATGTTCTTTGTGTTGTGGAGTTCAAATGTGAACAATCTACCTATTCTCTCTCCATTTTCTATCTTCTCAAAACCTTGATATGGATCCTCTACATAGGCTCCATGCTTTGTGAATCTCACTTGCAAACCTTTATCCACAATCTAACATGCACTTATTAGGGTTTTAGTAATACATAAAACATAGAGAACTCTACTCAAAAGGTTCATATTACCATTGAAGGTCTTCAAATTCCCTATCTTCTCCATAGGATGCCTTGCTTGTTCTTTGGTTCTTCCAATTCTGATAGCAGGGCTACATTCCTTGCTACGTTATTTGAGCATCTAGAAGCAATGTAGAACGCATGCTCATCAAACTTATCTTCCTTCATTGTCATGTTCATAAGTAGAAGTGAATCCTCTTGAGCTTGATCATCTATATAATTGTTGTCGTCTCCATTCCTTTGTATTGACCTTGTTGTAGGTGTTGTTTTTGTATCCATATGAATCATTGTATCTACCTCTTGAAGCTCCATATCCACCTCTATTGTATCCTCTTCTCTCTCATTCCTTGGGTTTTTGAAGCAACGTTCTATGATGTGATTTGATAAGCCACTTAAGGCATAGGGTGAGGATCTTTGAGCTCTTCCCTTTCATTTTCTTCCTCCTTTAACTCTTTCTCTTGAACTTCTACCTCTACATGAAAAGTTAGCTTGGGAGGTGCTTGTTCATCATCATGTTTTTTACCTTTCTCTTTCATATCTTTACCTTTGATTTTATCTATGTAAAGGTCAAAGGATTGGTTACCTTTATAGTTCTCACCATTCTTCATAATGTTTGCCTCATGAGTGAAGAGTTGCCCCATGAGAGTGTTGAAGTCTGTCACTTGCATATCCATGTAGATATCCATGGCTATAGTGAAAGCTTCCCACTTGTCATGAGCCTTGATTCCATTGGTTACTTGACTTATAATATGTTCCTCATCAATGATTCATCCAATGCTCCCAAGTTGGTTTGCAATGCCCTGCATCTTGGTGATAAAATCAATCACAATTTCTTGGGCATTTTCTTGAGTGTTATGAAATCCATCCAAAACTTGTTCTTCCTATCTTTGGTACTTGAAGGGACGAATGCTTCCAAAGCATCCCATGTCTCTTGAGAGGTCTTAGAATTACTAATATGAGGAAGTAAGAAATGAGAGATACATTTTAGAATGTATGAACCTGCCAAACATCCTTTGCACATCATGTACGAGATTCTCTTCAAAGGACCCACGAGATTCTCTCCAATAATATCATTTAATTTTGACATATAAATCTTGACATTAACCTTTGAAACTCATTTAATGTATGATGTTATGAGTATACGATTAAGCATCAAATATCAAGAGAAATCCTTTAATGCATTAGTCAAGCACTTAGGCTTGCTTCATGCATCAACAAAAATGGCCTCTATCTATGGTGTTGAAATTTTTATTTGAGCTTGTTTTGGCATTCAAATGCACTATTAGAGTGCATCTGTAGGCAATTTTTTCTTTTCTTGCCAAACATATTTATACGTTTTGGCTGATGAGCACAAGCACCTCAAAGTTTGTTACAAGTTGAGCAGATCTTGATAGGATGTTTTTGTTCAACTTTTTGATATACAACCAACTTTTCTGCATGAAGGTATTTAGTCATTGGCCATGGCTGAAAGCATGATGTATTTTGTATATTGGTTGTTGAGGATGGATGGTACTAATTACCCATTGTGGGCATATTTGATGCATCATGTATTGTCAACAAAAGGGGTGTAGAATACTGTGCAGAGTGTTGAAAATTTTCCTAATACACTTGCAAATATAGTTATTGAAGGTGATGTAGATGGTTTTGAAGATGATGATCTTCAATTTCCTTGTCATGTTGCGGTTCCTACTATAGCTATTGAAAAGAAACTTTGTGGGGATGGGAGAGATGCTCAATCACATGAATTGATAGCTTTGCCTATCAAACATGCCATTTTTCCTCACATTCATTCTTGCAAGATAGCAAAGGATGCTTGTGATACTCTTAAAACTTTATACTAGAAAAGAAATGAGGCTTGTGTTGCTTACCTTCGAAAATAAATGGAGACTGAGTATATGAATGAAGGAGATTCTATGGATAATGTTTTGACAAAGATCAAAGATTTGAATGAGCTATTAAATTGTCTTGATGAAATCTTGCTACATAGTCCACTTGTGTAGATTGTTATTAATGGTCTTCCAAATTCATATCATAGTTTTGCTTCTACTCTTCGATTGATGATGAAAGACAATCCAACCACCTTAACATTTGAAACGTTAGTCTCTATGTATGAAGATCAATCTAGGCACAACATGTCAATTTTGTGTGTTGCAGATCAAGCTTTCTTAGCTAGTTAGAAGGGCAAAGGTAAATGAAGCTCGTCTACTAATAAGCACAAATTTGTTAATGCAACACAATCAAAGAAGGAAGACAAAGATGATAAAAAAAATAAAAGAGAAGAAACCATTGTGTAAGTATTGTAAGGCAAATGATCATTTCATGAAGAGTTTTCCTAAATTGGCTACAAAAGAGGCAAAGAAGAAAGAGGATAGAATAGTTGTTATAGAGGCCTCTACACCTAAACCAGAGTCTGCTAATCTTGTTTAGAATGAAGAATGGCATTTACTATTGTTTGTAGCTATGAACCACCTTCACATGAGCATTTTATGTCTATAGTAGATTCATATGTTTGATACTTTGATAGTGCTGCAACTAGACATATTACCTCACAATGTAGTTTCTTTTCTTCACTTGACCCTACCCCTATAAGAAATACTATCACATGTGCTAAAAAATCCTCTTATCTTGTAATGGGATTTGGAAAGATCATTCTGGCTACTAACGATGCTAGTTCCTTTGCATGGTTAGATGCTTTATATATGCTAGGGATAAAGAAAAAAATGCTATCAGTTTCAACATTAGCCAAGATTGGCTTGGTTGTCAATTTTTTTGATGCTAGATGTAGACTTCATATTCTATCGAATGGTGATGTTATTGTTGCTTCTAGCATTTTATTTCATGGGTGATATAAGTTCATAGAATATGTGAAATTTTGAATGATTTAGCATGTGAAGTTCAAGATTCTCTATTATCACTTATGGAATGTTGAATTTTGGAGTTTAATTTATTGAGTTGTTGATGTGTTTTGTGTTTTGATATGGCACCTGAATGTTTATGAAGGTGTAGATGGATTTGAAATTCAAATCTATCTGGATGCAAAGAATAGAAATTATATTATACATTTATTTTGTAAATAAAGACTCATGTTGTCAGAATGAAGGTGCTCAGTTGATGGATCAAGTCAACCACTAGTGTTCCAAAGATGTGGTGCATGTGGGGTGCTTCCAGCAAAATCAAAGGAGCCACATTTACATTGTATAAGGGACAAACTCATGTGCTCAAAAGTAAAACATTAGCAATCAACCCCTTTAGTCGCATCAAGATAGTTAAAAGTAAGATGAATAAAGTCAGTTTACCATGCGAGGAAAAAAAAAGATCACTCAACATAATCTATATGCACATCCATTTCTCTCACAGTTTTTGATGATTGCTAAATCATGTTATGAACCAAGTCAACTTCACTTTTACTAAGAAGGGTGATAATTTTTGGAACATCCTCAGATCTTGAGTGTCGATGCATCAAAGTAACGAAGTATGCATGTATAAAGTTGAAGAATCTAGTGTTGAACATACTTATCCTTCATGGAGAATTCATTTCATACACCATGTAAACTCACCCTCTACCATTCATCATGCTAATTCATCCAAATATTTAATGTAAGTTACACGGCATATTAACTATTGCACACTCTTACAGTGACACAAAATGATTATACGTATGTTGTGAGGAGATGGTGAGATCTTCTAGAGATGAGGTAGTGCTACAAAAATCCTGCTCTAGACCTGTCAATCTAACTTTAGGGATGCTTAATATACACCATTAGATTCACAATGATGCATATAGAACCACACATCCTTTGGACCATCATTATGAAATGTTTGCATCAAAACAGATAGCTTGTGTATGCAAGAAATGAGAAGAACCTTCGATTTTGGGAATAGAAGGTCTTAATTTTATGCTCAAAGCTCACAACTTGGTACGAACTGACCAGAGAGCTTTTGTAGTGTGTAGATAAATAAAGCAAGTCATTGCATGAATTTAGCTGCACCATACAATGTGAAATGAATCCAGCAAATCAAGGGGGTCATCTTGACTTTTTAGGATCTAGAAGATGTGCACACATTGTCATCTTCTTTGCTCCATATCTCAAGATTTACTTTAAAAAACTTGCTAAAATTTGATACCTAGATACGAGATAGTAGAAGCTAACTATTGAAATTTTAAAATTAGCAAAAAGATGAGTACAAGTAGAGAAATTTATTCAACAAAGTCACTATAATGATGAAGATGCTAGAGTAGATAGTAGATAGAGATATACGCGATGAAGTGTATCAAAGTATAAATGCTATTGCACATATAGTAGAGAGGGAGTGTAGAGGACTCCACATAGATGAAGTGAGCTCAATGTATGCTCACTAAAGTAGCTCAAATCCTCTCAAAAGTGCTTTGCCATCCTATGAATAAGCTAATGTGTATTTATACACATTGCTTTAGTTTGAATTTGAATTTTCCCTCGCTTAAAAGTGATCCTACATTTGGGGATGTGATTGATTTGATTCCTCTACAAAATGAGTCATCGGTGTAGCCTCATATCTTCATGAGATTCCCTCTTATCTTCACTTTTACAATTATCCAAAGTAAATACACTAAAATTGAGAAGCATGAGTTCACATGTGGTTCTCTATGTGAGGTGATAAATAAACGTGTAGTCCTAAATCCTTTGCAAAACACTTAGGCTTTCTAATTGCATCAACAACTCCCCTTTAAGCCTAAGATGCTTGAGTCTTCAATCCTTCATGATTTCCAACAATCCAATCATTGATTTGAACCTATTTAATTTGCTTCCATCCAAGGCCTTTGTCATCATATCTACACATTGTTGATGAGTTGATATATATGAGAGTTATATTTCCTTACTCATTATCTTCTCTCTGACATAGTGATAGTGAACTTCTATATGTTTAGCCCTGGCATGATAGATTGGGCTAGCAACAAGATGTAATTAGCTAATATTGTCTCCAAATATATGTGGAGTTAGTTTTCAACACTAAATCAGAATATCAGGTTCTAATCCAGATAACTTCTTGTGTAGCATTTTCAAGTCCTCTATACTCAGCTTCTTTTGATGAGAGAGCAACTGTGGGTTACTACTTGGATGACCATGAGATCAATTTTGTACATACAAAAGTAAGGTATCCAGAGGTGCTTCTTCTATAATCTTTAGAGCCTCCCCAATCTCCATCAGATAAAAGCTTAACATCTATATAAGATGTATATGGATAGTAAAATCCTTCATTGATTGTGTCCTTCAAATACTTTAGGATTCTCTTAGTTGCTTCCATTAGAGGCTTCCTTGGAGTGTGCATGAACTGACTCAACACACTTAATCCATTAAAAATATTTACTCTAGTTAATGTATCATAATTGAAACTTCCAACTAGACTCTGATAGCTAGTTACATATTCAATTAGCTCACCTTCATGATCACTTAACTTCAAATTTACATCCGTGGGTGTACCAGCAACCTTTATATTCTCCATTTTGAATTTAGAGAGCATATCACCAATGTATTTCCTTTGTGTGAGGAACATACAATTCTTTGTATATACCGCTTTCAAACCTAGGAAGTATGTGAGGAAGCCAAGATAACTAATCTTGAATTCCTCGTTCATTTGAGTTTTAACTTTCTGATTCCATTTGCATCATTTGCTGTAATGATTATATCATCTACATATACACATAGATATATGACCTTTGATTGATTCCTCTTACTAAAGAGGGAAGGATTTTCCTTGCTTACATTAAAACCTTTATCCTGCATGTAAGTAACAATTCTATGATTTCAAGCTGTGGGAGTTTGCTTCAAGCCATACAAGGCTTTCCTCAACTTGCACACATGTTCAAGGTATGATTGATCTTTAAAACCAAGAGGTTGAGCCATATATACCTCCTCTGATATGCAACCATTTAAGAAAAAGTTTGTAACATCCATTTGATATATCTTCCAACTCTTGGAAGATGCAACATTCATGAGTACCCTAATAGAAGGCATTTTTCTTCATAATCAATATCTTGGGTTTGTGCAAACCCTTTGGCTACAAGCCTTGCTTTGTACCTATTTACTGAACCATTATAATTACTCTTTACCTTGTATATCCAGCTTGATCCAGTGACCTTCATAGATGGTTTATTGGGTACCAATGCCCAAGTCTGATTCTCTTGTAAAGCTTCTATTTCTTCTTCCATGGCACATCTCCACTCAGGCTTCTTCTTGGCTTATTAATAAGAAGAAGGTTCTTTAGGGTATGAGCTCTATGCTATATATATTGAATGCTTAGTGACCAAAGAAGTATCATATCCATACCTTTTTCACTTTCTTTTTTCTCTAATAGACCTTATTAAAGTTTTTGGAGATTATTTTGCCACATCTCTCAATTCCTACACTTTGGCTTTGCCTTTGGAGTTCCAAGAGTCGAATTACCTTCTTGGAGTCTTTTGATCATCATTAGAATCACTTGATGCTTCAAGTGTAGGGTCATTCCTCTTTGATAATGTTGGAAAGTTTTCCTCTATATCATAAGGACGTTTGATTTTCTTGCAATCATCTTCAAACCAAGATTTGTTTTCATCAAGCACAACACCTCTACTTACAATGAATCCTTTGTTTCTTAGATTGTATAGCCTATAACCTTTCTGATTAAGGCCATAGCCAATGAAGATGCATTTCTTTGCCTTTGGATCCAATTTGCCTCTGATTTGTGAAGGTATGTGTGCATACACTATGCACCCAAAAATTGTACAATGATCATCGATATGTCTTCTTCCATTCCATGCTTCATATAGTGGCATGTTATCCAATGCTTTTGATGGTAGTCACTTGATCGAGTATGTGGCTGTAGATACAGCCTATGACCACAAGTAATTTGATAATTTCTTCTCATTTAGCATTGACCTTGTAGCCTCCATAATTTTTTGATTTCTTCTCTCTACCACTCCATTTTTCTTTGGTGTATATCTGGTTGTGATTTGTTTCTTAATTTCTCTTTCTTGGAGATAGAATTCAAAGTTATGGGAGAAGTATTCTCCTCCTCCATTTGACCTTAGTCTCTTGAAAGTTTTACCTATTTGATTTTCTACAAGACCTAGGTATTTCTTGAAACATGAAAACACTTCATCTTTATGCTTCATAAAGTGTAATACTGTCCATCTCCTACAATCATCAATGAATGAAACATAGCCTGAATCCAGAGATTGAAGGCTCCTTGCTTGGTCACCATACATCTATAAGGACTAGCTCTAATAGGTCTCCATGAATGTATCCTTTCTTTGTGAATGGTTGCTTGTGTGACTTACCAAATTGACAAGCGCTACATTTGTGGATCATGTGTTTTTTGATATGTTTGGAAGACCAAATACAGTTTGATCCCTACTAATTTTCTTGAGAGCTCTTTCACCTATGTGAGCAAATCTCTTGTGCCAAATTTCCAACTTTGATAGAGTTTGACTTCCATAATTGAACAATGTAATATTTTTGATATCTTGGAGTTCAAATGTAAATAATCTACCTAATTTTTCTCCTCATTCTATCCTCTTGAATCCCTAATGTGGATCCTCAACAAATGCTCCACTCTTTGTAAATCTGACGTGCAATCCTTTCTCAACAATTTAACTTACACATATGAGGTTCTTGGTGATAGTTAGCACATATAATACCTTTCTCAATAGGTTCATATTACCATATGAGGTCTTCACATTACCTATCTTCTCAACTGGAGGTCTTGTGCCATCTCTTGTTTGGACTTCATGTCTATTCCTTGGATCCTCCAAGGCTGAGAGTAGAGGTACATGCCTTGCTACATGATTTGAGCACCCTAAGTCTATATAGAATACATGTTCATTTGCTTTACCTTGTTTCATGGTCATGTTCATTAGAAGAAGTGAATCCTCTTGGGTTTGGTCATCTATATAGTTGTAGTCTCTCCTTCCTTTGTATCCTCCTTGGTAGTCATTGTTGTTGTATGAGTTCTTATTGTATCCATTGTTGTTGTTGAGTTAGCCTCCTCTGTTGTAACCTCTTCCTCTTTGGTTCTTGAAATTCCTAAATCAATTCTCAGTGATATGATTAGTTAGGCCACATATGGCACATGGAGATGAGCGTTGAGCTCTACCCCTGCCTTGTCTTCCTCCTCTTCCTCTTCCTCTTAAGCCTCTACCTCTACCTACAAAGTTTGCTTGATAGGTGCTCCCTTCATCATCAGACTTCTTAGCTTTGCCTTTGCTATATTTGTTCGTATTTTTGGCTGTATAGAGAGTAGCGGATTGATTACCTTTTGAGTTTTCTCCATTCCTCATAAGCTTTGCCTCATGTGTGAACAGTTGTCCCATAGGGGAGTTGAAATCAGGAACTTACATGTCCATGTAGATGCCCATAGCTATGGTGAAAGCTTCCCATTTGTTATCTACTTTTATTCCATTGATCATTTTTCTTACTATCTGCTCTTCATCAATGATTTCTTCGATTCTTCAAAGTTGTCCTAGTATGTCCTTTATTTTGGTGACAAAATCAGTCACACTTTGCTTGGGCATCTTCTTGAGTGTGGTGAATTCCATCCATAATTGATTCTTCCTTGCCTTGGTACTTGATGAGAAGAATGCTTCAAGAGCACTCCAAGTCTCTTGTGAAGTCTTGTAGCTCCTGATGTGTGGAAGTAAAAATTCAGAGATTTAGTTTAGAATATATGACCTTGCTAGAGCATCCTTTGAGCACCATGTGTTTAACCTCTCTTGTTCTTCTTGTGTTGGTTGGCCCCTGCTTCTGAGGATTGGCATCATCTCATCTCTAAACATGTAACCATAGAGGTTTCTCCCTTGAAGATAAGCTTCAATTCTAAGTGACCAAGCTGAGTAGTTACCTTGATCCAATTTGTTTATGGATGAAGAAAATCCATCTCCCATGTTGGCTATTTGCTTTGATACCACTATGAGGAGATGGTGAGATACTTCCAGAGATGAGGTAGTGTTGTGAAAAGTCTGCTCTACACCTGCCAATGTAGCTTTGGGGATGCTTAACATACCTCATTAGCTTCACAATTATGCATATAGAACTACAAAGGTCTTTGGACCATCATTCTCAAATGTTTGCATCAAAACAAATAATGCGTATATGCAAGATATGAGAAGAACCTTCTATCTTTGGAATAGAAGGTCTCTATATTATGCTTAGAGCTCACAACTTGGTACGAATTGAACAAAGATCTTTTGCACAAATTTAATCCAATTATATAGCTAAATAAACAAAGTTATTTCATGAATTTAGCTGCACCATACAATAAGGAAGGAATTTAGCAAGTTAGGGGGGGTCATCCTGACTTTTTAGGATCTAGAAGATGTGTAGAGAGTGTCATCTTCTTTGCCCCATATCTCTAGACCTACTAAATCAAACTTAATGAAAATTGACATATAGATACTAGAAACTTTAACATAACTAGGACAAGTTATAGCAAATGAATTAGTACACATAGAGAAATTGATTCAACAAGTTCATTATAATGATGAAGATGCAAGAGCAGATAGTAGACGAAGATACACTCAATGAGATGTATCAAAGTATAAATGCTATCACACATATAGTATAGAGAGAGTGTAGATGACTACACATTGATGAAGTGAGCTCAATGTATGCTCACGAAAGTAGTCTAGATCCTCTCAGAAGTGCTCTGCCATCCCACGGCTAACTCATGTTATTTATACACATTGCTTGAGCTTGAATTTGAATTTTCCCTCACCTAAAAGTGATCCTACATTTGGGGATGTGATTGATTTGATTCCTCTACCAAATTACTTGTGGGTTTAGCCTTCTATCTTCATGAGATCCTTTCCTCTCTTGAGATTTACAATTATATACACCAAAGTTGACAAGCATGAGTTCGCATGTGGTTCTCTATGTGAGGTTATAAATAGATGTGTAGTCCTAAATCCTTAGCAAAGCACTTAGGCTTGCTAATCACACAAACATATGTGGTAATATGTGCACTATCAAATGAGAAGAGAGCAGATGAGTGACAATACTAGAATATAGAAAGCATACAAATTGTAGGATTAATCACAACACTTATCAGCATTTGCATGTTTGTGTCGGTTGATAATGACAGAAGGCTAAATTGAGATTCATTTAAGTGGAATACAAAAACTGCACAATAATATGCTATTAATACTATAATGCAAAGATTGGGAAACCTCATGAACTCTAATTTGGAGTGATGTAATCGTAAAGACTTCTTTGGATCATCAGTCTAGGTGGTGTTGATGCAACCTGTAGATACTCTCCACTCATACATATGCAAAAATTAAGACGGTTGCTCTTTTTCTTTGCACAATCGAAGTGTTGTCTCTCTCACTGAATTATAATCTTCCATGATAACAAAGATGACTAAGCATTCAAAGAGCTCTCTCTCAACAAGTCAGCAACAATGCAAATCTCTGTGTTTCTCTCGTTGTATCTTGTCACCAAAACTACTCAAAATATTCACCCCTTGAAGAGCTCCTAAAAACTCCAGCAACTGCACCTTTATTTGATAGCCCATCTAAATCTAAATTTAGAGTTTGTTTGAAAGCAATGATTACAAAAAAGTGACTCTCATATCTGTAGTCCACCAATCCTTCTATCAGCTCAACAAAGGAGTTCACATGTGTCCACCCTTTTTCTCGTGCTATGTGTGACCATATTACATGTACACATCAAGTCCAATGAAGGGTTCCATTTGTGGACACCCATCTTCCATCTATTGTATGAAGGAAATATATGCTTGTTCTTCTTCTTCCCACACTCTGTCTGGAAGAAAACTTATCTCTATGGTAGGATCTTTACCAAACTTCCCAAGTTTTCCATAGTTATCTATTGCAAGTTGCAAGAGAAGATATTCTTCAAACTTCCCATCTATTGCAATAAACTAGGGATGTTCACACTATGAACCTTGCTTTATCCTTATTCGAAAGGAAATCAGGACCTAAACCGCATGATGGCCACAGTTCCATCTCCACGTCGTTGAAGATGTATCTTCATTCTTGAACAATGAGGACTAGCTAGTTTTCCCATGACATCGGAAATCACACCCCAAAGAAGGGAGAGATAATCTCTTTGACATTCTCCCATACTAAACTTGCACATCATGGGCCAATCGTGCAAAACAACAAAAGGCAATATCAAAACTTCGTTGTGACTCAAAATGAAGACTCACATCTTTTTTTTGACAATGTAAAGGAATGCAAATGATTGTTATTTGTGCTTGGAATATGATAACAACAAATCCATGTATCAAATAGTAAGTGTTTCTTACTTAACCTTATGTTCAAAAGAAAATTACAAACTTGGTTTCAATTCTCAAGAACAAATTCCCTACTACACTCGTTCAAAGTTAGTCATTATTTCATATACATAAATGCATATAATGCATTCATACATATCCATGAAATACAACTAATTCCTCTCATGCATAGAGTTTCCTTGTTTGCCCAATTGAACTAAAGGTGATTTCACAACCAGTTTTTCATGTCTTTTTTGTGCTTTTTTGCTTCCAAGTTTTCATTCATCTTTCTTTATGTTTTGAATCATCTGTGGTACCTTCTATTTTATTTAGGATAGAAGAAGAGTATAAACTTTTGTTTTTAATAACTTCGCAACTTTTTTGTTTCAACACGAGTGTTGTACTTGGAGACCATAGTGTCTTTGGACACTTTAGTATACTGAAAAAGATACATTATTTTATGAATTTTTTAGGTTACAAGAAGGAATTGTTTATAAATGTAACGATGCAACATATTAGCATAAGTGTTGAATATTTCTAAAAATATATAGCTTTCATTAAAGGATAGAAAATTTAAGATTTATGCACTAATTTTATTATGCTAATTTCAATATTAGTGCAAAAATTATAGTGATGCTAGTTAGTAGTTATTTCTTATTAAAATCATGCTCTCACAATTTTCATTGTTGCAAATGAAATGAAATCTCCTATTTTATCTATTTCAACACTTTTCTATCCACAATTAGAGATTTTGATTTTTACTAGGTTTATGGCATAAAATTAATCTAGTATGTGCCATGATAGTGTTATCATCTGTGAATTATTTTGCAAAATGATGGTACAAATATGAGTCAATTTTTATTATGAAAATAGTACTTGATGTTCTTAAAGCTAAAAATATTTTTTTAAAAACCTTAGGAGTCAAATTTCTATGTCATTTCTTTAAGTTAAACAAGATTAATGTTTTTCTATGCTAAGGAAAGGTCATTTGATGAGCAAATATTGCATATGCTACATGATTAAAGTTAATATGTTAGTTTTTTTTATGTAAAGTAATTCATAATGTTTCTAGAAATATTTTGATTGATATTATATATCTTATATCATTGAGAAAAGCTAATTTTTTAGGATGAGTTTTTATTCTTGAGAGAGTGGAATATGGTTATTCAACGAAATATTGAAATTATTAGTGGTATGTGAGATAGGTACAAAAAGTATTGGTTCAAAGACATGTAGCATATTTGTATCAAATGATGGTTTTGGAAATAAAACACCAGCCATTTTGGTGTTTTATAATATCACATAAAAAGCTCCTATAATGTATAAATATATAATGATCACCCTATTTTGTAGTAAATTTCTTATAATTCCCAAGACTTGTCTTAAATAAGTATATGACTTTAGGTAAACATTAAAAAAATAATTCCAATATGAGGATTTTTTTTAATGGAGATATTTCTTTCTTTTCATATATAAGTATTGTTAGGCCGCCAGAATGTAATTGTAATTACTAGAACAATGTAATTTGAAACGATGCACATTGAAAGGATGTAGTGTAACACTTAAATTTTTTATAATGAAAGTGCGGAAGCAGATGCGCGGGGAGTGAGACATCAGACTCTGGGTCTGTGCAATGTGCCTATGGGTCGTTTCAATGCAAGTTTTAGTTAAACTTCTGTATTGATCTTTTACTGTTTTGAGTTATTTCGATGATCTTTTCTGTGTAGTACTTTGTTAATGCGGATATACATTTAATTGTGGTTGCACGTAAATTGACGATGGCGAATCAGTGTTATTCTGTGTTAATGAGTATCATAACTTTATCGCGGTGATGTATTTCATATACTATTAGAAAGTCTGGTGGTGAAATTGTTAATTACAAGTTTGTTGGTGGAAAAATCAGAGTAAAATGATGAGTAAACTCTGTGCAATGAATATTTTGTGTGGGAAAATAATCATAAGGCCTCTGTAATATAGACCCCTCGCCATCCCAAGAACCCAGTAGTTTATTTATTCCTGATAGTTGTTAATAGTGTACAAAAAAAATAGGTTTTGTTAACCATATTCCATCATTTCTACATTTTGAGTTATCAAAAAGGTTATTTTTTATTAAAAAAAATTCATAGAACATCTAGGTATAGATCTTTATGGGGCTTAACCATTTTTTGAAATTTTTATTTGATTGATATGCATGATTTTGTTTATTTTTTTAGAAAAAAGGACACTATAGTGTCCTGTTCTAGTGTTAAGGGGAAAGGCTTAAACCCTTATTCCAAGCTGAGGATCTAGGTGCATGCAAAAGTAGGAACCCGAATTTCATTTTGACATGTGTTTATGGACAAACATGTGCTGATTTATCTAAAAAAAAATATGTCGTCCTACTCGAGCTTCAAAATTAATTTGTTCTATCTTCACTTATAGCCGAAGATTCCATCAATATTTCTGGACTTTCATACACTTCCTCATCTCGTCTTTTAAAGAGTTTCACTCGTTTCCCTACAAAAGAAACTTTGAACACAATGTTATCTAGCTCCATTAAAACATAAGTGTTATTATCATTTACTTTCATTACAACATAAGGACCAAACCAGTGTTTCATTGATTTTTTTCTTGCTTCATATTGTGAGTCAAATGAACTATCATAAACTAGAACCCAATCTCCTTCTGAAATCTTCTTAGGTCGTAATCTATGTCATTTATCAAAATAGATTTTGTTCTTTATTCTTGATGATTTTATATTCTCTTTCGCTTCCTCCAGTTGTTCTTGTCCCTTTTGCAACTGTTGCAATCTTACACATAACAATTCCTCTCTTGACATATTAGTGGTCCAAGATAAAGAAAACCATGTCAGCACATTTGTTTCAATTGGAAATATTGGTTTTTGTGCATACATCAATTCCAAAGGCATACATCAAGTCATGCATGTACAAGTCATGCGATCAGCCCATTAAGAAAATGGTAAATATTTTGGTCATTGATTTATTTTCCCTTCACAATCCTTAGCTAAAGCTTTCACTATTGGTGAATGAGCTCTCTCTATTTTTCCATTTTCTTCGGGATTATATGCTGTGTACAATGCTAATCAGACTCCACGCTTTTGAAAAAAACCTATAGCTTCTTGTGGATCAAGTTCTCCAGGATGAACTACAACCTTCTCCACATAACTGAATCTACAAAACACATCTTCTAGCAAGAATTTACATACATTTCTTGTTCATTTCTTTATAGCAAGAAGGCTCGTTGGCATTTGTTAGCATAAAAAAGTCCAAACCGAGAACATATCTATCAGGTGGATGTGAGATACATGTAAGGCATATCAATGGTTGTTGAACAAGACCATTTGCAGACTGATCTGATCGAACATTCTCTTGAACATCCCTTTGTGCAACATTTTTATGCATGCTAACTGGATGACTAGTATCCTCAAACACCACTCTTCTCAGTCAACCTCCTTAATGGGTTGTTTATGCATCTTAGATTCATTGCAAATGACATAACTACTTCTAATCACTGATTGTGTTTCAAGATCCCATGAGCAATATCCAAATTGTCCTTCTTGACCATATCCAATAAAAATGCATTTCTTTGACTTATGGTCCAACTTTTGTCTAAGATTCTTGGGTATATGAACATATGCTTCACACCCAAAAACTTGAAGATGATTATAATATGGTGGCTTCTTGTCCATAACTCTATTTCCACTTTCAAACCTTTGGCAATACTAGGTGAAAGGCTAATCACATGAACTGCAGTCAATACTACTACCCAAAAGCCTTGTGAAAGCTTTGCATGATGCAACATAGAAACAAATCTATCCTGAATAGTTATATTCATCCTTTCATCTACACCATTCTTTACTAGGTAATAAGGAGTTGTAAAATCTCTATGAATTCCTCTAGACTAACAGAAAAGGTTGAATTCATGTGAGGTATACTCACCCCCATTATCTAAACGTAAAGCCTGAAGCTTAGTTCCTTTTCAATCTCAACTGAAAAGGAAGCCATTTTTTGAAAGTAGGGAATACCTCATCCTTTGCTTTGATAGGATATACCCAAACTTTTTTAGTAGCATCATCTATGAAAGTGATAAAGTAAAGAGAACCAACTTATGACCTTGTGGACATAGGACCACACATATCTGTATGAACGAGATCTAAAGGCTGAATTGAAGAGTCAATGTGCATCTTGTGTTCATAACTAGTTTTCTTTCCATATTGACAATGCTCACAAAATGGAAAATTAGAGAAAGATAACATAGGTAAGTAGCCAGAACAAGAAAGATTTTCCATTCCACTACATGATATATGGCCCAAACAACCATACTAAATACAAGCCATAGGATGTTTAATAGTAGCTACCAAGTGTTCTTTCTGTGATACAAATAAAGGATGAAGTGAGCCAACTTTGTTTCCTTTTGCAATAAACACATTGCCCTTTGATATGCAAAAGGACTGAACATAGAAGACCACCTTGTAACCAAGGTCATCAAGTTGACCAATTGATATCAAACTGCATGATAACTGAGGTACATAGCGTACATTATGGATAGTAAATTTTGAACCATCATGAAACTGCACAACCGCATCTCCAATCCCGAGTACATCACACTAGTAAGAGTCAGCAAGTCTCATAGTACCAAGAGACTTTGCGGCAAAATTAGAGAACCATTCTCTATGTGGTGTCACATGGAAAGAAGCACCAGAATCTAGCAACCACATGTGGGAAAGAGAATCAACCATAAGAGCCTCAGTTGGTACAGTGCTATCAAGTGTCAACACATCAACATCATCAGAAATAACATTCATTTCTTAAATCTTCATAGTCGAAGTAGGTGGTGCAGGTAGTTGTTAAACATGCCCATCAACATTTTGTCCTTTACCTTTGATCAACATTCTTTAATGAATAACCATCTTTATTTATGTGTCCTTTCTTATGAAAATAATGACATTCGATATCCCTCTTCCTTGATTTACTTCTAGAGTCTTATTCCATTGAACATTATTTTCCTTCTTGTTGCTCCTGCCATGTTGGTGATTCTTTCCTTGGTAAGAATCAAGAACATTATATGCATCTCCACTCTAAGTGCCGACCATAGATTTTCTATGAATATCCTCACTCAAGAGTGCTCCAAATATGTCATCATAGACTAGTTTACCACTAGGTGCACTATTGCTAATAGCTGTGCAAAACGTATCTCATGATGATGGCAAGATGCATAACAACAAGACTACTTTCATTTCATTATCCATATCCATTTTCCGAGCCTATAAATGGGAGAATATAGCATCAATCTCATTTAATGAGTAGCAACACTATCTTTGTCCTTCATGCGAAGGTCATATAACTTTCTCATGTGATACACTTTATTTGATGCCATCTCTTTTTCTTATGTATTGCATGAATTCTTCCAAAGATCCTCTAAACTTTGATATTCTAATTTGTAGAGTAAACATTATTTTCTAGCTGCAATTGAATGGTAGACCTTGCCATTTCATCTAATTCATCCCAATCACTTCATCCATGTCAGCAAGCTTCTTTGAGATTCCATTTACTAGCTTCCATTACCTCCTGATCAAGACATCTTTAATCCGATTCTTCCATAGAGCAACGTTTGTGCCATCAAAATTTCAGATCCCAAAATGGTCTTTGCCCTGCAAGTTATAGATCCTCCTCAAAACACTAGCAATAGACCATGATCCACCAGATGTGCCTAAGACTTCTGATGCCTTGATGGTAGAGAATTGAATAGAATGATAATGGAGCTACAAGAGTCCAAACACCACTAAGGCTCAAAGAAGGATGACCAAGTGTCAAATTTTGGGCGAGAATTCAGCAGGCTTTCCAAAAAAAGAATTAATGAATAGTAATGACCAACCAAAAGGATTATGTGAGAATAAATGTGCTCACACCAACACGTGTATCAAGAAGTAAATTGATCATTGTATAGTCGACAAAACCAAAACATCTGGAAAACTTTTGCTAGAGTATCCTTTGTAAAATGAGAATATGACCAGTGTCAAAATCTCATAAAATTGCAAGTACTAACATGTTTACCTACATAGTGAATCACTGACTCCACTGCATATAATCAGTTACCCAAAACAAGTCAACTAGACTTATCAAGCACCTATGAACAACTATCATACATCTCCTATCGCAAGGCTGGGTAAATCTTCCACCTCCATCATCAAAAATACCTCCACATTTGGGTATCTCCCACTTAAGAAAACCTCACCGTGACCCTCTTTATCAAATGCAAAGGGCCTCCGTCTTCCTTGATCATCGAGGTCCTCTCTCGTGTGTAGCCAACGGTGTCAATGGTGACTTCGGTGACTCAGATGACAAGGTATGCCAAGATCTATGCCTTGGTCACCACCTTACTCGTAAGCATTGGAGAAAGCCTTGGTCACCACAGTGCACTCTCCTTCTCAAGAGCTCCATGATGATATCCTCAGAGTAATAAATTGAGCTCTAGGCACCGCACACGGTACTCTGCATAGAGGCTGTAAAATACACAAAAAACACAGTACACAAGAAGCACGGACACAGACTTCTTAGGTGTTACAAATGTGATCAAACTTATAGTCTCTGGTGGACCAGGCCACTATATGTTTTATTAAAGAATATATATAGAAGTGTTTGGTGTCCATTTGGCCTTTCACATGGACAACGATAACAACAAATTCCAAAGGTATGTGTGGAATCGTAAAAATGATAATTGGCATGATAATCCTAGGATCTGCACAACCTATTTTGTGAGGCTCTAAAGAGAAATCTTTTCCATGTTTTTATATGATCTTGAGAAAATATTTTTTTCTACAAAAAGAAGAAATCCACTAACATCTATCTTGACTAGTTTTAGTGTGTCTTGAGTAAGTTCATGTCCAATCTTTGATTGATCATGAAAAATTGGATCCTGACTTACTTTTCTAATGATTTGAACACTACATTTGGGAAGTGGTTGAGCTATTCGCTTCACTTTCTTGTCTACATTTTTTTATTTTCTATCTATGTTTGAAGTGATAATCCTAGGATCTGCACAACCTATTTTGTGAGGCTCTAAAGAGAAATCTCTTTCCATGTTTTGTATGATCTTGAGAAAATATTTTTTTCTACAAAAAGAAGAAATCCACTAACATCTATCTTGACTAGTTTTAGTGTGTCTTGAGTAAGTTCATGTCCAATCTTTGATTGATCATGAAAAATTGGTTCGTGACTTACTTTTCTAATGATTTCAACACTATGTTTGGGAAGTGGTTGAGCTATTGGCTTCACTTTCTTGTCTAGAATTTTGTATTTTCTATCTCTGTTTGGCTCAAATCCATCAAAGTTATGATGTTGATTAATTCACGAATGTAAAATTGCATACATTTCTAAAGATGGTAATGGTACAAGTTTTGTTTCGGTTTGATTTTCCCTCGACAATTTTTCTAATACTTCTGTGACATCAACACATGAGACATACTCAAAGACCCCACATATATGTTTATTATCCTCAATCAAACCATCAATTTTGAGTTGATTTTCATGTTTTCTAAGTTTTTATGTACTTTTGTTTGTAAGAACTCATTATGTGTAAGAGAAATGTGACCAAAAGAAAAAACAAAAGAAAATTGTTCACGGACAAAAGATGGAAAATGTGGGAAATCAAGGACATAGGTACTGCTATTACCCTGCATAATAGTGGAACTCACTCAAAATCCTATTCAAAGTGCATGAGAGGATTCTTTCTCAAAATATGATGATTTGTAGGATGCTTAAAACAGAGTCATGAATTGAATTGAGTCAACCCACCAAGTGGACGAATTTTTGCAAAGGCACTCATCTAAGAAATTAGTTTCCATGCATTGTTCACAAATGAAAGGTTGTCCTAGAATAATTGGATAAGAACAATGTTCATGCACAAAGAAATGATGATCTTCTTTCACATCACCAATACAAAGGGGTACATTAGCAGAAGCACCTAGAAGATGACTTGGAGCATTATTAGGAGTTTTCATTCGCCATTATTGGTCTCTATCTATAGGCCACCTACCTTCTTCTTAAAGTTCTTTTGAAACTACATTGATTTTTGAGTCAAAATATATCAAGGCAAGATATGGTTTAGGATTGTTTCCGATTTCCACCATAGTCTTTGTGTTTCCCCTTGCCCAATGTTTATGGGTAAAATGGCTTTTAGGGTTGCCGTTAGATTTCTCTACATTCCCAACCACAGGTCTTAAATAGTTTCTATGCCCAAACTTATCATCCATTTCATGTTCATTTACTTTTAGCATGCTTACTTTTGGATCATCCATCTCTATGTCTTCCTCTTTGTTCGCTATTGGCTCTCTTTTCCTTCATATCATATTAATCACTTCTTCTTTTACATCTGTACCGAACATTGCCAAAACTTCCTCTACACATAGAGTTACTTTGGCTTTAAGAATCTTCTCATAGATGAATCTTTTAATGTTAATAATGTTCTCCAATTGAGAAATCAAGTGATATAATGGAGGCTTCTTTGTTGGGGTTTCTCCCTTCTCCTCACCTTTCTCTCCTTCTTGGACCTCTTTTGGTTCAATTTTTTCTTTTTGAGTTTTCCTTTTTTGTGATCTCTCTTTTCCTTTCCTAGGACTCACTTTAGGCTCTTGAATAGGGCTATCTTTCGGCTCTTGAGTTTGTTCATCTGGCATTTGCTCTTGCGCTTCCTTCTTAGATCTAGTCACAGTCGTATCTCATTCCTATTTCTCCTCATCTCCTCTTACGTTTCTCTTCTACATTTAATTCATGTGCATACACTAAAAGAACATCAACAAGTTCATTTTTCCACGTATAATAGAGCTACATTCCTTCAACATTTGGTCAATCAATTTCCTTTACAAGAAGCATCATACACATTTGTCCAAAAATGGTCATCACTTTCATGAAGATCCAATTTGTAAGAGTAGGAATTTCGGCTTGTAGAAGCTTCGTAGAACTTCTTCAAATCTCCTTTCTCAAAGTTTCTTCCTAGAGGGCATTTTGTGGTAACTCAATAAAGTTGTCTGTCAATTTCCAACACTAAATTTCTCTCTTTTGCCTCTCGAAGAGATGTACATTTCCAATAAGGGTGGTCCAACATGTCACAACATATACATCTTCTCAGTATGTTAAAAGGCTTTTTAATTGACTCTTGAGTTCGGGGTTTCACTTCGTGTCCTTGCATAGTTTTTAAGAGCACAATTTCAGTTAGTAATATTTCAATGTTTTTGGCAAGAGAATCTTCCTTAGATTCTAATTGAACAATTTTAGGATCATCCTTAGTTTGATTTGTATGCTCTACATCAGGCCTAGGATGATCAATCCCTAGCACTTATGTGGTTCAAGCACTCGTTGTGCTAGGGGATGAACCACTGGGTTTATTATCTCCCAATCAACACTTAACCCATTGACCGTATCAACATCTTCAAGTCATGGTTCTAAATTTCCTTTCGTTGAGACTCCTCAAGCATATCTAAGAAAATTTGTAGCTTATCAAGTTCTAAGGCCATCCGATCTGTCTCAGATAGTTCATTAAATTTAACTTCAAACTCAATCCGGCATTGTGTGATATGCATGTCACTTTAGAAGACTCTATTCATTTTAAAAATATTGCTTCGTTATATTTACTATAGTCTTCATATGAAAATTCAATTAAGATATGTCTCTTAAAATTTTCCCATGTTAAAATTCTCGCTACGCATAACCAAATACGCTCTCATGTAAAGCCATTTGAAATGAAACTCTAAGTATGTGCCTATATTTTTAGGTTTTTCAAAAGCCTAAATACAAGAAAAACTAAGAGTATACTATTTGTGCAAATGTAGCCACTTCCATTTGTCTATGGGAAAGGTGAAGTGAGGAGGTTCACCCAATTGCAAATCTTTGTGAAGGTGCTCATGTCAAATCGACTAGCCCTCAACACGAAAGAGATTATGCAAGGTTGCAATTTAGTAGCCACGCCCAAGGATGAAGAGCTATTTCATTACATTCGCGGATCATATGAATGCATATGCAACATGGGAAAGGATATCATCTGAGTCACTGAAGTGCCATGGAAATTCATGTCGGGCTGAATGTCGGAGGGAATGGCTCAGTTGATGGATCAAGTCAACTGCTAGTGTTCCGAAGATGTGGTGCACGTGGGGTGCTTCCAACAAAATCATAGGAGTCACATTTACATTGTAGAAGGGAATAACTCATGCTCAAAAGTAGAAAATTAGCAATCAACCCCTTTAGTCGCATCAAATACATTTAAAAGTAAGATGACTAAATTCAGTTGACCTCAGGAAGCAAAAAAAAGATCACTCAATATTAACTACATGCACATCCATTTCTCTAACAATTTTTGATGATTGCTAAAACATGCTGCAAGCCAAGTCAACTTCACTTTTATTGTAGAAGGGTGATAATGTGTCGATCCATCAAGGTAACAAAGTATGCACGTATAAAGTTGAAGAATCTAGTGGCAAACATACTTATTTTTCATGGATAGTTCGTTTCATACACCATGCAAAGAGAAGAGAGCAGATGAGTGGCGACATTGCAATATAGAAAGCATTTGCATGATCATCATAAGAGTTGATCGAGTCAGTTATCATAAGAAGTTTAGGTTTGAGGAGGCGTGTCTTATGTAATATGCAAAAGTTTAGGACGAATAGACCATAGAGACATATAAGATGTAAAGTTGTACCGGATGATAATGACATAATGCTAAATTGGGACTCATTTAAGCAGGTTATCATAGTTATCCATTGCAGGTTGCAAAACAAGATATTCTTTGAACTTCCCCTCTATTGCAATAAAGCATGGATGTTCACACTGTGAACCTTGCTCTATCCTTATTCAAAAGAAAATCAGGCCCTAAAGTGCAAGATGGCCATAGTTCCATCTCCACATTGAAGATGTATCTTCATTCTTGAACAATGAGGACTAGCTGGTTTTCCCTTCACATCGACAATCACACCGCAAAGAAAGGAGAGAGAATATCTTCAACAATGTAGAGGGTTCTTTCTAGAAAAATAGTGGTTAAGATGAAAATCTCTGTAGATCATGATCTATGTAATAAAAAGATCTCTGTAGATCATGATTTATGTAATAAAAAGCAAAGGTGCTCCATAAAAGAGAGCAACTTTGTTGTCACAATACAATCCTTGGGTGGGAACACCTTTTGGATGATGTGGCTTGATTTGCCACATTGCACTAAGTGGTGCAATTTAGATATTGAAAGAGAGACAGACTAGAGAGTTCTCTTGGGGACGTATTCAGGGAAAGAATGGAGGTCTCGGGCGTGGTTGGGTGAAAGAATAGGAAATAGACTGTGTGTGTCCATCGGCAGCTCTCAAGTAGGCATAACAAAAGGTTTGATCTTATATTTGGTATCAGAGCAGGCGACGTGCGTTGCAGAGGAATTGAACTCACATTGCTAGGGTGAGAGTGCAACATCTTAACCATGGCGCCATCTCGTCATGACGTAATTAGAATATAAATATTACACCATAGTTGCATGCTGCAGCTTTCTTCTACTATACATGCAATAAACATGGCACACATACACTTGATAGCATGCTCGCAAGCTTGGGCTTCAATCAAGCAAACGGACGAGGAGTTTCTCAAGCAAATGGAAGGAGGAGAAGGATGCCGAGACATGATGCTTTTTCATGGGGATGACAAATGAGGATCGAGAATGAAAAGGAAAGATGCAAATTGGATGCACATGTCGCATATGAAGAGTCCATGAACGAAGAGCATCCTTTCCATGACTTGTCTGATGTCTTGGTTACAAACTGAAAGAGCATGGAGCTTCATGTTAATCACACGTATTTTTCTTTCAATTCTTAAAGGGTTAGCATTTGCGAGAAGTTACGAAGGCTTTAGGGACCAAGTTTTTTGAGGGGAAATTATGTGTATGGAGAGCATGAGATATATACTCTCACTTCACGTCAAGATTTCCTCCAAAGTACAAGAAAGCATAAGCTTAAGGTGCCTTCAAAATAGCTCACTTTTATGATTTTTCACATAAATTTCAGGAGCTATTTTTGACTAGTAACCATTTTGGGGAACGGAAATGAAGCGGGATTTTTCTTGGTTTGGTAGGAAAAATCATGCATACCTATAGCCTGTTCTATGGACTTCCATATACAATTAAGAAATCTAGAGATTACCTCAGTATAATGGGAGTTTGAAGCTCCACAAAACCCCCTTCCATCACTATTTGAGGAAAAATTTCAGCACCTGAATCTAAGAAATTCCCATTTTGGAAGAGGGAAAAAGAGGTGCGGTAGCTACAGATTGATGGAAAAAAGTATATATACTGAGAATATGGCATATGGAGTTCATAATGGAATCATTAGATTCATTAAAATGATAAGTTAAAGAGGAATTTTGTATCCTCAAAGATCCCATATCCACACTTACAAAACAAAAAATTCAGATGTTGATTTTTATCAAACTCCACTTTTGGGAGTAGGAAAAAAGATCATTCAAGAGGCTTCCCATGGATTAGTGCACACATACATGAAGTATGGTGTATGAAATACCATGGAGAAGAGAAAAACCAAGAGAAATCCACATTGGAGTGGATTATAAGCTTGCTAAGAACTCCCATTTAAGTTTTTACATGAAAGTAAAAATCTTGATTTGGGCCTCTTTTGGGGAGCAAAATTAGCATGCACGAAGGGAGGTTTTGGAAAGTTTAAAATAGGCCCAAGCATCTTCATATGTTTCTCTCTGAGATTACGGAGAGAATTTTAGGATTTGCTTGATGGAAGAATGCTTTTGGGCACTCCAAAAATCATATTTTCACACTTTTTCCAGCCCCTCCAACAATCCACTAGTTTGGTATGTCCCGCTTAGAAAGGCCATATCTTGGGCTAGAAGACTCCAAATTGGATGTGCTATGGCTTTTTTGAAGAGCACAAAGGTCTACTTTCAGTTTATCAGAAAAAAATTTGGAAAATAAGTATTTTTGCAGGTCTGAACAGGTCTTCAAAGTCTGAAGAGTTTTTGGCGACTACCTTCTGAGAGCCATATCTTTCAAACCGGGAAGGCGATTTGAGTAATTTCACTTCTAACTCTTTGCACATGATATACATTTCAGTTTTTGGTTATTTGCAGGTCCTAAAATGGTTTTTGCAGGTCTAAAGTGGGATTACAAATGCATTTTTTTGAGTAAATTTGCATTTTTCTAGTAATCACCTGACCATGCTTTATGTTTTGGGAAGTGATCCGATGTTTTCGGACACTTCAAAGTTTACGTTAGGACCTAAGGAGGAAGGTGCAGAGGTCTCGGGGTTCATCGACAAGGATTGGATGCATGCAATTCCAATACCAAACCATTCAGGGATGTATACTTTATGCTTCAGGCATTTTACCTTATGTTATGGCATGTTGTGTATGTACATGAATAGATTGGATTGCATACATCAAAATGTTGATCATTGTTTAAATTCTAGAAGTATGGATCAATAGGCGAGAAGTACACCTTTTGATTATTTGGAGGAAAAAGGATTGCAGAAACTACATGGCTATGCAACACAGAGAATTGTTGCTAGCATTTGCTTTTATGTTTTTGCAGGTTATGGAGTCCATATATGAGTTTATGGCATGCATGCCATGGGCCTGTCAAGCCCTATGTTGTTGGGTGGCCTGCGTGCCACTGAGCTTATGGTTTAAATTTTTTTCGGATTCCATTTCTTGGGAAAATGCTGTCAAAAATTTCCCTCCCTCATGGCGTTATATACGCACTTTCCTTTAGGTAAGAATGTTATGGCATGGTAACATGCCTTTTCTGCAAACATCACTAAGGTGTTAGCATGCTTCTAAGCATCTATTTGATGGACTTAGTACCATCAGATTATTATACATAAGGCAACTTCAGTAGTAATAGGATCCCTACAGATAATCCTTATGGATTTAGACTATAGGATTGCTAAGGGAAGGAGCTACACCTTCACCATTAGTAATGTGCACAAGCAATCCTATGGTTTTAGGAAGTCGCATACAGGAACGGGAGATATATTTATGATAATCTCCAAAGTAGTAACGATTTTTGATTAGGAGACTATGGGGTATCATGATGAATACCCAAAGAGTGACTAGTTTCACTCATGCACATCACTTGACCAAGTAGTGAAGCATTTCTACTACACTATAAAGGAAACCAAATAGATGGGATCACTAACATGGGTTTCATGAAATAGCATCGATGGGTGCTTATGTGATTCGAGTGATGGTTAGTAAGGCCACAGGCATGGCACTAGCTCTATGACTTAGAGCATAGATCCCTTAGTTAAGAGTAGTTGGGGTACCCAACACATATATGTATGTTGGGATCTACAAACAGGTACTCAGACCTAGTCTTAGTACGTAGGAATAAGTTGGTTTGGAACAGAAAGGGATATCCATTGTCACATATTGATTAGAAACAAACTAACTAGTTCGAGGACATGGGACTCATTTGAGTCCATTGACATGACTGTAGGATATGGGATTCATTAGAGTCCACCTATATGTTCCATCATGTATATATGAAATATATATATTCGGTTTAGTGTAGGTATGACACTGTGAATTGGAAGAAGTTTTCACTGGTATGGGACGGTGGAAATGACTTCCCTTTGAGCACTCTTCTTCTATGGCCAGGGAGAAAAGGACTCATCATTCATGGAATCATGTCTCACTAGATCAGAGGAAAGCTTTTAGTAGACATCTCCATAGGATTAGGAATTATCCTTCATAGATGAGGGAAGATTTATTCTTCCAGTAGAGAATGTGATGGGTGATTTTATCACCATTGGTATCACATACTCATTTTTAGGTTTTTAGGAAGGATAATTCCATGAGTTTGATTGGATCGTATAGATCCATGCATAGAGGTTGGTCGGCAGAGATAGCTCTTTAGTATGGATACACATGTGTTTATGGTGTCATGTCATATCATTGCTGACCATTTTAGTAGAGGGCTTTGACCCTTATTAGGAATTTATTTTCTCCTCTTCACTACATTTACCTTCATTGGTTAGGGGAGATCTGTTCTCCATCTTCATAGGAATATGTATAATGGTGGATTATGCATTAGTTATGGAAGAGAGGACTAAATAAATTCATGAGTTTCTCTTTTAAGGAAAGGAGGAAGTGGGAATTAGCCTAGAGATCCATGAGAGATCTCACTTTAGTTCAGTGGTCTCACTTTAGCTCCTGCTCTTTAAGAGAGAAAGAAGGAAAGGAAAACATGATTTTTTCATAGGAGAAGAATAGAGTATGTTTTCCTTTAGACAGAAGAGTGTTAGGGAAACATCTCTTAGTCTTTATTTCAGAAGGAATTCATTTACTCTACTTTTCTGTACAATTTTCCTTCACTTCGGAGCTTCTTTCTCCACTATTTTGGAAGGAAAAAACATGGAGAACTTATATGCATGTTCTCAATTATGGATGACTAGAGTAATTTGATTCAAAAGAATCTCTTTCAAAGGGAAAGTGAGAGTGGAATAAGTTCCACTGCTAGAGATCTTTTCCTTAGAAGAGATTGAATAGAGAGAGAGAGAGAGAGTTTCACTTTCTCACTTTTAGGTTGTCTAGATAGAAGTGGCACTCTTCTATCAAAGACAAGAGGGAGATCAGTTAATCATGATGGTTAGATTGATTCTCACATGGAGACTCTAGAGAGGAGCAATTATGTTACTCCAGTGATGGTCATTGACTAGATGAGATGATCTAGTTATTGACATTAGTTAGACCGGGAGTAGAGTTATGACTCTTCTCTTTCGGGTTTATAGGAGATAGAGATATATCTAACCTATTAGGGTACCAAACTCTTAGTTGGTGTTACATCATGAGTATGATGAGTAAGCATCAATTAGGAAATTGGGTACTTAGGGATTATCTGAATCTCAAAGGGAATGCTTTTTGCATTCATATGGCAAACTAAAGGGAAGCGAAATATTAGAGTTTGCACTAGTGCCAATAGATGCTCTTCCAGTAGAACTAAGTCCAAAGAAAATGGATGACAAACCAAAGACATCTTGCTTAGTGGAATGTAGAGATTTCATTTCACTATTAAGAAATTCTTATATATGAGTTGGATGGTGGATTCGCATAGTTCACAAGGAAGTTTAGATTAAGCTATTACTTATGATTACACTCAAGGTTAGGAAAACCTACAGTGGTATGAGGGCAATCTATCATTTACTCCTAGATGGGTTTGAAGTCACTTTTATGGGACTTTGTTCTATACCTCAGAGGATTCTATGGTTTATTATCTCCACTATGGTATAGTCAAGCTTATGAGCTTGGCACTTTACATTTTCTTTTTATACTATTACTCCATAGAGGATACATCATATGGACTTAGGTCATTTGGATGATGTTGTATGGCATGGGAGTGGTAGTATGGAAGTGGAGAGTATATGGGAGATAGTTAGCACCTCTTAAACGATTTCCCCACCTCTGAGATGATGTCTTATGAGGTTTCTTAAGGGGAAGGATATGGGGAAACAACACACATAGAGATGACCGTGTACATAGAGTACATGGGGTTCAGGGGAGCCCGAGCACATTCTTTGACCATTACGGACATTTCATTTGCATTTTCGAGGAAAGAAATGCTTTCAAGGGGAAGGAAATTTCACAATACAATCCTTGGGTGGGAACACCTTTTGGATGATGTGGGTGCAATTTAGATATTGAAAGAGAGAGAGAGACTAGAGAGTTCTCTTAGGGACGTATTCAGGGAAAGAATGGAGGTCTTGGGCATGGTCAGGTGGAAGAACAGGAAATAGACTGTGTGTGTCTGTCGGCAGCTCTCAAGTAGGCATAACAAAAGGTTTGATCTTATATTTGTACTTTTATTTTAATGTGCCACCATCATTTTAATATCTATGTTCCATGTAATAAAGATCCTAGAAGTGCACACACTTAGTAGACTCATCAAAAGGAGTGCATGGGGAGAGATTGCACCTAATCTCATTTATTGTCTCATCTACTGCATATCTCTATTTTCTATGTGTTCTGATATAGAAGCTAAAGCTTTGTGAAGGGGTAGATGGCTGTGGACATTTCGGATGTGAATAAGATAAATTATATATATATATATATATATATATATATATATATATATATATATATATATATATATATATATATATATATATATATATATATATATATATATATATATAGAGAGAGAGAGAGAGAGAGAGAGAGAGAGAGAGAGAGAGAGAGAGAGTTGAAAGTTTTTGAGATTCTACTATATTTTTTATCTTCTCTACTACTGCTCATGGTTTTATTGTGTAACTACTTTCCTACAATCAGAAGTATTCATCCTTCTTCAAACGGGATTATGGAAAAAATATATCTTAAAATGTATTGATTATGCCACTCAATGGGTTGATGCATGAGCATTCCATGAAGCCACTACTCATCAATAACTCACTATCTATGTTTGAAGCTTTTCCCTAAGTTTGATTTGCCTCTAGAACTCATTTTAGATCATTGAAGAAATTTTTGTAATAATTTGATTACTTGACTGTGCATTTCTTGCCTGATTGCTTTGCCTTTGCTGTTTCTCATTACTGTTTAGTGTTTTTGAGCTTGGATGCTTTGCTATGGCTGATTCTTTGCCGAATGCTTTCTTGTTACCCATGGAGCATGTGATCCCTCCATTGCTTCCGAAACATTGGAAGTATTGGATGGATTGCTGCTCACTATAGGATTTTGCAACTTTTGATTAACATCTATCATACCAAGCCAATCTTGGCTAATGCTTAGACTGATAACAGATTTTTCTTGACCCCTGGAACAAATAAAGCATCTAACAATGTAAAAGAACTACCATCAACAGTAGTAAGAATGATCTTGCTAACTCCCATGATAGGATAAGAGGAGTTTTGGTGCATGTGATAGTATTCCCTATAGGGGCAGGCTCAAGTGAAGCGAAGAAACTGCGATGCAAGGTAATATGTTTGGTTGCCCCCTATTAAAGTACCAAACATCCGAGTCTACTACAAACATACACTGTTCATGAGAAGATGATTCATAACTGCAAATAGTAGTAAATTCCCGTTCTTCATTTTGCACAAGATTAGTAGACTCTGTTTTGGGTATAGAAGCCTCTACAAGAACCATTCCACCCTCTTTCTTCTTTGCCTCTTTTGCAACTAGTTTTGGACAACTCTTTATGACATGATCATTTCCTTTATAGTATTTGCAAAACAATTTTAGCTTTTCTATTTTCTTCTCATCCCTCTCATGCTTCTTTGATTGTGTAGAATCAATAGATTTTTTCTTACTAGTAGATGAGTTCCATTTGCCTTTGCCCTTTTGACTAGCCAAGAAAGCTTGATCTACAACACACATAATGGACCTATTCCACCTAGAATGATCTTCCTACAACAGAACTCAGACTAACTCCTCATATGTTAAGGCATTTGGATTGCCTTTCATCATCAACTGAAGAGTAGAAGCAAAACTCTAATATAAATTTGGAAGAACATTCACAACAGTCTGCATAAGTGAACTGTCAAGTAGGACTTGATTAACATAAATCAATTGTTCCTTCAAATCTTTGATCTTTGTCAAAAACCTCTCCATGGAATCTCCTTCATTCATGTGCTCCCTGTACAACTGTTTTCGGAGGTAAGCAACACGAGCCTCATTCCTTGGTTGGTATAAAGTGGTAAGTGTATTCGAAGCATCCTTTACTATTTTGCATAAGCGAATGTGAGGAATAATGGCACATTTGATAAAGAAGGCTATCAATGCATGTGTTTGAGCATAGATGCAACACGAATAGGAACCTAAAGAATATGACTATCTTCAACACCATCTACATCACCTTCAATAACTGTATTTGTAGGTGTAATAGGATGTTTTTCAACACCCTACACAATATTCCATAGTCCTTTTGCAACCAATACATGACTCATCATATAATCCCATAATGGGTAGTTAGTACCATCCAACTTATCATGAATAGCCAACACATGGAATACATCACAGATTTTAGGAATGGACTCTTACTAAAGTACATTGATGCAAAAAAATGACTGTATCTCAAAAAGTTAAACAGAACTACCATGTTACGTTTTGCTAAACCTATAGCAGAATTTGAGGCACTTATACTGGTGAACTTAAACATATATATATATATATATATATATATATATATATATATATATATATATATATATATATATATATATATATATATATATATATATATATATATATATATTTGGCATAAAAAGATGAAATTGCCTACACAAGCACTATGATAGTGCATGCAGAGGGTGAAACTAGCTCAAATTGCAATTTCAACACCACAAGGCAAAGCAGTTTTGAACTCCTAATCGCCCTACGTATGCTCACCAATTTTTGTGTGATTTTGAGACTATGATTGGAGGGGTTTCAATGATGCCCTAGAGGAAGGGATGACCTGCTTTGATACGAATTGTTGGAGTATGAGGTCTGCGGAAGCATGCAAACATCACAAGGAAGAAGAAGAAGCTTGGAGCACAACACACAATACTAAGTGTACAAATATAAGTGATCCATTAGGGTTATAGGCATATATACAAGATGGGAAGAAAACCTCCTAAAGAGGGAAAAAAGTGTCCGGATGGTCCTAAGTGTGTTCACACAAATCACTACCAAAATATATCAATATATGGGGAGTGTTAAAAGTCAAGCTTCAAGGAAAAACTCATGGGAAATAAATAAAAGACATGTGGGCCAATGTAAGGAAGCCAAATTCCATGCAATTCCAGCTATAGAACTTAATCAACCACTCCCCAAGTCATCTCAACTAAGTCCTCCAATTTAAGAGGCTGATTTTTTTGGAAAGGTGGTTGTTAAATTTCAGGGCCAACTTCTCTCTATAAAAGTATCTTGTATCTAGACCTCCTTGGAGTCATCTTGTTGGAATTGAAAATCATTCAGAGTGTGCACTAAGTGTTGGAGTCCTAACAATTAAGCCCCTTTCTTATGCTATGCCCTTGCTTGCTTGTTTATTATCTTTGAGTAGGCATATCTATGTGTGTGTGCAACAAATGTTGCAACTCTCTTGCATTAAGTTGTTAGCATTGGTTCTCCCTCCTCATGTATCCATTTGATCTAATCCTGGAGTCATTGGATAGCTATTATAGCCTATTTTAAGCACACCAACTCCTTACAAAATTCCCTTAATATTTTTGGAGAAATCTTTAAAACAGTGAAATTTAATTATTGATATCTCTCTTTATGTGTAGGCTCTATTGGAGCTAGTTTGCTCTCCTTTCTAACAGCTGGTTCTCCTTCTCTAATTATCCATTTGCTATGATTTTGGTCTCCTTAGATAGATCTTAAAGTGCTTTAATGGTGACCCAAGTTTACCATCCATTCCTTATGTATTCTCTATGAACGCTTGCTGGAGTAATGTGTGGTCTCTACTTGACTAGTTACTTTGAGCATTCAACTAGCTCATGTTGTGCACATTGTATCTGTAAGTGTGACATCCATTTGGAGGGAAATTCGATTTTTGGAAAGCTCTGAGTAACTACTAGAAGTTTCTAAATATGCTCTAAGAAAGAGCAATTTTGATGTGTAGAGTTCAAAGAAGGTTCCTATAGAGGTCATTCACACTTCATTGTTGCATACAGGTTGTGCTACTTCCCCCAACATGTACATATAATTATGTATAAGCATATACATATACATATGCATATACATATACATATACATATACATATACATATACATATACATATACATATACATATACATATACATATACATATACATATACATATACATATACATATACATATACATATACATATACATATACATATACATATACATATACATATACATATACATATACATATACATATACATATACATATACATATACATATACATATACATATGCATATACATATACATATACAGAAACAAAGGTGGGATGATGCTTATATACAGTTTTACTTTTCCCACAATCGAGCTAACCACCCACCGATCAATGTAGATGCACTTTTTGGTGGCTGATTTGATGAGATTGGAATTTGATTAAGTTTGGTGGAGCTTCTAACTTGCTTCCATGACTTTGGGTCCTCCTTTTTTATTGGTCCACTTGCAAAACTCATGGTTGAGCCCTTTTGCATGATTGAGACTTGATTTTCATTACTCCCCCTCAAGTCTCAGTCCCTAGGTCCTTCATTCCAATGCAGGCCTTGATGTGTTCTAGCTTTACTCCATCCAATGCTTTGGTAAACATATCTGCATATTGGTCCTTTGTCTATTGACATTCTCCAACTTGACATCCTTTGACATGATCTTCTCTCTAATAAAGTGGTAATGAACTTCTATATGCTTTGACCTTGCATGGAACACATGATTTTGAGCCAAGCATATGCTATTTATGATGTCACAAAAAATAGGTACTTGCTTAACCTGTAACTCAAGGTCAGCAAACTAATTCTTGAGCCACATAAGCTCACATGAGACTTGTGCTAAGCCTTTATACTCAGCTTGGGTCGATGAGAGAGCCACTGTTGGTTTTTTCTTTGACATCCATGAGATGGTCTTCTTCCCTAGCATGATAACATAACCACTAGTACTCCTCCTATCATCTTTGGAACCTGCCCAATCAACATCACAATAATCTTGTACATTTAATCCATCATCAAATGGATAATATAGACCTTCATTCACTGATCCTTTGAGGTTTCTAAGTACCCATTTTGGCTACAACAAGAGGAGGTACTCTTGGAGCCTCTAACAATTGAGATAACACTCAAACTACATGTGCAATATCTAGTCTCATCATAGTAGCATACAAGAGAGAACCAATTATTGACCTTTACATGGTCACATCCTTCACTTCTTCACCTTCATGAGCACTTAGTTTAACATTTACTTCTAATGGATTTGAAATGGCCTTGCAATCACACAAGCCAAACTTCTTCAAGAGATCTAGAATGTATTTCCTTCGCATCAAGTATATAGCTTCCTCTTTATATAGTACTTCAATCCCAAGAAAGTACCTTAAAATCCCTAAATCAGAGATTTTAAACTCACATCCAAGCTTCCTCTTTATGCCCTTGATGTTGGCTTCATCATCCCCTATAATGATCAAATCATCAACATATATACAAATGAAAATAATTTTGCTACCTTCCTTCTTCGCAAAGAGTGATGGGTCTGCATGACTCTGATTGTATCGACATTTTACCAAGTAATCCAAAAGTCTTTGGTTCCAAGCCCTTGGAGCTTGCTTGAGTCCATAAAGAGCCTTCTTAAGCCTGCATACATGATGTGGAAACCTCTCATCGTCAAAGCGTTGGGGCTACTCCATGAAGAATACCTCTTCAAGCTCTCCATTTAGGAAAGCTTCTTCACATCCAATTTCCTCAAAGTCTATGCCATAGGTTTGAGCAAAACCTTGGGCAACCAGCCTTGCTTTATACCTAGAGATGCTCCTATCTGCATGCCTTTTTACCTTGTACACCCATTTATTACCAATGAATTTCATGTCCTTTGTTCTTGGCACCAATGACCAAGTATCATTTTCTTCAAGTGCATTGACTTCCTCCTCCATGGCTTCAATCCATTCCCTATGCTTATTTGCTTCTTCAAAAAAGTTAGGTTCTTCACAAGCTATAACTTGGCTCATGTAGGCATAATGTCTTGCAATGAATGAATCATATGTTAACCTTTGAAGAGGGTATTTAACCCTATTGGATGCCCTTACCTCACCATTAGGTGGTAGGAATCTCCTCTTCCTTGGTTTAGATGTTTTAAATCTTGGAGTTTCTAATTTTTACGTATCTTTGTCACTTGTAGATTCCATGTCTACCCATCGGTGGTCTTCATGATTTGCCATTTCCTTCCCTTTGCTACTTCCTTCACTTGAATGAGCTTCATTCCTTGTCCTTCCATGCCAAGATGATGTAGTACTCTCCACTGATGGTGTGCTTGAAGTGGTTGGACCACTCATCTCCATGTTTTGTTATTGCTCTTTGAACTTTTTCTCTGCTTCATATGCATCATCAACCTATGACACATCTTTGATACCATATCAAGGTAGAAAATCATCAAATATTACATCCCTAGATGCCTTAAGCTCTTTGGTGCAAGGAGTATAGCATCTAAAACCTTTTTGCTCTGAAGAATATCCAAGAAATATACACCTATCTGCCTTTGGGTCTAACTTGTGTCTCAATTCTTGAGGTATGTGAACATAACACACACAAACAAATACTTTGAGATGTGAAAGGTTGGGTTTCTTACCACACCAAGCTTCATAAGGTGTAACTCCATGTACTCTTGAGGTTGGACACCTATTCATAATGTATATGGCTGTATTTGTTGCATCAGCCTAATAAGAGTTAGGAACATTCATTTCATTTAACAAAGCTCTAGCCTTGTTTACTTTGTATTTATTCTTCCTCTCTAACATCCCATTTTGTTAAGGTGTATACCTGCAAGTGAATTTCCTTTTGATGCCATCATCATGTAGAAAATCTGAAAATTCATTTGAAAAATACTCTCCCCCTCCATCCAATCTGAGAGTCTTTATATTCTTACATGTTTCCTTCTCCACTAGGTTTTTGAACCTCTTGAAGTGGTAAAACACTTCTGACTTTGACTCCATGCAATATATCCAAATAAACCTTGAATGATCATCTATAAATGTGACAAAATATCTATTACCTCCAATGGATGGCTCCCTTGTAGGTTCCCATACATCTGTGTGTATGAGATTCAACACTTCATTGCTTACATGTGCTCCCTTCTTGAATGGGAATCTGCTTTGTTTCCCTAATTAAAAAGCATGGCACAAATGTTGCATATTCTGAGATGTAAGATCAGATAGACCACTCACCAAACCCTACCTTTGCATGTCCTTCATCCTTTGTAAGTTTATGTGCCCAATTCTTTTATGCCATAAGTCGATTTCTACAATCAATTGACAAGTAGATAGTGTGAGGGGTTGATGGCTTTACCTCCATGGTGAAGAGTCTTCTTTGCTTCTTTCCTTTTGCTATGAGCTTGTAGTCCTACACGGGGTCTTCAACAAAACATCCTTGATCATTGAACCTCACCTCATAACCTCTTTCAACCGTTTGGCCTACCAAAACCAAGTTCTTTGTGATGTTTGGCACATGCAACAAATCCTTCAACACCTTGGAGCTTTGAGATCCATTCAATGCAACATCTCCCACATGTATAATCATGTGCTTAGTGTCATCCCCTATATCTACATGTCCTTGAGTGATGGGTGAGTGTAAATTAAAGAAAACGTCTTTATTGCAACTCATGTGGTTGCTACGACTATCAATGTACAATGTAAAATCTGAATTGGCTCTTTCACTTGACCCATACATCATTTTCTGAATTTGCTGAAGTACTAGCATAATTACCTTGGTTCCTTTTGTATCCTTGATTGCCTCCTCCTTTGGACCAACAATCTCTTGCATAATGGCCTGGTTTTCCACAATTGTAGCATTCTCCATTGGATGCTTCTCTTCCACGTGATCTTCCTCCTCATCCTCTACTCCTTCCTCTTCCTCTTGATCCATAGCTTTGGTTGGAGCCTTCTTGGTTGCTTAAGCTTGATTTTGACCTTCCTCTCCCCTTGCCTTGGGAGTTTTGTCCACCTCTTTTGTCTTTTCTTGTACCTGCATAGAAAACTTGGGCCTTGCTACCCTTTGATTGTCAACCTCCTTGGTTCATCTCCTCGATCACCATCAATGTGACTAATTGATCAAATCGACAAGATCTTCATCTTTGATTGGGCTGCCAATTGAGCGTGGGGCATCTACAAGCTTTTTAACCTTCAAAATGTAGTCATTTATGTTAGTACTTGGTGCTTTCCTAAGATTATTTATCTCATTCTTGAGCTGAATCTTCCTTGCCTTGGTTGATGAAGAGTAAAATCTCTCCAAGGTCTCCCAAACCTTCTTGGATGTGTCCAAGTCTTGTATATGCCCTATCATGCTATTGCTTATGTGTTGGGATAGAATGAATATGACTCACTTATCCATTTCTATCCATTCATTAAGTGCCTTGACTTGCCCTTGAAGTGGTGGATCATGTACATGAGGCATTGGCTCTGTGCTACTCACTAATCCCCACAATCCTTTGCCCATAAGGTAGTTGCTAACTCTAAATTCCCATGGCTGATAATTGCCTTTCTCTAACTTCTCTATTTGTGCATTATACTCAGCCATACTGAGCTCTAAGATGCTCCCTTAGCTTCTCCTCAAGTGTTTTAATGCTTTAGAAGGTGTAGATATTACCTTTTGATAGCTTCTCCCTTGATGGCCAACCTTTGAGTAGTTGACATCTCGATCGACATAGCCCCCTTTCCATGTCTTATTGCTTTGACAAGTCCTCCTTGTGCTTCCATGCATTGTCTTCATCCCTTCAAGTCTTCAATATGATGCCCATCTGATACCACTAATGGGGGATGATTCTAACACCCCAATGCAACAATGGAAGATGGTCACTCCACTAGGTCGACAAGCAATGATATATGCTCACTGTTTTGAAATTTTGTGTGCACCACTATAGAGACTTAAAATGAAATTTTGCAAACTTATAGCAGACTACAAGAGCAACAAAAAAAGCTTTAAATAATCCCAAATTAATATTCCATCAAGGAGAACCACCCTCTGCAAAACAAGCTACCTGTTTGCAACACTCTCTGCCTATGTGCAAAGATATACCTTCACAAAGTTGGCAATTTCTCACTACTCACTCATTCAAAGAACTTAAAAATTTGGCAAAGTTCAAGGCACTCTATGAGAGACAAATTTAAGCTTGGAATCAATGAAAATGAGTACAATGAGAGAGAAAGCAATGCTCTGCAATCTCTTACAATTAGATTTGGAAAAGCCTAACTACACCTCTAGATAGATAGAAGAAAAATCATGAGAAAATGAGGTAAGCAAGCAAGGGGGCTGCTTGCTGGAGTTTATGACTTCACTAAACTAAGTGGGAAACTCGTGGAATGCATACAAATCAAGAAACAAAGGTGGGATGATGCTTATTAGACTTTTACTTTTCCTACAATCTAGCTAACCACCCACCAATGAGTGTAGGTGCACTTTTTAGTGGCTGATTTGATGAGATTTGAATTTGGTTGAGTTTGGTGGAGCTTCTAACTTGATTCCATAACTTTGGGTTCTCCTTTTTTATTGATCCACTTGCAAAACTTGTGGTTGAGCCCTTTTGCATGATTGAGACTTGATTTTCAAGAGGAATATTGTCCAATGTGTTGAAAAATGTCATATTACACCTGAAATACAGGTACTGAAGCTGATGCAGATGGCATCGAAGATGGTGATATTCTACAACTTCCTATTCATGCTGCGGTTTTTGTTGCACCTACTGTAGAGAAAATTTTATGGAATGACAGAGATGCTCAGGCAAATGCATTGATAGCCTTCTCTATCAAACGTGTCATTATTCCTCACATTCGCTCTTACAGAACAACTAAGGATGCTTGGGATACACTTACCACATTATACCAGGCTAGGAGTGAGGCTCATGTTGCTTATCTCCAAAAACAATTGGAGAGTGAGCATATGAACAAAGGTGATTCTATGGATAATGTTTTGACAAAGATCAAGGATTTGAAGGAGCAATTGATTTTTGTTGATGAAGTCTATTATGCATGTTGCAGATCAAGCTTTCCTGGCTAGTCAGAAGGGCAAAGGTGAATGGAGCTCATCTACTAGTAAGCAAAAATCTACAAATGCTCCACATTCAAAGAAGGAAGACAAAGATGAGAAGAAATCTGAAAAGGAGAAATTATTTTGCAAATATTGTAACGAAAATGATCATGTCATTAAGAGCTGTCCAAAACTAGGTGCTAAAGAGGCAATTTATGTATGTAGTAGACTTAGTATTTTTGGTACTTTGATAGTGGGGCAACCAAACATATTACCTCACATCACAGTTTCTTCACTTCACTTGAGCCTACCCCTATAGGGAATATTGTCACAAGCACCAACAACTCCTCTTATCCTATCATGGGAGTTGGTAAGTGTAAAACAATAGTTGCGCAATATAACACAGGAGCAGTAGCAGAGAAGATAACATATATAAGACAATCTCAGCAATTTTCTACTAACAACATGTACAAAGATGATGGTGTTGTCCACCCGTGTGCTCTCAAAGTAGAGCTTAAATGGTGATCTAGACAACTCTAGATAAAGAGATACAAGGTAGAGGTATGCTTGCTCAATTCAATGTCTCAGGTAGTGTAGAAGTCATGTATATATAGGATCATGGGTGACCTTCCATGGACGGCTATACATGGGCGGTAGAGCGTGGGCGGCCACCACCCGCGTAATTGCCATACATGGCTTAGGCCGGTTGATTTGACCTAACAAATATAAATGATTTTTGACTCAAAAGGGAATATTCCATGGAATATTCCCTTTACCATCGCATTGGGGGCACTATCGTCGGACCCCCATCAGGGGACCCTGGTAACTCCCTTTCCTTACAATACCTTACATGGTCCAATATGACCTTCATCCAACATGCAAGTTGGGATTCCCATCAATTTGGTAATGCACGCCAGGCTTCTCCTCATAATGGGGGCCTTACAAAATGTGCATACAATCATGAGGGGTAGACATTGATCATATACTAACACCCTCCCCCCTCAATGTTTACTGATGATAAACACAAGTAGGTCTTGGTCCTATGCCCATTTGTTGAAGATGCCTGTTGAGCTGCTCTCTTCCAAGTGCTTTAGTGAATATGTCAGCACAATTTGCCTCCGTTGGGCAATATTCTAGCTCCACAATTTCATCTTCAATTAGCTCATGAATGTAATGGTACTATACTTCTATGTGCTTGGTGGGAGCATGAAATACTCGGTTCTTTGCAATGGCCATAAAACTTTGGTTATCACACTTGAGTACAGTTGCCATATTTGATGGAAAGCCTAGATCTGCAAGAATTCTCCTTAACCAGATTGCCTCACAAGAAGCAAAACAAGCTGCTTTGTACTCTGATTTAGTGGAGGAGAGTGGGAGAGTTGGTTGCTTCCTACTTACCCAAGAAAATATTCCTAAACCAAGTGAGAAACAATATCCAGAAACTGATTTTCTAGAATCACAATCTCCAGCCTAATTTGAATCACAATATCCTTGAAGTGTATCACCTATGGTATAAAAAATACCAAAATCCAAGGTTCCTGCAATGTACCTTAGAATTCTCATTCCAACATTCCAGTGACTCTCCCTAGGTTTGTTGGAAAACCTGCTTAACACTCCAACAACATAGCAAATGTCTGGTCTAGTGTTGCATAGAAAAATAAGACTTCCAACGAGCTTCCTATACTTCTTAGCATCTACATCAGGCATGTTATCATCCATAGATAGCTTATGATTTACCTTCATAGGTGTGCTATTTGGTTTGTGAGTCCATCATTCCAAATGCCTTGAGAATTTCTTTGGCATATTTTTGTTGTGAGATGAAAATGCCATCCTTCCTTTGCCATACTTCAATTCCGAGACAAAAATGGAGTAGACCTAAGTCTGTCATTTCAAACTTAGTTCCCAAGCTGATCCGAGTTTGATTGATGAGTTCCTGATGATCTCCTGTAATGATCAAATCATCTACATATACAATGGCAACAACTAGTTTCCTATCCCTTTTCGTTACATACAAGTTAGCATCAGAAGTACTTCTTTCAAAACCCATATTTTTGAAAAAATTATCTATCCATTGGTACCAAGCCCGTGGAGCTTGCTTAAGTCCATACAAAGCTTTCTTCAAACTACAAACTTTATTTTGTGAATTGGGCACCTCAAAACCTGGTGGTTGAGATACATATACCTCCTCCTTGAGGTGACCATTCAAAAATGCAGATCTCACATCCATCTGGAAAATAGGCCAGGCCTCTTGTGCAGCTACTACAAGTACCATCCAAATAGTTATCATGCATGTTGTTGGTGCAAAAGATTCTTGAACATCAAATCCTTCAATCTGTGAAAAACCCTGTGCAACTAATCTTGCCTTATACTTCTCTAATGTTCCATTTGCTTTATACTTAGCTTTCCAAATCCATTTAGTACCTATTACCTTCTTCTTTGGCGACAAGTCGACTAGATCCCATGTATCATTTTTGAGTATACTATCATACTCAGACTGCATTGCCGCTCTCCAACCTGGATCATCAAGGGCTTCTTTGATGGTGGTAGGTTTCTTTATCAAGCCCATGATATCTGCCATTAGAGCCATGTCAACGATGTGTTTTGAGGCTCTTCTTTGCTCCTCTATTCTCTTTGATCTTCGTAATCCATCTGAGGATGATTCTGGTACATCTACATGTGTAATGTGATCATCAAAGAGCTGTTGTGCCCACTTCGATAGTGGCTTACGCTGTGCAGCTACAGCTGGTTGGCTTTTTATTGAGGAGGTTTCTCCATCAGATGTTTCCTCCTCCTCAACTTTAACTTGTCTTTTGATAGGCACAAGGTGGGATATTTCTCTGATTGATGAGATAGTAGATTTACCTTTATCTTCTACTAAGTGTGGTCGTTCATCAAACACCACATCTCGGCTGAAAAAAGCCTTCCTTTTCTTGTTGAATCAGGAATATGTGCATAACAGAAACAACAAAAAATTTTGGAATGCAAAACTGAAGGCTTTTTACCAGAATGTGCTTCTTGAGGTGTCATCCCCTTCAGTGCTTTTGTGTAGCTTCGATTGAGAATGTAGACTGCTATATTGACTGCTTCTGCCCAAAATGAATCAGGCATGTCTTGAGCCTTTAACATACAACGAGCCATTTCAACTACTGTCCTATTCCTGCGCTCAACAACGCCATTTTGTTGAGGTGTATGAGCTGTGGTAAGTTGCCTTTTCACACCATGCTCCTTACAGTAATTATTGAATTCTATTGACAAGAGTTCACCTCCTCTATCTATTCTGAATTTCTTCAGTTTCCAACCTGATTCATTTTCCACATACTTATGCCACGTTTTAAATTTTTCAAAATCATCAGCCTTCTTTCGAATGAAATAAACCCACATCTTTCTACTATAATCATGGACTAACAACAAAAAGTAGAAAGATCCTCCTAAAGTAGGTGTAGACATTTTACCACAGAGATCAACATGTACCAACTCTAGAGGATCTTGAGATTGATTGCTGGTCTCTCTTGGAAATGCCTTTCGTTGTTGCTTGCCCATAATACAAGCTTCACAAGGTTTTTTGCAACTCTGAAAATGCAGGCAAATGAGCAACCATCCCTAATCTTTGCATCTCCTTCAAAACTACAAATCCGAGATGCCCAAATTTTTGGTGTCATAACCTGCTTACATCTTTATCTTCTGTAGCAGTTAAGGCACTTAACTCATACAGGTTATCACTTCTTATGCCTTTACCTACTACATTACCATTGGGAATGATGGATGGACACTTCAAGAGAATGAGTAGGTACTGCCAAATCCTACTTTGTACCAGCCCTTTGATGCTTCAGAGTTAATAAGTGGACCCTTTTAGATTTCCGATGCCACCATAAAATGCTCTATATACTTTGGAAATGATGTATGAAAAGACAGAATCAAAATAGACAACTTTGAACTTCAAGCTTTCATGAAAACCTTCAATTTTTGACTTGACACCTGTTGTATCTTTTGCTCAGTATGACTAGCACAGTAGGAATTGGAAAAATGCCTTTTAGGGGTATCTAATTAGCTTAGCAAGCTAACTATTCCAAGTGGAATGACTTAAAAAGATTAACTATGCTCAGAGAAATCAATTTAGCAAGTAAACCTTTACCCCCGATATTTTAGGACTGTTGCAGACTTTGACCAGTGATCACTTTGACAAACTTTTCTCTTAAACGACTCAATAGAAATCCTTCAAATTTTGAAAGCACGTAGATAACTCTGAGCTGGTTCTAACAAGCTATAGATCTTTGAATTTGGTGAAGAAATGCGTGGGATATGCTGTCCACAAGTTGCCAGTTTACCAAGCTTCACCTTAGATTGAGATATCATCAAATTCGGATTAGGGTAGAGGAAGTCCCTAAAATAATCTTTTGGACTAGATATGAGTAGTATGAGTTTTTGGTAATGCCATTTGGTCTCATCAATGCTCCAACCATATTTATGTATCTCATGAAAAGTGTTTTACAGTCATATCTAGCATAATTTTTTGTTGATTTTTTGGTGGATATTCTGATCTATAGTAGATTAGAAGACCAACACTTGGAACACCTGTGTAAAGCATTCCAAATGCTATGAAAAATTTATATCTCTATAAAAGTGTACAAGTGTGCATTTTTCAAAACACAAGTTAAGTATCTTGGGCATATAGTCTCCAAAAATGGAATCTAGATAGAGCCTAATAAAATACGAGATATCATGGAATAGCCACATCCCAAAATCTGTCGGAGTTAGACGTTGAGGAAATATTTTTTGAAACCCCTCCTTAATAATAACTTATGTATAGATATGTACCCTTATAGTATTCTTATTTTTCAAACCTTCATGGAAACCATAAATATATGTATTTGAAGGAAATAAAAAGCCAAGAATAAGGTGGGCCCCATCCTAGTAAAGTAGCTACCTTTACCTGTAGTGAATGGTAGAATCAAATCCCAAGTTAAATATGGAGTGGGACAAGTAGTTTTATAAATTCAAATACTTAAGCTTGAACCACTCTCCGTTTTGAAAGAGTCCAAAAAACTTTTCAAAGACTTAAGCCCCACCATAGACTTTTGAGTCCTACACAAAGATTCTTGACAAATGGGACACATGTGATTGACTTTTTGGGCCCAAAATCAAGCATAAAATATTCCAAATGCCCAAACTCGGATATGAGGCTCATTCCCATGAAATAAGGGTGCTATTTATAGTATTTTTATGATTTTCAAAAAAAAAACAAAGATATGACCATATGGGATAAGGTGCATACCTTAGAATGGCCAAAACTCTTCTAGGATTTTGTCAATGTTGTATTTTCTACCACACAAGTGTCACATCTAGAAGATTCTTCCAAATAATATCATCTCCAAATATCTTCCCAAAGGGCCTATAAAAGGAACCCCTTGGGTGCCCTCAAAACAAGCAAGTGGTGTGCAAGTACATGCTATCAGCACTGTGGTGATAATGCTACCCCTTTGGAGGTGGAGATCTTGGATACAAGAGAGGTGCTATTCTCTTTTCCTTTATGTACTCCATATTCTTTGTATCCATATCTTGTAATATGAGCTTTATTTCCATTTGAATCCAATTATTTCTTCCTTTCTCTTCTATCTCCCACCCTTTCTAGTTCTTCTAATTCCTTCTCTACATTCCCCCTCAATTCCTAACCCTCATCATTTTCCTTCAACTTCTATCCATTGGGAAGTGAGGTTATCTTGCTCCTTGTGTTTATATATGTGAATGATTGTTGTGTGAATGCTAAGAGGGTAGTGCGGAACATGGGTGTCCTAAGATCATTTGATGTAACATTGTATGTGCATGTGCATGTGTTACCTGTGTGAATGCTAAGAGGGCAGTGCGGAACACTGGTGTCCTAAGAGCATTTTTATTTTTGTGCCAACCAACCTTATCAACCAAGACCCCTTCTTTCTGTCCATATCACATATAGTAGAAAGATACTCTTCCAACAACGCATAGTCTATCATTTCGGTGTAGAGCGTTTGGCAGAAATCCTTGAATCTCAAGAACCCTTTATCTTTCTAGTTCTAGAATATACCCTTAGTTTCGACATCTGGATCTTCATTCTTTTGTAAGAAAGCCAATTTCAAGTTCAACCATGGCATCAATCTTCCCACATTTCTATGGAAGACCCAATGAAGATGCTATAGATTTTTTGGACAACTTGGAGATGGCATACCTTGTCTCAGGAAGGGATCAAGAAGCTATCAAGCTAAAGGCTTTTCTGTTGGTCCTAAAGGAGGAAGCAAGAATATGGTACAACAACTTATCCAACGAAGCAACAGGAAGCTGGGAAGCAATGCGTGAAGCGTTCATAGCACGATATGGAAAGAAGGATACACCAGAAGGATTGTGGCAACAATTGCTCTCACTAAGGCAAGTCACACTTGAAGACTTTTCAGCTTATGAGTCTAAGTTTCAGTGTGTGTGGAGTAATTGGGAGAGTAGCCTAGGGGCAAATGAAGTAGCTCCACAATTCTTGAAAAGGGATAGATTCATCTTAGGACTCTTCCCTTCTCTAAAACAAAAGATGCAGTCACAATTTCCAGGTACTTTCGAAGAAGCATTAGATATAGCAAGAGTTAAGTGTAGAAAATTAAAGTTTCAGTCTTCAAAAGTTGAAAAAGTAGAACATATGGATTTGTTCTGCTAGTACCAGCTACATAGGTAGAGAAAGGAGAAGATCCACAACAAGATATTTTGCAGAAGCTCACACAACAGCTGGAACAACTAACACTCAACTTGGTGAGAGCCAACAAGACAGACCACAAAGGGAACAAAATCGAGGACAACGACGACAAGCACAAGAGTTTATATGCTACAATTGCAACGAATGTGGTCATGGTATGTACAATTTCCCTCACCCTCATTGGAATCCAGGTGATATGTATCCTGTTAGGAGGTCGCCACAATATGCACAGGAACAACAACAACAACAACAACAAGCAAATATTCCACCTGTCCCAATGGCTCAAGGTGACCAAAGGCAAGTGAATGTTTTGGAGTTGACCAAGGAACAAGAGACTATGGATACAATGCCAATCAAGAGGACAAGGGTGCAAGACAGAGACGGATCTCAAGATGAAGATTCCAGCATGGGTACACAAACGAAGAAAGGAAGAATTGCAGAAGGAGAAGCTAGTAAAAGAAAGAGAAGGCCAAGGAGGAAGATCACGATGGAAGACTTTCCTCTAGGTAAGGGTATCGAACCTTATGACTTGATTGAGGATATATCTACACAGAAACCAAATATCACTTGGCCAGAATTACTCCAACTATCTTCAAAAACTAGGAGGGAATGGTCCAAGCTAGTAAGAACTAGGAGGGCTAAAAGCAAGGAAATTAACCTTATAAGAGCCAATGCATGTGATGACGTGGTACCCATAGTGGATGCATATGTAGAAGGGAAAAGGATTTCCAATGTGTATGTGGATGGCCGAGCACAGATGTGTGTCATGACAGAAAAAAAAATGCATAGGTTAGGCTTGGACGTGCAGGACCATCTGCGTACCGAGCTAAAATGGCAAATAATAATGTTGTTAAATGAGTTGGTGTGATCGAAAATTTAAGAGTTACAGTATGTGATATAGAGGTTGCTTTGGATATGTATGTAATTGCAACCAAGGGGAGGGCTACCCTATCATATTAGGACGTCCATGGTTAATTGCAGTGAAAGCATATCAGAAATGGGGTTCTGGCCTTCTAGTTCTCAAACCAAATGATAGAACAAAGTCAGTTACGTATGATTTGAAGGACCAAAAGAAGGAAGATCATAGGTATGAAACAACTGTGGATGAAGAGAGTTCTTGTTATGATAGTGATTCTAGTAGTGAGGAATCAACAACCGAAAATGATTCATCAACACTCGAAGTCATGGGCATGATCTTTCAAGGAAAGGAAGATGGAGGCAAAGAGGATGATCTACAACAACCACAAAGTGAGGACTCCATGCGTGAAGTGGATCTCCAAAAGATGCTAGCGGAAGATCTATTCTCAGAGGAAAGGGCCACATACATCAACATGCTCAAAAGGTATCCCAAATTGTTCATTAAAGATTATAATGAGAATCAAGGTGTAACTGCTATTCAACATCATATCGAAATCAAGCCAGAAGCAAAGCCAGTGACGCAAAAGCTCAGAAGGATCGGAACACTTCAACAAGAGGCTCCATTAAATGAGATAAATAGACTCATAAAGGCTGGTTTCATTTACCCTGTATCAAATTCAGAATGGGTGTCTCCAGTAGTAGTTACCCCAAAGAAGAATGGTAAATGGAGGGTGTGTGTAGACTATAAACCCTTAAATGCAGCAACAAAGAGAGATCATTTTCCACTACCCTTCCAAGATGAGATTCTAAATGAAGTGGCAGGTCATGAAAGGTACACTCTATGTGATGGATACTCAGGGTAATTTCAAATTCGGATAGCTAAGGAGGTCATGAAAGGTACACTATATGTGATGGATACTCGGATAGCTTTCAAATTCGGGTAATGCCTTTTGGCGTAACCAATGCACCTGCAACATTTCAAAGGTTTATGAACTATGTTTTTCAACCAGTCTTTGGATTATCAATAAGGGTGTACATGGATGACTTCTGCATATATAGCACTAGAGCCATGCATTGTCAAAAAGTTGAAGAAGGTTTAAAAAGATTGTATGAGCTTGGGGGTCAATTGAATCTTGATAAGTGTCATATTGCTGAGAAAGAAGTAGTTCTTCTTGGACATCTCATATCAGAAAAGGGGATTCAAGTTGATCCATCTAAAGTGGAAGCCTTATTGGCTCTACCTCCTCCAACAACAACAAAGCAGACCCTCACTTTTGTCCAAAAGGTATGCTACATGTCACGGTTCATCCACCTTCTATCTGAAATCATATCTCCATTACAAAAGCTTGCACAAGATAGTGTCTTTGCATGGGAGGATATCCATAATGAATGTTTTGAAGAAATCAAAAGAGTACTCAACACTCTACCCACATTGATGCCATCAAATATGGGAGAGACTTTCTATGTGTGTCCAAGTGCAGGTGAAGAAGCAATCGGAGTGGTCTTACTCCAGAAGGATACAAAGATATCTCACATGCGTCCTGTTTACTTTGCTAGCAAGGTAATGAAAGAAAATGAGAAGAGATACAAAGATGCAGAGAAACTCATGTATGCACTTATGTTTGGAGTAAGGAAGTTTCGGTCTTATCTTCTTGCTAGGCCTTTCATTATTCTTACAACAGATCATGCATTTCCATATGTGGTACAACATATGAGCATCTCGTCTAGAATAGCTAAATGGGTTCTTGAACTTCAAGAATACAATTATACTTTTGTAGTAGAGGAAAGCACAAGAGCCAGCCTTGCAGACATACTCACCTACAAGAAGTGGGAGAGGAAAATATCCAAGGAGAGGGACAGGGGAGAAACCTTGCATGAAGAAGATATTGAAGATGCACATATATTTTTTTATGATGCATATAAGAATCAGGTCAACAAAGCAACACGAGGATTTCCGATATATTACCGAAACAAACAGCTCATCAAAGGAGACTCAATGTTGATAATTAAGCTATTACAAAATGTTTGGTGTTGCAAAAGACAAAATTTGTTTGAATGGTTGAAAAAGGTAAGAGTGTTATTGAAACAATTTGATAACACTCAAATATGTCATGTACTAAGGAGCAAAAATAAGGAAGCAGATGCATTAGCAAATGAGCAATTTAATGGTTTCATAGCATCCATGAGGCTGGGAGACAACATATTTGTAGGTCAAGAAGGATTAGAAGATATCATTGAGTTTCTTGAAACTGGAGAAGCACCCAAGCACCTAAACAAGGTACAAAGGCATAGACTAGCAAGAAGGCTCTACAGTACCAACTCATAGGAGATCATCTCTATGAGAAAGATAAGGATCTTATCCTTAGAAGGGTCCCCATATCAGATGAAATAAAGAGCATTCTGGAATCATGTGATAATCATGCATGTGGAGGACACTTCTCACATGAAATAATGATAAGGAAAGTACTTCAAGCAGGGTATACATGGCCTACGCTTCATAAAGATGTTAAATATTGGTGTAAACATGTAATAAATGTCACATTAGAGGGAATAAGAGGCTTATGTATGAACCAAGGACACCAGTCATATCTTTTGGGCCATTCGAGAAATGGGGAATCGATGCAATTGGACCCCTACCAAGGACAAGCTCAGGGAAGGAGTACATCATTGTGGCAGTGGACTACATGACTAGATGGGTAGAAGTAGCTAGCACAAAAAGGACAGCCGCACAAGATATTGGTAAGTTCATTTATGATTTCATATGTTGTAGATTTGGGATACCTTTAGAGATAGTGTCTGATCATGGTCCAGGTTTTAGATCAGCTGTTTTGAATGATCTACTGATTAGATTACACATAAAACACAAATACTCCACACCCTATTATTCTCAATGTAATGGTCTTGTTGAAAAGACCAATGGAATTCTTTGTAAAATCATCAGTAAGTAGGTAAAGAAGCATCCTAAGGAATGGGACTAGCACCTCACTGCAACATTATGGGCATATCACACATCCTACAAGGCATCCTTAAGATTCACTCCTTTTCATTTAGTGTATGGAAAAGAAGCCTTATTACCAATAGAAGTGGAAATCCAAAGTCTCTGTGTACTGCTAAAAGAAAGTGCAGAAAGTGAAGAAGAGGTCATCCGAAAGAGGCTTGTAGATCGACAACACTTGAGTATGAAAAGGGAGCTTGCAGTGGAACATTACATCAGAGAAAAGAAGGGAGGAATTTAACAAACAACTAAAGGATAAAGGGTTAACAGAAGGAACTCTTGTTTTAAGGTATGATAATAGTTTTGATAATAGGCATGATACAAAGTTCCAACCACGATGGGAAGGACCATTTCTGATCAAGAAAAAGTTCAAGAATGGAAGCTATCAACTCATGGATATGTCAGGGAAGTTGCACAAGACGAAGGTCAATGGATGGAGGTTAAAGAAATACTGGCAGAGGATAGAGGAAAGCAATGAACAACAGGAACAATCAAGGTAGAAATACATATCAGTAGTACAAGAAGATGACCCACCTTGGAACATCAACAAACTCTTTGAAGGGTAGAGACATGAATGCCTCTAGCCAAGGGGAGGGCTAAGTATGAGGAAATATTTTTTGAAACCCCTCCTTAATAATACCTTATGTATAGAACACAAAGATTCTTGACAAATGGGACACATGTGATTGACTTTTTGGGCCCAAAATCAAGCATAAAATATTCCAAACGCCCAAACTCAGATATGAGGCTCATTCCCACGAAATAAGGGTGCTATTTATCATATTTTTATGATTTTTCATGAAAAAAACAAAGATATGACCATATGGGATAAGGTGCATACCTTAGAATGGCCAAAAATCTTCTAGGATTTTGTCAATGTTGTATTTTCGACCACACAAGTGTCACATCTAGAAGATTCTCCCAAATAATATCTTCCCAAAAGGCCTATAAAAGGACCCCCTTGGGTGCCCTCAAAACAAGCAAGTGGTGTGCAGATACATGCTATCAGCACTGTGGTGATCATAGTGCTACCCCTTTGGAGGTGGAGATCTGGGCTACAAGAGAGCTGCTCACTCTTTTCCTTTATGTACTCCATATTCTTTGTATCCATATCTTGTAATATGAGCTTTATTTCCATTTGAATCCAATTATCTCTTCCTTCCTCTTCTATATCCTACCCTTTCTAGTTCTTCTAATTCCTTCTCTACATTCCCCCTCAATTCCTAACCCTCATCATTTTCCTTCAACTTCTATCCATTGGGAAGTGAGGTTATCTTGCTCCTTATGTTTATATATATGAATGATTGTTGTGTGAATGCTAAGAGGGCAGTGCGGAACACCCGTGTCCTAAGAGCATTTGATGTAACAGTGTATGTGCATGTGCATGTGTTACATGTGTGAATGCTAAGAGGGCAGTGCGAAACACCCGTGTCCTAAGAGCATTTTTATTTTTGTGTGGGTGCTAAGAGGGTAGTGTGGACCACCCGTACCCTATAGAGTGCTCTTTTGTTGTGTGCATATTGTGAAGTGAATGTGTAAGGAGCTAAGAACCCTTCCTTTCCATTATATCCATCCCTGCTTATGAACTTGAGTGTTAAAGGAGTGTTAGAGGCCATTTCTTTAGTGCCCCTCTCAACGTCTACGAAAGCATGCAAACAACACAAGGAAGAAGAAGAATCTTGGAGCACAACACACAATGTTGACTATATTACCACTAGAATGTACAAAGATATGTAGCCCGTTAGGGCAATATGCATATATACAAGCCAGGGGAAAAAAGCCTCCTAAAGATCGAAAAAAGTGCCCCAGTGGTCCTAAAGTGTCCACACACATCACAACTTAAATATATCAACAAATACCCCCTTGGAGTGATGCGGTGAACAAAGAGTTGGCACTCATGTATAAGGAAGTTCCAAGCTATGTGGAATCAATCCACAAAAGGAAGTAAGCCCAAAGCTTTGCGAAAAGCTTTAAACTTCTCCCTACATAGAGCCTTCGTGAAAAGTTCTGCAATGTTCTCCTGTGTGGGCACATATGCCAAGCTGATCTCCCTAGTAGAGAACCTCTCCCTGACATAATGATAATGCACCTCAATGTGCTTAGTGCGAGCATGGAACATAGGGTTCCTCGCAACTGCGAATGCACTTTGACTGTTAGTGAAGATGGTGGTGGCAGAAGACTGACCAACACCCAAATCAGCCATAAGGCGTCCGAGCCACACACACTCAACAGTGGCTATGAAAGCTTCCCTATACTCAGCCTCATAACTGGAAGTGGCCACAGTAGGCTACTACTTGCCCAGCCAAGATATACATGAGCTACCAAGCATGAAACAAAAATCAGTGGTGGACATACGGGTGTCATGGAAACCAGCCTAATCACTGTCAAAAAAAGCATGCAAATCTGGCAGTAATGATCCCCCCTTGGGATAAAACAATCCAAGTAACTAGGTACTACTCAAGTAACGAAAGATGCGTTTAATAGCTTGCCAATGCTTGACACCTTGACAATGCATAAACCTGCTCATCTGTGAGACAGCAAATTGAATATCTAGCCGAGTAATGCATAAGTAAATCAAGCATCCAACAACCTACTCATAGAGAACAACATCAAATGCATCTCGAGCATCATGAAGACTCAATCATAAACCTATCTCCATAGCAGTGGCAATAGGTTTACAGTCTTCAAGGCCAAAATATTGCAGTAATGTGTCAATATATTTTGTTTGACATAAAGCCATTCCACCATCAACTTGCATAAGCTGAATGCTCAAATAATGATGCAAATGCCCCAAATCAGACATCTCAAATGAGGCATGAAAATGCCTTAAAATCAGCAATATGCGTGTCATGAGGACTAGTGAGTAGCATGTCATCAACATATACCACAATGATCAGAAGCACATCATTAGCATGCTTAACATATAATGTGCTTTTAGTTGGGCTGTTCTCAAAACCATGTGCAATCAGATAGTCATGTATCTTTTCATACCAAGCACGTGATGCTTGCTTTAAACCATATAATGTCTTCTTTAACTTGCATACATGCTTTTCATGCCCTTTCTGCACAAAGTCACAGGGTTGAAAAACATACGCTTCTTCATGCAAGTCACCATTTAGAAATGCTATTTTAATGTCCAATTGATGTACATTCCAACCATGATGAGCTGCAAGTGCATAGATGCAACGAACAGTTTCATTCGGTAAGTAGGAGCAAAGGTTTCATCAAAATCAATGCCTCTTTCCTGCGCATAAACCTTTGCAACAAGCCTAGCCTTATACCTGTCAAATGTTCCATCAGGTTTACCCCTCAGCTTGCATACCCACTTTGTGCCAATGGCCTTCTTTCCAAGAGGCAAGTCACATAAAGACTAGGTACCATTCTTCATTATAGCATCATATTCACATTGCATAACAACCATCCAATTTTCTGAATTTTGTGCTTCTTCAAATGAAACAGGCTCATTCTCATCACAAAGACTAGACGTAGCCATAGCATAGCAATCTGATGCAAAAGAGGCACTATGAGAGCCTGACCAAGTATGATATGATAGAGGTGCATCTAATTTGTTGTCACATAAGGTCTACACAAGCGATTTTGGCATACTTTTTGCTTGCTCAATATCAGCTCTCTCATCAACAAGTGCATCATGTAAATCTACATCAGAAATGGAATGATCTGCATCATCACATGAAACCTGCAAAGGCTGAGAACTTGTCTCATTAGGACCAACACTAGACTGTCCACCTGTAAAAAGAGGCCGCCTTTGGAGCTAACAGATGTCTCCTTAATACATGAAAGCAATGGTTGAATAAATCTTTCAAAAAAACCACATCACGGCTAACCAAAATGCGTTTAGTTTGTGGATGATACAGACGATAGCCTTTACTTTCAGAATTGTACCAAAAAAAAAACATTTTATAGATTTATCATCCAATTTTTTGAAATGTTGTTCAGGCACCCATGCATATGCCAGACAACCAAAAACACGCAGATGAGCAATAGATGTCTTTCAACCATGCCAAGCCTCATAATAGCCTCAAGCTAGAAACTATGTGGTAAAGCCTGACTCTTGACCATACACCTCGCCATCTCCATGAGTGACCTCTTCTTTTGTTCAGCAACTCCATTCTGCTGAGGTGTATATGACATTGTACACTAATGTTTTATCTCGCATTCAGCCACAAATGCATTAAAGTCAGAAGACATATTCCTCCCCTCGATTAAAATGGAGGGTGCCCATTTTACATGATGATAGATTTTCAGCCAAAACCAAAAATTGTTCGAAGCACATAAACACTTCGGACTTTGCCTTCAATGGATATACCCATGCATGCCTGGAAAAATCATCAATGAAAGTCACAAAGTAAAGATAATTCCCAAAAGAAGGTGTTTGCATAGGATCACATACATCACTATGTACAAGTTGCAATCTTTTAGTAGGTCGAACTGAACCATCTTTTGGAAAGGAAGAATGATGCATTTTACCCAAAATATAGCCTTCACATACATGTTTACCGGGTGCCTCAAGTTTGGTCAAAGAGGACACCATTTCAGATTTCTATAGGCGTATCAAACTAGCAAAATTTAGATGACCAAAGCATGCATGCCAAAGCTTTGCATCTGAGATAGCCTGAGAATCATGTACTGCACATGCCAAATCATTTGCAGATCTTTCATATTCTATGAGCTTATACACCCCACGACATAAAATGCCAGAAGCAATAATTACGTCGCCATTTGACATATCATGAATTATATATCTAGCATCAACAAATTTCATAACCAAGCCAATCTTGGCTAATGCAAAAAGTGATAACATATTTTTCTTGATCCTTGGCACAAACAAAACATGTGACAAAGTGAAAGAACTACCATCCACAATAGTCAAAATGATCTTACCAACTCCCATAATAGGAAAGGAGGAGTTGTTGGTGCATGTAATAGTATTCCCTGTAGGGGCAAGCTTGAGTAAATAGAAGAAATTGTGCTGCGAGGTAATATGTTTGGTCACCCCACTATCACAGTACCAAACATCTGAGTCTACTGTAGACATGCACTGCTCATGAGAAGACATGTCAAAACTGCAGACAATAGTAAATACCCATTCTTCTTCATGCACAAGATTAGTAGACTCTGTTTTCGATGTAGAGGCGTCTAATACAACCATTCCGACCTCTTTCTTCTTCGCCTCTTTAGCAACTAGTTTTGGACAACTCTTAATGACATGACCATTTGCTTTAAAGTGTTTCGAAAAGAATTTTTGCTTTTATGATTTCTTCTCATCTTTGTATTCCTTCGTCGAATATGTAGCATTTGCAAATTTTTTCTTACTAGTATAAGAGCTCCATTTAACTTTTCCCTTTTGGCTAGCCAGGAAAGCTTAATCTGCAACATGCATAATAGACCTGTTCTGCCTAGACTGGTCTTCCTACAACATAACAGAGACTAACTCCTCAAATGACACGGCATTTGGATTTCCTTTCATCATCAAACGAAGAGTAGAAACAAAACTCTGATATGAGTCAGGAAGACCATTCAGAACGGTCTACACGAGCGAGCTATCTGGTATAACTTCATCAGCACAAATCAATTATTCTTTTAAATCCTTGGCCTTTGTGAGAAAATTGTCCATAGAATCACCTTCATTCATGTGCTCACTCTCCAATTGTTTTCGGAGGTAAGCAACACGAGCCTCATTCGTAGCCTGGTACAATGTGGTAAGTGTATCCCAAGAATCCTTAGCTGTTCTGTAAGAGAAAATGTGAGGAATAATGACATGTTTGATAGAAAAAGATATCAATGCATGTGCTTGAGCATTTTTGCCATACCAATGAATTTGCTCTATAGTAGGTGCAATAGAAACAGTAGCATGAACAAGAATCTGCAGAATATCATCATCTTGGACACCATCTCCATCAGCTCCAGCACATGTATTTGAAGTACCTGTATTTGCAGGTGTAACAAGATGTCTTTCAACACCCTGCACAATATTCCATAGTCCTTTTGCGACCAGTACATGACGCATCATATAAGCCCATAATGGGTAGTTGGTACCATCCAACGTATCCTCAATAGCCAACATACGGAATACATCACCCCTTTCAGCCATGGTCGGTGACTAGAATACCTTGATGCGTATTTCAAAAAGTTGAACAAAACTACCCAAACAAATTCTGCTAAACCTGTAGCAAACTTTGAGATGCTTATACTAGTGAACCAAAACTGGTATATAGCTTTGGCACAAAAAGACAAAATAGCCTACACAAGCACTGCGATAGTGCATTCGGAGGCCGAAACGAGCTCAGATCGCAATTTTCGCACCACATAGCCAAGTTGTTTTGATCTTTGAAACTACTTGAGTATGCTTACCAAATTTTGTGTGATTCTAAGACTGCAATCGGAGAGGTGTAGACAACGCCCTAGATGAAGCGGCAACGTGGTCTAATACCAATTATTGGAGTTAGACGTATGCAAAAGCATGCGAACAACACAACGAAGAAGAAGAAGCTTGGAGCACAACACACAATGTTGAATGTATTAGCATTAGAATGTACAAAGATACCCGTTAGGGTGATAGGCATATATACAAGCTGGGGAAAAAACCTCCTAAAGAGGAAAAAAAGTGCCCCAACGATCCTGAAGTGTTCACACACATCACAACCTAAATATATCAACAAAATCGTGGAGAGTTTTCAAAACTTCATAGGTACTTTTTCAGGCTTCTATTGAAGACTTATTAGAAATTATGTAAAGATTGTAGTCCCTATGATGAAAATGTTCAAAGGGAAAGGTAAATCCTTTCATTTGCAATAGAAATAAAAGCAAAGCATGGTACAGTTGAAGTTAACAATTGTTACATTTCCATTTTTTCATATAATAGATCCAACAAACCCTTTATGGTTGATATTCACATAATTTATTTTGTTATAGGAGAAATTCTACTATAGGATGGTCGATTTGTTGAGGTTGTGTGATGTCGCGGCAAAAGCTTGTTCACTTAACAAGACTACAAAAAGTTGCCACGCCTCAACTAGAACTAAGCTAGAGTGATATTAGAACACCTCTATAATCATCAGTAGCCTAGCAACCTTCTGAAACTGAAAACTTTATAACTGTATTTAGTGAAAAATGAAAATTCACTTTACAGAAAGCTTTGCGTTTTCTTCAAGCTTCAATTCTGAACTGATTTACTTCAAACTTTACACTACTGTGCTTCCTTACAGTTAGATAATCTTTCCATTACTTAACTGTGCCAGAATTGAGTTTTGAAATCACCGAAATACCATCGGAACTTCACCGGACTATTACCGGACTGTCACCGTAATCTTACCGAAATCTTACCGGAATCAACTGCAATTCTGTTTGTAATTACTTCAAATGACTGTAGATGAAATAAGGAAGTAATACTTGAGCTTCCTTTAGTAAATGAACTCTATCTGAAGTTTGAGAAAAACCTTCACCAGTTCTGGATCTCTTTATGGTCAGACTTAGTACTGTGCGTACATGTCCCATTTTGCAAAACTCTTTGATCAGTTTGTAGTTCGGACCTCTAGCTTCAAGATGAGCTATTACTCATCAAAAACTTTACACTGTGCTGCGAGATCTAACTTGCAGAAGTACCGTAAAATGTGTACTGAGAAAACTGTAACTGTTAACTAACTTTCACAGTAACATGAAATCACTTAGATTTCTTCAGACAAGGAGAATGCGCTCAGATCTTTCCACATAAGTATGTGTTTTCTATTAGAGAAGATGTGTACAAAAATGGCTTGGCCTCACTTTGCTCATAGCCATGGAAAACTCTCCTATACTGAGTAGTTCTTCCTTACCATCTCTCTCAGATGAATACCCGACATTTCAGGTTCTATTATTCATCTCTACATATGCACACTTGCGTCTACTACACATACCTCGTCTCTCTCTTCTATCTCATCTTTCTCTTCTTCTAACTAAGCACTCTCTCAACTCTCTTATATACATTTTGATCTGAGATTCAAACTCGTACTTCTAGAAGTTTCTACACTGTATATTACAGGCATGAATTTGTCCCTTCACTAAGGCTTGATTTTCTGAATGCTTTGTTTCTACTTCTCTTCGTCTTTCTCCTTCATACATCTTCAGGTCTTTATGTCTAATTAGTGAGTCAATCTCCAACAGCTCACCCTCAATCACTAATTAGCATCTTCGGATCTTTCATATATTCTTCTTTCTTTTATTCCTACCATTTCTTCGAATCTGCTTGTCTTTACTCCATCCAAGCTCTTTGTTAGAATATCTGTAATCTGATCTTTTGTAGGAGTGAATACTATTTCAATCTCCTTCTCCATTACCTTTTCCCTCAGGAAATGATATTGAATCTCTATGTACTTTTTTCTTGCATGAAATACTAGATTTGCTGCAAGATACAACGAACTCATATTATCTCCATGTATGATAGGTGTACCTTGATCAATACCCATGCTTTTGAACAAGGTCTGCATCCATATCACTTGTTTAGCTGCTTCCACAAGTCCTTTATATTCAACTTCAGTAGACGATAAAGCCACTGTATGCTGCTTCTTTGAACACTAGCTGATGAGCTTGTCTCCTAGGTATATCATATACCCATGTGTTGACCTTCTGTCATCTTGACTTCCTGCCCAATCTGAGTCACTGTATGCTCTCAGCTTTATATCTGAGGTAAAAGGATAATATAATCCTTCTTTTATAGTTCTTTTGATATATCTAAGAACTCTTTGTCCTGCAATCCAATGTTGATCCTTCAGACAATGCATAAATTGTGAGAGAACTCCTACTGCATAACTAAGATCTGATCTTGTTAGCGTAGCATAAATCAAGCTTCCCACTAAAGATTGATACTTTCTCATATCTTTAAACTCTATGCCATCATATTTGCTGAGTTTATGATTGACTTCAAGCGGTGTTGAAGCTTCTCTGCAATTCTCCACGTTAAACTTCTTCAGTAAGTTTAGGAGATACCTTTCTTGCGAAACATATACACCATGATCTGTATATGTGAATTCCATTTCAAGAAAGTATGATAACTTTCCTAGATCACTGATCTTGAACTCTTTTTCAAGCATTCTCTTTACCTTCTTGATTCCTTCATCTAAGCTACCTGTGATTATAATGTCATCTACATAAATACAAATGTAGATCATACCTTCATCTGTTCTCTTAATGAGTAGACTTGCATCTGCCTTTGAACTTTGGTATCCAAGGTCATTGAGATACTTAACAAGTATGTAATTCTAAGCTCTTGGAGATTGCTTCAATCCATAGAGTGCTCTTCTTAATCTGCAAACATGATTTGGGTATCTGGAACTTACAAACCCTTCAGGTTGTTCCATGTAGACTTCATCTGATATATATCCATTTAGAAATGCATTCTTTATATCTAGCTGACTTAGCTTCCATCCTTTTGATGCTGCTATAGCAATCACTGTCCTTATGGTTGACATCTTTGCTACCGGACTAAATGTCTAATCATACTCTATGCCATGCGTCTGAGCATAGCCTTTGGCTACCAGTCCAGCTTTGTATCTGGCTATTCTTCCATCTGCAAGCTTCTTAACTTTGTAAACCCATTTATTTCCAATCACTTTCTTACCATTTGGTTTTGGAACAAGTTCCCAAGTCTTGTTCTCTTCCAGCGCATTGAAATCCTCCTTCATTGCTTCTTCCCATTGTTTCTTACCTTTTGCTTCACTGTAATTCTCAGGTTCTTCATCTTCCTTAACTAAGTATGCATAGTTTTTCTGAGTCAAATAAGAAGTATCATAGGAATACCTTGTTGGTTGTTTCCTTAATCTGTTTGACCTTCTTGGTTCAAACTCTTCATGTGTATCTGAATACACATCTTCATCAAATCTCGGTCCATCTTCATTTCTCATACCTGATCCGATCTTGGACGTACTTTCCTGCATATGATCTTCATCTCTATTTACCTGCATATGTGATTTACCTTTTTCAATTCTTCTCATATCTTCTTCAAGTGTTTCAACACTATGCTCTTTATCTGTATACAAGCTCTTTCCTTCATCAAATGCCACATCTCTAGAAACAATAAACTGTTTGGTTAGAGGACTCCATAGTCTATAACCCATCTGCTTTTCATCATATCCGATGAGCACATATATTTCAGCTTTTGGTTCAAGCTTATGTCTCAGTTGTGACGGTACATAAGCATAAGCAACTGATCCAAACACTTTGCAATGATCAAGTGTTGGCTTCTTACGCCACCAGGCTTCATACGGGGTCAATCCATTTAAAGTTGTATATGGTAATCTGTTTACAAGATATGTGGTTGTATTTACAGCCTCAGCCCAAAGATAATTTGGACAATTCTTCTCCTTTAACATTGCTCTTGCAAACTCAACTAGAGTTCAGTTTCTTCTTTCTGCTACTCCATTTTGTTGCGGTGTATACCTGCAAGTTATTTCTCTTTTGGTACCTGCATTCCACAGATAATCATTGAACTCTTGAGAAAGATATTCTCCTCCTCCGTCAGACCTTAGTCTTTTGAGTTTCTGTCATGTAAGTCTTTCAGCATATGCATGAAAATGCTTGAAGCTCCAAACACTTCTGACTTTTCTTTCAAACCATAAAGTGTTATCCATCTTGTTGTATCATCAATAAAAAGAACGTAATACCTTGAGCCGCTGATAGATCCTTCTTTTGTCGGTCCCCATACATGTGTATGTATGAGCTCTAGCACACCATCGTGTTTGTAACCATTTTTTTGAGATGGTAACCTGTGGGCTTTTCCCATCTGACAAGCTTCACATTTGTGAATCATATGTTGATTCTTCATATTCAGCAATCCTTTTACAGACTGTTTCTCCACCATAGCTTTGATTCCTTTTTCATTAAAATGTCCTAACCTCTTATGCCAGAGGTCTAATTCTGTAAAAACTTCATCACCATGTGTTATTAAAGCTTGATCAACATTCCCTTGTACTTTAAGAGTAAAAAGTCTACCTTCCTTTTTACCATGAACAATTTGTTTGTATCCTTTCTTTGGATCTTCAACAAATACTCCTTCATTTGTAAACCTGACTTGAAAACCTTTTTCTACTATCTGTCCCACACTGATCAGATTCTTCGGGATTGTTGGAATATACAAAACATTTGTTAGTAGGTCAACTCCATTCTTACACTTCACTTTTCCAATTGACCTTACATTATGTTTTGTGTTATCACCAATTTGTACTGTATGATTTGAAATACCTCCTTCCAGTTCTGATAACGATTCTATATTTCTTGACAAATGATTTGAGCAACCAGATTCAATATAGAATACCTTGAGATATTCATTCTCTGACACACTTATCAAATTCATCATCAACGTTGTATGATTGTCATTCTGCGTATCATTCACATAGTTGTAGTAGGTAGTGTTGTGAGACTGATTCTGTCCCCAACTTCTTGCTCCACCTCTACCATATCCACCTCTTTGGCTTTTTCTACCTCTTTGATATCTTCAGCTTCTTCCTCTGCTATTGTTATTCTGATTCTGACTTGATCCTTGAGAATTATGCCAGCAATCATGAGCCAAATGATTGCTTAGTCCACAGATCCAACAAGACTTCTTCTGATTACCTCTTCCTTTTGTATCACCTCTTTTTCTGACGTTACCTCTTCCTCTTGCATAATTTGCTTGAGTAGTCATCTCTTCGTCATCATTTTCTTTACCTTTATCACCTTTCTTCTTATTCTTTGTGTACATAGCAGAACTTTGTCCTTTATCTCCATCTGTCTTTAAATCTTGCTCAAATGTTAGCATTAGTCCAAGCAACTGATTTGAATCTGGTACAAAATGATTTAATGAAAGTTTAGTTGAGAGTACGAAAGGTTTCCACCTTTCATCTCCTCTCAGTCCTGCAAGCAATTGTGTCATTAACATGTGGTCTTCGATATCTTCATCAATAGATCCAAGACTGTCTGCCAAGTCCTTCATCTTAGTGACATAATCACTAATGCTTTGACTTTGCTTTTTCTTGAACGTTGTAAATTTTGACCATAAGCTAGCCTTCCTAGCTTTGGTGGTGTTTTGGAAATGATCTTCCAATGCACTCCATATGTCTTCCGCTTTCTCCAGACCTCTAATATGTGGTAATAGATGATTTGTAACGGTATTGTAGATATAAGATCTTGTCGTTGCATCTTTCTTCTGCCACAGCTTCAAGGCTTCTAACTCTTCTTTCTTTGGTTGACTGTGGTCTCCAAAAGTAGGCGTCTTTTCTTTGTCATGAGGAAGGAGGTAAGGAAGAATGATCTTCTTCTTCTTCTTCTTCTATTACATAAAAGGAATGTACAAGAATGACCTAAAAACAAGAATACAACCAGTGCAATATATAAAGACCAGTACATAAGGGAAAACCTAATGTCCGCGAATGAGTGAGCTGGCAAGAAACAAATGTGCTATCACTCTTGGTAGATAAGTCTAATAAAGCTCAATGAAGTATCCCTGACATATACCGGCGTGACCACTATACATGTCAGAGAAACGAAAAACTGGTACGTGTCATCCTGGATCATCACATGTTGAGCTTGATATCTCAACACTCCCCCTCAAGCTCAATGCCATATCCTGTAATCCAAGCATCTTCCAAAACTTCTTCAACTTCTCAACTCCAAGTGCTTTGGTGAAAATATCAGCAACCTGGTCATCTGTTCTCACATAAACAAGATCAATATCACCTGCTAATACCTTCTCTCTGATGAAGTGATAATGTACCTTGATATGCTTTGTTCTAGCATGGAAAACAGGGTTCCGTGCTAACTGTATGCTGCTAAGATTATCACAATAGATAGTGATAGGCTTTTGCACTTCCACACCTAAATCTGCAAGTAACATCTCCAGCCATGATGCCTCACATGCTGCCATTGCAGCACCTCTATACTCAGCCTCTGTACTCGACAAAGCAACAGTGGGTTGCTTCTTACTGCTCCATGTAATAGCTGCACCTCCAAGTGAGAAGAGAAAGCCACTAGTAGATCTTCTATCTGGAGTACTACCAGCCCAATCTGCATCGGTGTATCCATGAACCTGCAAATCTACACCAGCTTCATAGAACAATGCATAATCCAAAGTAGCACTCACATAACGTAGAGTGTGCCTCAGAGCATCCAAATGTGGCTTCCTGGGAACCTGCATAAACTGACTTTCAAGTCCAACGGTGTAGCTTAAATCAGGCCTTGTAATTGTAAGATATATAAGACTTCGCACAATTTTCCTGTACATAGTAGCATTTTCCAATGCTTCACCTGATGTAGTATCCAATTTCAAATTCTGATCTAAAGGCATAGAAATTAGCTTACAATCAGCCATACCATACTTTTGCAGCATATTCAAGGCATATTGCCTTTGCGACATCCATATACCTGTTTCTGTATGTATAAACTCAATGCCCAAGAAATAGCGCAGCACACCAAGATCTTTCATGTCGAATTCCTGCATAAGAAGTTTCTTTACCTTTTTGATGTTTTCTTCATTATAACCACCTACAATCAGATCATAAACATAAATAGCCACAATAGTGACCCAATGCTGGTTAAGTAATCAGCAATCCTTGCATGCCATGCACGCGGAGCCTGTTTCAGCCCATACAAAGCCTTTTGCAACCTGCAAACATATTCTGGATGCTTTAAATCTTCATATCCTTGTGGCTGGTCCATATATACTTCTTCCTGTAACTCAACATGTAGGAAATCATTCTTCACATCCATCTGATGCAAAGTCCATCCTTTTGCTGTAGCTAATGCAACAAGTGTTCTGACAGTAGACATTTTAGCTACAGGGCTGAATGTTTTCTCATAATCAATGCCATATGTCTGTGCATAACCTTTAGCTACCAATCATGCTTTATACCTGCTTATGCTACCATCAGCATTATGCTTTACCTTGTAAACCCATTTGCAGCCTATGGATTTCTTTCCTTGCGGCAATGGAACCAGCTTCCATGTATCATTTCCATAAAGTGCAGCCATCTCCTCATCCATAGCTTTTTCCCAATCTGCATTACCAATTGCATCTTCAAAACAAGAAGGTTTAGCATCTTGTATTACCTTTGTCATGTAGGCACAATGGCGAGCCATGTAACTATCATATGTCAATCGTTGCACTGAATTACGCATCCTCCCAGATCTTCTTGGTCCTGGGTCACTTCTTCTTGTATCATCTGCATGTGCCCTTCTTACTCCTGGAGTCTTCACAGAGGGCAATCCAAGTTCCTCATCAAGACTCTTTTCTGAACCGCTTGAATCTCCATCAACGTCTTCAAAACCTGCACCTATTTTACTACCAGCAGAAAGCTTTTCTTTACCTTTCTTGGATGTATTTGACGAATTTGCTGGACTGAAATTTCCATGCAATCTTCCACTCCATGGATTTGAGTTGGAACTATTGCTTGGTGATGCATCCGGTCCACTCAAAACTTGAGATTCTACACTAGATTTTTCCACATTTTCTTTGTCATTTGGTTCAAGATTCAGTCCTTCTTTGGCATCTGCATAGAAGCTTGACATTTCATCAAATACCACATCTCTGCTCACCTTCACCTGTCGTGTGAGTGGGTTATAACATTTGTACCCCTTTTGCTCAAGGGAATATCCAATGAAGACACATTTTTCTGCTTTCGGATCAAGCTTTGTCCTCAACTCATCTGGAACATGTACATATGCAATACAACCAAAAACTTTCAGATGTGATAAGTTTGGCTTTTTACCTGTAAACTTCTCTTCAGGTGTAACTTGATGTACAGGAGCAGTCAGAGTTCTGTTCATGATGTATACAGCAGTATGCACAGCTTCTGCCCAATAACAATGAGGCATATTCTTCTCAGCCATCAAGGCTCTTGCTATTTCTGCAATATGTCTATTTTTGCGTTCAGCAACACCATTCTGTTGTGGTGTGTACCTGCATGAAAACTGACGCCGAATTCCATGATTTTTTAGAAAACTAGTGAACTCATTTGACATGTATTCACCTCCTCCATCAGATCTTAATATTTGAATGTACTTCCCTGTCTACATTTCCACCATAACTTTAAAATTCCGGAAGTGAGTAAACACCTCGCTCTTCTCTTTCATGAAATATACCCATACTTTGCGTGTATGTTCATCAATGAAAGTAACATAAAACCTGCAACCGCCCATAGATGTGGTCTTTGCTGGACCCCAAACATTTGTATGTACTACTTCTAGTACATTCTCACTAACATGCTTGTCATGTGGAAATGATGCTCTTGATTATTTACCAAATTGACATGCTGCACATACCTTTTGCATTTCTGCAACTTTGAAATTTTGTAGTCCATGGACAATCTCCTTTGATTGCATCAGTTTTAGCCTTGCAAGTTTGCATGTCCAATACGTTTGTGCCATATCTCTATATCTGCAATAACTCCTGCACCTTTCGCAAACATGGCTGCATTCATTTGAGGAATCTTCACATTTAAGGTGAACATCCTACCCACTTTGTTTCCTTTGGCAACCAATCGTCCATCCTGCTTGTACTCTTCTACATATAATCCATCAGCATTGAACCTGAATTGTAATCCCTGGTCAACCATTTGTCCAACAAAAACCAGATTCTTCGTTATATTTGGAACATGCAGCACATCAGCGAGATGTTTTACCTTTCCGTCCTCCATAGACAATACTATGTTTCCTGTATGCTCAATAGGATGCGATGTGTCATCACCTGTTTCAACATATCCAGGAACTAGCATTTTCTGCAAACTACTAAACCATTCTGCATGACTGGTCATGTGATTTGAAGCACCTGAATCAACATACCAGACATTATCATTCGATTTTGAAACACCAGCAGACATCGTATTCATCATGTGATGTTGAACCATAAACAGCTTCTCAGAATCATCTGCACTTGTGGATGCATAGTTGTTTTGCTGCCTTCTGTTATTTTGATTCTTTAACCTGCAATCACGTTCAAAGTGTCTAGATTTACCACAATTCCAACATCCTTTACTATCATTACCTGAATCATTTCTTTGGAAATTTCTGCGACCTCTTTGGCTCCCCCTGCCTCGAAACTGTCCTCTTCCTCCTGCATGATTCTGTTGTTGACCTTGGTCTTGGTTACTGTTTCCTCTTCCACTTCCAAAACCTCTACCTCTGCCTCTTCCTCTGCCAGAGTAGAATATCTGCTCAGAACTGGGCTTTCCTTGGGAGTTTGAATCCTCACCAAGATTCTTTTCTTCAATGATCAGCATAGAGACCAAATCAGCAAAATTCAGAATATTTTCCCTGGTCTGTATAGAAGTTCTGAATTGCTTATATGAAGCTCCTAAACCACGAAGGCACACTTCCACCTTATCATCATCATCTACATTCACGCCAATAGATGCAAGTGACTCACATATGCTTTTGATTTTTAGAGTGTAGTCACTTACCGACATGCTCTTTTTCTCCAATGTATGCAGCTCGTTCTTGAGTTGCAATTTATGTGCCTTTGTATTGGTCTTGTACAAAGTGACCAAACTGTTCCAAGCCTCTTTTGGAGTCTTGGCATCCTGTATGTGTCCAATCATGCTATCCTGTATGCTAACAGATAGCCAATACATTACCTTTCGTGCTCCTTGATTCCATTTCTCATATGCTCTTAACTTTTCTGCAGTCCGATTCCTTTCTGGTAACTGCGAAGCATTTTCATTCTCTCCTTCGATGTACTTCCAGTAGCCTTTTCCCATCAGGAAATTTGTCATTCTGAATCTCCAAGCATGGAAGTTGTTCTTGTCCAGCTTATCGCTCATAAGCTGACTCATTCCATCTGCGTTTGCCATTTCTGCAACAATTCACAACACCGCAACACACTACAAGAAGCACTTCTAGTTGAACACTGTTGCACTATGACGTGACAGTTCGATCTCAGAAAAACACAGTTTTCGTGTATCAACAGTACATGGAATCGCTTGAAATTCTGAATCTAGAATATATGAGTGTCAACGAACACAACGCAAGTTACATTTTCTGAAACTGACCTAGTTTTTCTGTGGGCCCCACCTTGCGGGCTCAAAACGGAGGTCGAGATGGCTCAGAAACTTTGATCTGACAAAAACGAGTGACCCTAAAGGGATAACTTCCGAAAATGATTTGAGGTCTTCTACCTTCACGGCGATTTTTGTAGCAAACGGAGGCCGTTTGTGAAATCGCGTTTTCTCCACGCCTTGCCGCGTAGTCTTCACCGTCGCCTTCTCCACAAGCTCTCTACAGCCACGCTGGCTCTGATACCATGTCACGAGGAAGGAGGTAAGGAAGAATGATCTTCTTCTTCTTCTTCTTCTATTACATAAAAGGAATGTACAAGAATGACCTAAAAACAAGAATACAACCAGTGCAATATATAAAGACCAGTACATAAGGAAAAACCTAATGTCCGCGAATGAGTGAGCTGGCAAGAAACAAATGTGCTATCACTCTCGGTAGATAAATCTAATAAAGCTCAATGAAGAATCCCTGACATATATTGGCGTGACCACTATACATGTCAGAGAAACAAAAAACAAGTGTCATCTTTGTGAAGAGATGGATAGGTATGTGCTTGAAGATGAAGAGGTGTTGCAAAATCCTTGATCTACACCAGCCAAATGAACTCTAGGAGTATATGGTGGGCCTTTTTAGCTTGCCAATGGATGTATTAGACACCCTATGTACCTTGGAAGATCACTCTCAAAAAGATAGATCAAAACAGATAAGTTGGAGTTAGCTCAGAGATGAAAACTTGCTATTCTTGGTTCATACACCTGTCCAGTGTTTTACATAATTCTCTGAGCACAGCAGCAATTAGCTTAATTCCTCTTGGGGAAGTCTAGTTAGCTGAAAGAGCTAACTTTCAAGAGTAATCTCATCAAAAATAATGAACCACACACTGAGAATGAGTTTTAACAAGTGATGACATCATCCCGATTTTCACGGGCTGCTATAGAAATAGACCAGTGAGCACAAAAATCAACATAACTCAACATGTAGAAATCCAATGATTATGAAAATTTGTACGATTATACTAGACACTAAGCTGAATGCAACAAGCTTTAAATCACTGAATTTGGATAAGTAACCACTGAGAAATGGCTATGACAAGATGAGTGAAAAAGTCGGGTACCTGACAGAGAGGTGAAGATGAATAGACCCTGTTGACTTCAAATGAACATAACTGAAGCTTGCAACATTCAAATGACATGAAAATTTATGAGCATATAGTAGACTTATAGAGCTAACTTTACCAAGTTAAATCACTGAAAATGATGCACCAAGCTCAGAGAAAACATCTCTGCAAGCTGACTGAGAAAAATTGAGAGTAATGGCAGTGAGTAGTACACTTCACAAGAACATGGAAAGATGAACTCAAATAATCATGAAAATGAAAGTATATTGCTTGTACAATACAATGACTTACTGATACATATGTGTGCCTTGTAATCACACCTTGATATGGCATAAAGCTCAGCTCTTGGAGGTCTTCACATAGGTCTCTCTAACCACGACTAAAACTGCCATCTATTTATAGTTGAGTTTGGGAGGCTAACTTCCCTCAATCACTCCAATCAATCAATGATTGATTTGATTCTCTACCTACCACAAATCACAAATTTGTGGTTCCTCTTTCCATTCTTGATCAAGTGGACTCAACCACTTAAGATTCTCTTACTTTTACATTAAGTAAACTCTTCAAAAGTTACAAGAGGTAGTTCACAAGTGAACTTTACATAGTCTTCTTTTTAAAGCTTCTTCTAAGACTTTGTGAGACTCAAGCCAATACTTAGGCTTGTCATAGACTTGCTCCAACAGCTCCCCCTCAAGCCAAGTATGCTTGAGGTCTTCAATCTTCCAAGATTACCTGCAAACCAATCATAGCCTTGAATTTGCAAAGCTTTGTACCATCCAATGCTTTGGTTAGAATATCTGCACATTGTTGATGAGTGGACACATATGATATTTGAATCTCTTTGCTTAGAACCTTCTCTCGTACATAGTGATAATGAACTTCAATATGTTTAGTCCTTGCATGAAAAATAGGATTAGCAGCCAAGTGAATAGAACTCATATTGTCACCAAAAATAGTTGGAGTTCCAAACTCCAATCCAAGATCTTTGAATAATGTCTTCATCCACATAGCTTCTTGTGTAGCTATGGCAAGACCTCTATATTCAGCTTCAGTAGAAGAGAGAGCAACTGTGGGTTGCTTCTTGGATGACCATGAAATAAGCTTTGAACCTGCAAAGGTAAGATAACCTGAAGTGCTCCTTCTATCTTCCTTGGAGCCAGCCCAATCTGCATCAGAAAATAGCTTCAAACCTAAATCAGATAGATAAGGATAATAAAGTCCTTCATTTATGGTTCCTTTGAGATACTTGAGAATCCTTTTGGCAGCATCCATATGTGGTTTCCTTGGTGTGTGCATAAATTGGCTTAGCACACTCACACTGTAACATATATCTACTCTTGTCAATGTGGCATAGTTGAGACTACCCACTAGACTTTGATATGATGTGATGTCCTCTATGAGTTCACCTTCATGTGAGCTCAATTTGTGATTGACCTCCATTGGAGTACCTGCAATCTTACAATCTTGCATCTTGAATTTTGCCAACATGTCCTTAATGTACTTCCTTTGAGTGAGAAACAAACCATGATCTTTGTAGACAACTTCCAAACCTAGGAAGTAGGTAAGTGAACCCAAATCACTTATCTTGAACTCTTCTCTCATCTGATCTTTGATCTTCTTCATACCATCTGCATCATTTCCTGTCAATATAATATCATCTACATATACACATAGATAGATGACCTCGGAATTACTCTTTTTAATAAAGAGTGAAGGATCTGCCTTGCTTGGTTGAAAGCCTTTGTCCTACAAGAATGAAACAAGCCTGAAATTTCAAGCTCTTGGAGCTTGCTTGAGACCATACAATGCTTTGTTAAGTTTACACACATAATCAGGATAAACTTGATTCTCAAAACCAGGTGGTTGTGCCATATATACCTCTTCTGTTATCCAACCATTCAAGAATGCATTCTTTACATCTAGTTGAAGTATCTTCCAATTCTTGGAAGAGGCAATACTTAGAAAAACCCTAATAGTAGGCATCTTTGCCACAGGAGAGAAAGTCTCCTCATAATCAATTCCCTGAGTTTGTGCAAAGCCTTTTGCCACAAGCCTTGCCTTATACCTGTTAATTGAACCATCAAAATTCTTCTTGAGTTTATAGACCCATCTTGAGCCTATTACCTTCATGGATGAAGTCTTGGGCACCAAATCCCAAGTGTTGTTTTCCTCAAGTGCTTCAATCTCTTCCTTCATTGCATGCTTCCATTATGTTTTTGCTTTGGCCTCTTCAAATGATGATGGCTCCTCTTGGTTTATGTCCTGTGCTATGTAGATAGAATGTTTAGTTACTAATGAGGTGTCAAACCCATACCTTTCTGGTTTTTTCTTTTCCCTCATAGATCTTCTTAGGCCATGATGTGATGATTCTGCTTCATGTCCAAGTTCGTGCAATTTTGCTTTACCTTTAGACTTCCATGCTTTGATCTTTTCCATGTGAGATTCTTCATCATCCTCTGAGGTGTCTTGTTCTTCAATCTTTGATTGTTCTCTACCAAGCTTTGGAAAATCTTCTTCAAGATTATATGGTAAATTGACCTTCCTGCATGAATCTTCATACCATGAATTGTTCTCATCAAAAACTACATCTTTGCTTACCAAGAATCCTTTGTTGGTAGGGTTGTATAACCTGTAGCCCTTTTGATTGTTGTCATATCCAATAAATACACACCTTTCTGCCTTTGGATCCATCTTGCCTCTAACCTGTGAAGGAACATGAGCAAAAGCAATACATCCAAAAATTTTACAATGATCTAAACTTGGTCTTCTTCCATTCCAAGCCTCATATGGAGTCATCCCATCAAGGGATTTTGAAGGCAACCTGTTAATCAAGTAAGTGGCTGTAGATACAGCCTCAGCCCATAAGTAATTAGGTAAATGCTTTTCATTTAACATAGACCTTGCAGCTTCAACAATTGTCCTATTCCTCCTTTCTGCCACTCCATTTTGCTCAGGAGTATACCTTGTAGTTACCTCTCTTTTGATTCCTCTTTCTTGAAGAAAAGAATCAAAATCATGGGAGAAGTATTCTCCACAAGAGCCAAATATCTTTTGAAACATGAAAAAACTTCATCTTTGTGTTTCATAAAGAATAGGATAGTCCATCTGCTGCAATCATCAATAAAGGAAACATAATACCTTGATCCAGATATTGAAGCTTCCTTGCTAGGTCCCCATACATCTGTATGAACCAACTCCAAGAGATCTCCATGCATATAACCTTTCTTCATGAATGGTAACCTGTGAGACTTTCCAAATTGACATGCACTACACTTATAAATCATATGTTGTTTTGACAAATTAGGAAGTCCAAGTACACTTTGGTCCCTGCAGATTTGCTTTAATGACCTTTCACCAATATGTGATAACCTTTTGTGACATACTTCCAATTCTGTGAGTGTCTGACTACCATAATTAAAGAGAGCAATGTTTCTAGTGTCCTGTAATTCAAATGTGAACAATCTACCTGTCTTTTCACCTTTTGCAATTCTTCTGAATCCTTGACTTGGATCTTCAACAAATGCTCCTGCTTTTGTGAACCTGACTTGCAACCCTTTCTCTACTATCTGCCCAACACTTATCAAATTCTTTGTAATGGTAGGGACATAGAGTACCTTACTGAGTAGGTTGATGTTTCCATCAGGTGCTTTGACATTGCCTATTTTCTCCACAGGATGTTTTGTATCATCTCCTGTTTGTACCTCATGCTTATTCCTTGGATCTTCTAAATCTGATAGGAGTGCCACATTTCCTGCCACATGATTTGAACAACGTGAATCTATGTAGAAAACATGCTCATCAGATTTACCTTGTGGCATAGCCATGTTCATGATCAATAATGAATCCTCTTTGTTTGAGTCTTCTGTGTAGTTATTGTAGTCTCTCCTTCCTTTGTAGCCTCCTTGATAGTTTGAATGATTGTAGTTGTTGTAGCTGCCATGGTAGTTGTTGAACCTTCCTCTTGAGTAGCCATAACTTCCTCTATTGTATCCTCTGCCTCTTTGATTCCTGGAATTCCTAAAGCAATTTTTCAGTTGTATGATTAGTTAATCCACAAATAGAATATGAGTTGGAGTCTTGGGATCTCCCCCTGCCTTGTCTACCTCCTCTTCCTCTACCTCTGCCATGTCTTCCTCTACCTGCATAGTTAGCTTGATATGTACCTGCTTCATCATCCACTTTCTTTGCCTTTCCTTTGTTATCTTTGGACTTGCTTTTATCAGTGTATAAAGCTGAAGATTGATTACCTTTAGAGCTTTCTCCATTTTTGATAAGCTTTGCCTCTTGAGTAAGTAGTTGACCAATGAGTGTATTGAAATCAGGTACATGCATGTCCATGTACAAATCCATAGCTGTGGTGAATGCTTCCCACTTGTCATCTGCCTTCAAGCCATTGATGACCTGCCTTACAATTTGCTCTTCATCTATTACCTCTCCAATGCTTCCCAACTGATCCGCTATGTCCTTGAGCTTTGTGACAAAATCAGTCACATTTTGTTTGGGAGCCTTCTTGAGAGTTGTGAAATCCAGCCATAGTTGATGCTTCCTAGCTTTGGTACTTGAAGAAAAGAAAGCTTCAAGTGCATCCCACACTTCCTTAGATGTCTTACAACTTCTAATGTGAGGCAACAAAAAATCTGAGATAGAGTTGAGGAGATAAGACCTTGCAAGTGCATCCTTGGAGCACCATGTGCTCAATGTTTCTTGCTCTTCTTGTGTTGGTTGACTTTTGTTCCTGAAACTTGGCATAACTTCATCTCCAGCCACATAACCATATAAACTTCTACCTTGGAGATAAGCTTCCATTCTTAATGACCAAGCTGAGTAGTTACCTCTGTCCAATTTGTCAATTGATGAAGGAAATCCATCTGCCATGTTGTCCAACCTTGCTCTGATACCACTGTGAAGAGATGGATAGGTATGTGCTTCAAGATGAAGAGGTGTTGCAAAATCCTTGATCTACACCAGCCAAATGAACTCTAGGAGTATATGGTGGGCCTTTTTAGCTTGCCAATGGATGTATTAGACACCCTATGTACCTTGGAAGATCATTCTCAAAAAGATAGATCAAAACAGATAAGTTGGAGTTAGCTCAGAGGTGAAAACTTGCTATTCTTGGTTCATACACCTGTCCAGTGTTTTACATAATTCTCTGAGCACAGCAGCAATTAGCTTAATTCCTCTTGGGGAAGTCTAGTTAGCTTAAAGAGCTAACTTTCAAGAGTAATCTCATCAAAAATAATGAACCACACACTGAGAATGAGTTTTAACAAGTGATGACATCATCCCGATTTTCACGGGCTGCTACAGAAATAGACCAGTGAGCAGAAAAATCAATATAACTCAAAATGTAGAAATTCAATGATTATGAAAATTTGTATGATTATACTAGACAGTAAGCTGAATGAAGAAGCTTTAAATCACTGAATTTGGATAAGTAACCACTGAGAAATGGCTCTGACAAGATGAGTGAAAAAGTCGGGTACCTGACAAAGAGGTGAAGATGAACAGACCCTGTTGACTTCAAATGAACATAACTGAAGATTGCAACATTCAAATGACATGAAAATGTATGAGCATATAGTAGACATATAGAGCTAAATTTACCAAGTTAAATCACTGAAAATGATGCACCAAGCTCAGAGAAAACGTCTCTGCAAGCTGACTGAGAAAAACTGAGAGTAATGGCAGTGAGTAGTACACTTCACAAGAACATGGAAAGATGAACTCAAATAATCATGAAAATGAAAGTATATTGCTTGTACAATACAATGACTTACTGATACATATGTGTGCCTTGTAATCACACCTTGATATGGCATAAAGCTCAGCTCTTGGAGGTCTTCACATAGGTCTCTCTAACCACGACTAAAACTGCCATCTATTTATAGTTGAGTTTGGGAGGCTAACTTCCCTCAATCACTCCAATCAATCAATGATTGATTTGATTCTCTACTTACCACAAATCACGAATTCGTGGCTCGTCTTTCCATTCTTGATCAAGTGGACTCAACCACTTAAGATTCTCTTACTTTTACATTAAGTAAACTCTTCAAAAGTTACAAGAGGTAGTTCACAAGTGAACTTTACATAGTCTTCTTTTTAAAGCTTCTTCTAAGACTTTGTGAGAAGTAAGGCTTCCATTCGCATTACCCATGTGGGATAGTTATCTCTATCCAATTTATCCATAGAAATGTGATCTGCCATGATCTTCTTGTTTCTGTTACTGCCGGTGAGTTTAACGTTAAAGGATTTTACCTTTTGTAAACCTTTACCCTTGAGAATGACTTCGGAATGCTTCTTGATGCCGTTTGTTGTTTATCTCCTCATCTCTCCCCTTTCTTGTGAAGAATTCTTCAAGTTCTCTTGTATCTTTTTCTTTCGTTTCGACTTGTGAGAAACCTTTTCTGCTCTTCAGAACCTTCAGCTCTGATACCACTTGTTGAGGTTGTGTGATGTCCAGGCAAAAGCTTGTTCACTTAACAAGACTGCGAAAAATTGCCACGCCTCAACTAGAACTAAGCTAGAGTGATATTAGAACACCTCTATAATCATCAGTAGCTTAGCAACCTTCTAAAACTGAAAACTTTATAATTGTATTTAGTGAAAACTGAAAATCCACTTTACAGAAAGCTTTGCATTTTCTTCAAGCTTCAATTCTGAACTGATTTACTTCAAACTTTACACTATTGTGTTTTCTTACAGTTAGATAATCTTTCCGTTACTTAACTGTGCCAAAACTAAGGTTTGAAATCACCGAGATACCATCGGAACTTCACCGGACTGTTACCGGACTGTCACCGTAATCTTACCGAAGTCTTACCGGAATCAACTGCAATTTTGTTTGTAATTACTTCAAATGACTGTAGATGAAGTAAGGAAGTAATACCTTAGCTTCCTTCAGTAAATGAACTCTATCTGAAGTTTGAGAAAAACCTTCACCAGTTCTGGATGTCTTTACGGTCAGACTTAGTACTGTACGTACATGTCCCGTTTCACAAAAATCTTTGATCAGTTTGTAGTTCAGACTTCTAGCTTCAAGATGAGCTATTACTCATGAAAAACTTTACACTGTGCTGCGAGATCTAACTTGCAGAAGTACCATAAAATGTGTACTGAGAAAACTGTAACGGTTAACTAACTTTCATAGTAACATGAAATCACTTAGATTTCTTCAGACAAGGAGAATGCACTCATATCTTTCCACATAAGTATGTGTTTTCTATTAGAGAAGATGTGTACAAAAATGGCTTGGCCTCACTTTGCTCATAGACATGGAAAACTCTCCTATACTGAGTAGTTCTTCCTGACCATCTCTCTCAGATGAATACCTGACATTTAAGGTTCTACTATTCATCTCTACATATGCACACTTGCATCTACTACACATACCTCATCTCTCTCTTCTATCTCATGTTTCTCTTCTTCTAACTAAGCACTCTGTCAACTCTCTTATATACATTTTGATCCGAGATTCAAAACTCATACTTCTGGAAGTTTCTACACTATATATTACAGGCGTGAATTTGTCCCTTCACTAAGGCTTGATTTTCTGAATGCTTTGTTTCTACTTCTCTTCTTCTTTCTTTTCATTCATACATCTTGAGGTCTTTATTTCTAATTAGTGAGTGAATCTCCAACACGATTAGTTGCTTTTGAGAGTAAGAAACTAGATTTGTATCAAAGAATTAATCCATCTTTGATAAGGAGTTGAGTGAAATTGTCCATGCTTTGAAGAAGTGTATCTTTATTTATATGGTGTCAAACTCAAGATAGTGTTTTCTCAAGAGAGAATTAAGTGACTCTCTAATTAAAAAAACCTAAATTTTCATATGCTCAATGGATTAGGTTTTACTCAGATCACTAGTGTTGTACATGAATCCATTAGAGGCATATGTAGGCTTTATCCTTCATATTATGAGATACAAGGATCCATCGAGAAAGGGGATCCATACATAGGGGTTTTCAATGAGGATGGAGTATTGATGGGTACTAAGAAAGGACCCAAGTGGAAGAATTACAGTGTCCATGATGGATATCTATTTTATAAAAGTAAGGTGTGTGCTCCAAGAGATTTATCGATGAGATGACATATATTATATGAACTTCATGACACAATTGGTGTGGGGAACTCAAGAGTTAACAAGATATATGATCTTGTTAAGAGGCACTTTTACTAGCCTAGACTTCATAAGGACATCCTAGTATGTGCTTGAGTGCAAAAAATGCGAGATCAATAAAGTTGAGAGATTCAGGAGAGGAGTTCTTCTCCATCCACTCGATATTCCCAATTGGAAGTGGGAGAGTATCTCCGTGGATTCCATAGTAGGATTACTTGAGACACAGAGAGGGAAGGACAGTGGATAGTTTAACCAAGATGTGTAGGCTTATTCCAACATGTAGTACAGTGAAGACACCATAATTGCCTAGGTTGTTTGTAGAGAACCCATACTAACTATATGATCTTCCTTTGAACATAGTTTCACATTGGATAGGAAGTTTGCTATCCACTTTTAGAGAGAAGACAAACTGTTTAGTAAAAATGTGAAGACATTGGATAGGATACATGGGGTTTAGTAAAAATACTTGATTATATTGTTCTTCCTCTTCCACAAGGACCTTCCAATATTTCTTTTTAAGGACAAAAGTGGACTTAAGCGTAAGGAAATGCTATATGAGAATCCACTATATTTGAGACGAAAGGTATGAAATATCCCCTAGTCCTTTGGACACATGGTCTCTCACATGCATGCCAAGTGGCACTCATGTGAGGAGCTATTTAGGTCCTGAATTTATAGGATGGAGTGAGAAGATATCAAGGTGTACATGGCTAGGGGGACTAAGAGACATAACTCTCTCCATGCATTTGGGAATATACGATTTTAGTGTGTGGAACATTGTCTTCTTAGAATCAAGATTTCTAGTACCCTCTTCTAAAAAAGAGAAATTCAATGTTCTCTTTCACAATTTTTTTGTTCCTCAAGATGGTCACTTATGATTTTGATACATGGTTCCTTTTATACCAATGCAGCTTCATGTTATGAGAGTATGTGGGTAAGTATCAAGATTCACTCCTCAAAATTCTTGATAGTATCACCAAATTGTTATGCATCAGTGAGTTTATGCTTGGATTAAGAAACAAATTATGGACTCTACTTTCCAAGAAGCATTATAAAACTTTGAATGAGGTCCTTATATAATATTTATCATTGCAAGATGGATGGTATCCAAGATTGCAATTGACTACAAGTAGAAGATCAAAATCTATCCTCTTCATTTTCAAATTCTACCAAAGAAATCAACATGACATAGGCTTTGAAAGGTAGCAAATTTAAACTTTCTTACATGGTGTGATGTTCTTATCAATGCAATATTGTCAAGTTGGATTGTGTTATGAATGTCTTGCTAAGAGTATCTTATAAGAATGTCCCAAAGGCAAAAGATATCAGCCACAGGTGGTGGAATGTAAGCAATTGCTAACTTCATCTCCATCTATTGGCAACTTACTAGACTCCGATAGAAAAATGCAACCATATATGCCATTCAACCATCCTATTTTGAATATGATGGTTATAGAGAAAGTGACCTCTATGCCACACATATTGCTATCTCCAAGAGCCCAACAACAGTATTGATTCCTTGACATTGCGTTTCTAACAATGACTTGGTGTTCATGTAGCAAAAAGTTAAGGGTTGTCAATCAAATCACTATCGGATCCTAGTTCTAGCCATAATGAAATTAATCTCTTTACGTAAAAGATTTTTGAAATTAAAACACCTTGGTACTAATCCTATAGTGTCGTTGGTCAAAGAAGTCCAGAATTTGGTGAAAAATGATTAATTAGGTTATTGCCAACCTCTAGTGGCTTGTGGTAGGGTTCCCTATGATTTCGATACTCCCTAGCTATCATGGTGGCCAAGCAGTCCGTACTCTCATGGTACCTTTCAAGGTTCAACATTTCACTGATTCTAGTTTCAATGATCGAGCAGGATCTCATCATCCATAGTCCTTTGTTTCCTTTCTAATATGCAATGTTCCCAACTTATTCCCAGAGTGCCTAACAAAGTCTATCACAATAACTACACCCCTCCTTCGCACATCCTTCTCCCACTTGCAATGCCTTTTGGTAGGACGTGCCAGATATTCATGCATCTTAGTTATGGGAAAGGTTAATCCCTATAGTACCACGTCATAACAATGATAATATAGTATGGAGGTGCAACAAAGTAGGATCTTGAAGTGCATCAACAAGTAACAAATCTTCATGCTATATAAAAGGTCATGCATGCAATCTTAAGGGGAATCAAGAGATCATATTCCATCATGTGTGAGAGATACATATAGATATTCCATTATGCAAAAGACATAGGCTGGCAGGCATGCATATATGCTTTCATGTGCATAAGGCTAGGAGGGAGCAGTCATGGTGGCAATAGGAAGCACAAGAGATTTTGTGACTAGATATATTGTTGTAGTTGTGTGGCATAAGAGAAGGATTTAGAAAAACCTCATCACACGGAAGGATAAGCTAGGAAGTATGGAAGTAGGAAAGAGAAGTTAGGAAGTGGGGAAAACCGTGGAAGTGAGGTTTGTGGATTGTGCCCTCGTGAAGTAGAGAATGCTCAAAGAGAAGTGGGCACAAGTGACAGATTTATGTTCATAGAGAGAAAATTATGCTTGAGAAAAAGCAGCATTCCAAGAAAAGGTCAACAAGCTCAAAGAATTGAAGAAGGAAGCTTGAGTGAGGGCACCTTTGGGTGGAACTACATGCAAAATACTAGTGTGCTATCAAGGAACTGCTTGGCTCCAGGGACGGACAAGGTCGGTAATGTTGTAGAGGATTGAAAAAAGTGGTGATAGTTGACGTGATCAGTGTGTGTGCGATTGGCAACATCATTTGTACCCATTTTTCACTGTGGAGTTTTTGAGTCTCTCTATTACAGGTTTTTTCTTGCCAAAAGAGCACCTTCATCCTAGATGGGTGTCATTGCCGCTCAAGCATGTTTGTAAGATTCTTATAGTTCTTGGGAAAACCAAAAGGTTACCACTTTGTATTGATGCTATCATTCTTCTAAACTGGGGGTTGTAAAATCATTTGTTTTCATACATTTAAGTTTGGTTTACATCTTTTGTCTCTTCTTAACAACTCTTTCCATAAAGGGAAGATGTGTGATAACCTCCCTACTCAAAGGATAATTGATTCTATCATTCTTCATATCACCGATATCACCAAGGATGTGCAACATTCCTTGAGGAAGCAAGCCACACCACGGTCTGAGTGCAATCCATCATACTCCACACTCTACCCTTGTATTTGATTAGTGGATCATAATACATTACATTTCATCTATCTCTAGTGTCTTCTACGTATATTAGTGTTGAGATAGCCTCTCCTCACCTCTTTAATTTTTAAGTGACTAGGATAAACATAGGCAACACTGGAGCTACACGAACTCATTTGGTAATAGTGTACTCTCACTTATGACTCCCGTGAGAGTCTGTTCTGGTGCATATTAGCTTCCTATCGATCAAGATTCACTTGCCTCTAGGTTGTTACCATTAGTGTCCATGTAAAAGTCCAAATGGCTTTCTCTAAGGCTTATGACTAAGGCGGCAACCAAGGCATAGACCTTGGCATACCTTGTCATCCGAGCCACCATTGATAAAGGAAGATGGAGGTTCGTAGTACCTCCAAGGAGGTCAGCCATCCCAGTACTCTTCTCTCTAGAGTTCACTTAACTAGCAATCCCTTGTCACTAAGCCACACTCTTGTGGTGTTTGAGGATAGGGAAAGACTAAGGTTCATATTATCTTAAACAAGTTTTGGACCCTCAAGCTCCATTCTTTGCTTTCACAGCCTATTTTGAAGAATTTTTAGGATGATTCTTGGAGCCATATTGGAGTACTTTCATGCATAGTACTCCTTATACAAGTTCAAGGACATCAAGAAGAGTGTTCTTTCTACTTATCTAACAACAAATATTCAGCTTTGGCATATACACGTACACACACATATACATATACACACATAGATACACACACATGCATACATACACACATGCATACATACATACACACATTCATCCACACACATACACATACACACATATTGATACACACACATACATACACACACATATACACACACATACACACAAATGCACTATACATACACATTCATGCACACACATACACACATGTATACACACACATGCACATATACATACACAGACATACACATACATACACACACATATACATAGACACACATACAAATACACACACATAAAGGATACACACACATATACATACACACATACAAATACATACACATATACATACACATATACATACACACACATAGACTCACACACATACTCACATGCATGCACATGCATATGCATACATGCATACACACATGCATACACACACATGCACATACACACATACACATATACAAACACATGCACACACACATGTATACACACACACATATACATACACAAAAATACACATACACACACATAACCATACAATGTATGGTTGTGAATGACATTGTATTTGTACATGTTTTAATACATATATGATCATTATATTCTCATTTTACTTCTCTCTTAGTACTCCATCAGAACAATGCTTTTCTCAGAGCTTGTTCTCAGTATGTATTTGATCATTTGCCATGATTTAAAGCATGATAGAATCCACATATTGTCTATTATAATCCTACAAAGTTTCATTAGCATCACTTCTGAGGATCGTCAGATATTAGCATATATTTGCTCACTAGTCTGATGACTGTTGCAGCCCATGAATGTCAGGGTGGAGCTATGACTTGCTAAACTCCTTTCTCTACATGTAGTCCATCATTTTTTATTAAATCACTCATTATTGTTAGCTTACAAAGTTACTTAGAGTTCCCCTAAAGGAATTAAGCCAATTGCTATTGTGCTCAGAGAACTATTCAAAATACTGAACATTTTTACTCTTGGATCAACTCTTACCAATCTGTTTTGATTCATCTTTTTGAGAGTGATCTTCCAAGGTACATAGGGTGTCTAATACATTCTTTGGCAAGGTAAAAGGGCCCACTACAATCTCTGGAGTTCATTTGGCTAGTGTGGTGTAAAGTTTTTGTAGCACCACTTCATATTCATCAAGTACAAATCCATCCTCACAGTGGTATCAGAGCAAGGTTGGACAACATGGCATATGGATTTCCTTCATCAATTGACCAATTGGATAGAGTTAAGTACTCAACCTGGCCTTTAAGGATGGAATTTTATCTTCAAGGTAGGAATCTATATGGTTATATAGCAGGAGATGAAGTTATGCCAAGTTTCAGAAATAAGGGTCAACCTACACAAGAAGAACAAGAAAGATTGAGCACATGGTGCTCCAAGGACATACTTACAAGGTCTTATCTCCACAATTCTATTTCAAATTTTTTGTTGCCTCACATTAGAATTTTTAAAACATCATAGGAAGTGTGGAAAGCACTTGCCATGCCCTCTTCTCTTCAAGCACAAAGGCCAAAAAGAACCAATTATGGTTGAACTTCACAACACTCAACAAATCTTCCAAGAAAAATGTGATTGATTTTTTCACAAAGATCAAAGATATTGTTGATCAGCTAGGAAGCATTGGAGAAGTGATAGATGAAGCCTTTACAACAGCAATGGATATATACATGGATATGCATTTACCAAATTTCAATACACTTATGGGACAACTACTTACTCAAGAGGCGAAGCTCACGAAGAATGGAGAAGTTTCCAAAGGTAATCAATCTTCTGCTTTGTATACTAATAAAAATAAAGCCAAAGACAACAAAGGGAAAGGAGAAAAAGTGGATGATGAAGTAGGTACACAGCAAGCTAACTATGCAGGTAGAGGAAGACATGGTAGAGGTAGAGTCAAAGGAGGAAGACAAGGCAAGGGGAGACCCCAAGACTGTAATCCTTGTTCTATTTATGGATTAACTAATCACACAATTGAGAATTTCTTTAGGAATTCCAAGAATCAAAGAGGCAGAGGCTACAGTAGAGGAGATTATGGATACTCAAGAGGAAGGTTCAACAATTTCCATGGCAATCACAACAACTACAACAACTCAACCTACCAAGGAGGATACAAAGAGAGAAGAGATTACAACAATTACACACAAGAATCAAATCAAGAAGACTCTCTACTTCTCATGAATATGACAATGTCATAAGTTAAATCTAATGAGCATGTTTTCTACATAGATTGAGGTTGCTCAAATCATGTGGCAGGAAATGTGGCCCTCCTATCAGATTTAGAAAATCAAAGGAACAAGCATGAAGTGCAAATAGGTGATGATACAAGGCATCTGGTGGAGAAGATAGGAAATGTAAAACTACAAATTGAAGAAGAACTTAGATGGCGCCATTAACAAGTATAAGGCAAGGCTTGTGGCAAAAGGCTTTACACAAATGCAAGGAATTGATTATGAGGAGACCTTCTCTCGTGTGGCAAAGATGCCAACCATTAGAGTCCTACTTAGTGTTGCTTCTTCCAAGAATTGGAAGATACTTCAATTGGATGTAAAAAATGCATTTCTTAATGGATGGATAACAAAAGAGGTGTATATGGCAAAACCACTTGGTTTTGAGAATCAAGTACATCCTGATTATGTGTGTAAGCTTAATAAAACTCTATATGGACTCAAACAAGCCCCAAGGGCTTGGAATTACAGGCTTGTTTCATTCTTGCAGGATAAAGGATTTGAACCTAGCAAGGCAGATCCATCACTTTTTATCAAAAAGAGTAATTCTGGAGTCATCTATTTGTGTGTGTATGTGGATGATATTATACTTAGAGAAAATGATGCACATGGGATACAGAAGATCAAGGAGCAGATGCAAGAAGAGTTCAAGATAAGTGACTTGGGTTCACTCACATACTTCCTAGGATTGGAAGTAGTACACAGAGATCATGGTCTATTCCTTACTCAAAGGAAATACATTAAACACTTGTTGAGAAAGTTCAAGATGCAAGATTGTAGGTACTCCAATGGAGGTTAATCATAAATTGAGCTCACGTGAAGGTGAACTCATAGAAGATATCACCGGTTATCAAAGTCTTGTGGGTAGTTTGAACTATGCTACATTGACAAGAGTAGATATGTGTTATAGTGTGAGTGTGCTAAGTCAATTTATGCACACAACCAAGAAACCTCACATGGATGATGCCAAGAGGATACTCAGATATCTCAAAGGGACCATGAATGAAGGATTATACTACCCTTATGTATCTGATTTAAGTCTAAAGTTGTTCTCTGATGCAGATTGGGCTGGTTCCAAGGAAGACAGGAGAAGCACCTCAAGATACCTTACTTTTGTAGGGTCAAAACTTGTCTCATGGTTATCTAAGAAGCAACCCAGAGTTGCTCTCTCTTCCACAAAACCTGAATACAGAGGTCTTGCTATAGCTACTCAAGAAGCAATGTGGATGAAGACACTATTCATAGATCTTGGATTGGAGATTGGAACTCCAAGTATTTTTGGTGACAACATGAGTTCCATTCACTTGGCTGCCAATCCAATTTTTCATGCAAGGACTAAACATATTGAAGTACATTACCACTATGTAAGAGAGAACATTGTCAGCAAGGAAATTTAGCTATCATATGTGTCAACTCATCAACAATGTGCAGACATTTTAATCAAAGCATTAGATGGCACAAAACTCTGTAAATTCAAAGGTATGATTAGTTTGTAGGTAATCTTGGAAGATTGAAGAACTCAAGCTTACTTGACTTGAGGGGGAGCTATTGCAACACGTTCATGGTAGGTCTAAGCAAAGGCTTGAGTCTTCAAATGTCATAAAAACTTATGCTATATTTGAAGCAAATGCTAAAGCCTTGAAGAGTTTGCTTATGAACTCACCCTTATAACTCCTTGAGTATTTACTTGATATAAAAGTGAAGGAATCAAAAGTGGTTGAATCCACTTTATGAGAAGGGAAAGAAAAGCCACGAACTCATGTTTGAGTTAGTTAAAAATCAATCACTAAGAATTTGGAAAAGTGGTTTAGGTGAGCAAGATTCTAATTCAAACCTTGGTTCCAAACATGATTATAAAAAGGGGATCAAAAGACCCGCATATTATCTCAAGCCCATGAGATCATTTTGAGTGAGTTTTATTGTGAAGTGATAGGTCATCTCATAGCTCATTCACCTCTCACACATTGAACAATGTATGGTTGCCAATGACATTGTATTTGTACATGTTTTAATACATACATGATCATTATATTCTCATTTTAATTCTTTGTTAGTGCTCCATCATAACACTGATTTTCTTGTAGCTTGTTCTCCATGTGTAGTTGATCATTTGCCATGATTTGAAGCATGATAGAATCAGCATACTGTCTATTATAATCCTATAAAGTTTCATTAGTATTGCTTTTTGGGATTATCAGATATTAGCATATCTTTGCTCATTGGTCTGATGATTGTTGCAGCCCATGAATGTCGGGATGGAGCTGTGACTTGCTAAACTCCTTTCTCTACATGTAGTCCATCATTTTTTATTAAATCACCCATGATTGTTAGCTTACTCAGTTAGTTAGAGTTCTCCAAAAGGAATTAAGCCAATTGCTGTTGTGCTTGAGAACTATTCAAAACACTAAACAGGTCTAGGAACAAAAAATAGCAAGTTTTTTACTCTTGGATCAACTCTTACCTATCTGTTTTGATTCATCTTTTTGAGAGTGATCTTCCAAGGTATATAGGGTGTCTAATACATCGTTTGGCAAGCTAAAAGGGCCCAATACATATCTCTAGGGTTCATTTGGCTGGTGTACTGCAAAGTTTCTATAGCACCACTTCATCTTCATCAAGTACAAATCCATCCTCACATGCTTGACTCCTGCGTAATGCATAAACCTTCTCATCTATGAGACAACTAACTGAATATCTAGCTGAATAATGCATAAGTAAATCAAGCATCTAGATGCCTACTGATAGAGAACAACATCAAATGCATCGCCACATCATGAAGACTCAATCGTAAACCTGTCTCCATGGGAGCGGCAATAGTTTTACAGTCTTCAAGGCCAAAACAGTGCAATAATGTATCAATATATTTTGTTTGACACAAAGATATTCTGCCATTAGCTTGCATAAATAGAATGCCCAAATAATGATGCAAATGCCCCAAATTAGAAATCTCAAATGAGGCATGCAAATCAGCCTTAAAATCAGCAATGTGCTTCTCATGAGGACCACTAAACACCATGTCATCAACGTACACCACAATGATCAGAAGCACACCATTTGCATGCTTAACATATAAGGTGCTTTGAGTTGGATTGTTCTCAAAACCATGTGCAATCAGATAGGCATGTATCTTTTCATACCAAGCACGTGGTGCTTGCTTTAAACCATATAATGCCTTCTTTAACCAGCACACCTAGTTTTCATGCCCATTCTACACAAAGGCACGGGGCTGAAAAACATACACTTCTTCATGCAAGTCACCATGTTGAAATGTTGTTTTAATGTCCAACTGATGGACATTCCAACCTTGATGATCTGCAAGTGCATAGATGCTACTAGCAGTAGTCATTCGGCATGTAGGTGCAAATATTTCATCAAAATCAATGCCTTTTTCCTACGCATAACCCTTTGCAACAAGCCTAGCCTTATACTTGTCAACTGTTCCATCACGCTTATGCTTTAGATTGTATACCCACTTTGTGCCAATTGCCTTCTTGCTACTAGTTGAGTCACATAAAGACCAGGTGCCATTTTTCATGATAGCATCATATTCTGATTGCATAGCAACCATGCAATTTTCAGAATTTTGTGCTTCATCAAATGAAACAGGCTCATTCTCATCATAGAGACTAGAGGCAGCCATAGCATAGCAATCTGATGCAAAAGAGGCACTATGAGAGCTTGATCTCGTACGATATGACAAAGGTGCATCTAATTTGCTGTCATGCAAAGTTTGCACCAACCATTTTGGCATAGTTTTTGCCTCCTCAATATCAATTCTCTTATCAACAAGTGCATCATGCAGATCTGCATCAGAAATGGAATGATTTTGCATTATCACATGAAACCTGTAAAGGTTGAGAAGTTGCCTCACTATGAATAACACTAGAATTTCCACCCGTAAAAAGAGGCAGCAAAGTATCATACATGTCTTTGGAGCTAATAGATGTCTCGTTGGTACATGAAAGTAACAATTGAATAGCATCTTCCACAAAAACAACATCACGGCTAACCAAAATGTGTTTAGTATGTGGATGATACAAAAAATAGCCTTTGCTTTCAAAATTGTACCCAACAAAAATACATTTCATTGCCTTATGATGCAATTTTTTGCATTGTTGTTGAGGCACTAATGCATATGCCAAACAATAAAAAACATGCAAATGAGCAACAGATGGCTTGCAACCATGCCAAGCCTCATATGGAATGATGGATTGCAATGCTTTAGTGGGACACCCGTTAAGTACATATGTTGCACACATGACAGCCTCAAGCCATAAACTATGTGGTAAAGCGTGACTCTTGACCATACACCTCGCCATTTCCATGAGTGACTTGTTCTTCCATTCAACAACTTCAGTTTGTTGAGGTGGATATGGCACTATACACTGATGTTTTATTCCATGTTCAGTCAAAAATGCATTAAAGTCAGAAGACATATATTCCTCCCCTTGATCAGTACGGAGGGTGCTCATTTTACATGATGATAGATTTTCAACCAAAACCAAAAACTTCTTGAAGCGTATAAACACTTTGGACTTTGCGTTCAATGGATATACCCATGCACGCTTGGAAAAATCATCGATGAAAGTCACGAAGTTAAGATAGTTTCCAAAAGAGGGTGTCTGCATAGGACCACAGACATCATGATGCACAAGTTGCATTTTCTGAGTAGCCCAAACTGAACCATCTTCTGGGAATAAAGAACATTGCATTTTGCCTAAAAAGAATTCTATCTTGAAGATTATAGCCAACATAATCGGGATGGATTCTTACGATGGGCCAATTCCCCAAAGCCTAGTAGCTCTATTACTCACTTACAAAATGAGTATATTAGATGGTATGAACAACTTCCTGATGAGGATAAGATAACTTTGGAACCTGATCTTGTGATCAATTTTCTTAAGCTTCTTCATCCTGAAACTCGTAGGGAAGTTGAACGGCAATTAGAAGAGCCAGATAAGCGCTATGGTCTTAGTGACAATTGGATAAAAATGTGTAAAGTAGTAGAGGTTGTAGCCCATAGACATCAAAGACAATCCATGCTTTGTGAGAAAACTAGTGTTCCTCAAGCTAGCCTTCCACAAACTAACGAGCAAGTCAGAGAACAATCCCATGCTATGCTTTTTGACTCTACTCCTATTCCTCAAATGATGGAGCCTACTCAAGATTTTAAAGTAGAGCCAAATAAAAGTGTAGTTGAACAATCTCAAGTGGAAATTCTCACTAAGCAAATGGAAAGTCTTATTGGTACACAATCCAATTTGGCCAAGACTATAGATGCGTTACAATCTAATTACACCAAAACTTTCCAAAATCAAATGAACCCAATGTCTTTTCAAGAGCCTAATCCACATGTTATAGCTACCAATCAAAATCTACAAGTAGCTCCTACTCAAGCATATTAAGTTCCTCCAATGCATAATCCTTCAATGCAAAATCCTCATCCTCATGTGCAAAATCCTCAAATGTATCAAAACATATATCCTCAAGCTTCTCAACCAACTTTTCAAAATCCTCAAAATCAAAATTTTCAAAATCATCAACCATATACTATGGAAGCTCCTCTTGCACCTCAAGCACCACATGCTGCTCCCCAAGCTCCTCAAATACATCAAATGCCTTATCAAAATCCTAATTATCCTGTTCAAGCAATTCCTTATCGACAAAATACTCAATTTCAAAATTTCCCACCACAAGTTGATCAAAATCCTCAAAATCAAAATGTTTTTGTGTGTGGCCCTCGTAGGTGTCCTTGGTGTGATTCATTAGAGCACTTTTTGAGAGATTGTGAACTATTGAAGGCTACTAAGGAGCAACGACTAGTAATAGACAGACAAAAAACTATGTGACTATCGATCTAGGTTACCTTTGCAAGGAAATTATGGTAAGGGAGGAATGAAAAAACACTACAAAAATATAACCATAATGGACGTAGGAACTAGAGGAGTGAAACTAGAAGCTCTTGATGAACAACAAGTAGAATCAAGTAAACCCACAAAGGAAGGTGACTTTTCCATAGAGGCTTTAGTAAGAGCACGAGATGAGATTAAGAGAATAACGGCTTGGGAGTCACCGATAGAAGATCAATCTCTTATTTCTCACATATCCAATGTAGAAGAAAAACAAAAAAGAGATGAAGTTGCGCCTAGTGAGAGAAGAGTGACTCGAAAACAAACCTGAGAGGGAATAGAAACAATCATAGAGCAAGGAGAAACATCACAATCCAAAGATAAAAAACAAGAATCACAACCCAATGAACAAAAACAAGAGGAGAAACAAAAAGGGAAGAACACAACGCAAAGAAAAACAGAACCAAAGCCTTTAACAAGAACAATCAAAACAAACTGAAGAACAAACACGAGAACATGAACAAAAACAAGATCCTGAGCAAAAACAAAAGAAACCAAAGAGAAAACCTAAATCCATCTTGATTTCAGAAATTGAGAGAAAAATAGATCCTATGGAGATTTTAGATGACATTTTGCTTAAGAGTCAAGTGACTATGTCTTTAGAACAAGTTTTCTCTATTGCAAAGCCTGTTTTTAAAGATAACTTTATCGGCCTAATTAAAAGGAAGAGGTTTCTGCTTAATCTAGATATTGAGATGCAAGATTCTCTAGATCAAGATCAAGCTATGAATGAAGCCTTAAACTTTGATGCATCTGATGAAGAGGACTTTGATGATGATGAAGTAAATGTTAATAAAAATTTCTTAGGACCTATTCAACCTGACCATGAAAATCATGAAAACAATCCTCAAAGTCACTTTAAAAGAAAATTTTGGTCTAGAGGTACATCAGAGATGCATGTTAAAATAGGAAATGATAAGAACACTATCACTATAAATGCATTAGTAGATTCCGGCTCCGAAATCAATGTGATTTCAAGAGAAGTCTATGATAAGTTTCGATGGCCCATAGATAAATATTGTGGATAGCATATGAGAACTGTAGATAATGGTGTAGGTACCCTGTATGGAGCTTGTGCTAGTGTGCCCATATCCATAGGAGGAATCACAGAAGAGTTTCACTTTTTTATTCAAGATAATTGCTCCTATGAAGTTCTCTTAGGTCAACCCTTTATTTGTGACAGTAATATGGAAACTAAAGCCATGGATGATGGGTCTACCTATGCTAGATTTAAGTCTAAGGATGGAATGCAATCACTTCAAGTCATGATGGTAGGAGTGAATCATCCTAGGAATTGATTGTCAATTAGAAAGAAACCTATTGTTACTCAGGGTCATGAGCATGCTTGTAGTGATTGTGCACCTCGATTCATGTTTGGAGCTACATATGATCAAAATTTCGGATAGAATCCATTGTTGAGCGGGACAAGAGTGGATATTGGTTTGACATCTCGCATCCAACCAACATGTACGATAGTTTGTCACTCTGTTTTCCACATTCTAGATTAGATTTTCTTCATAAGAGTCAATTGTCCACGTCTTTTATCCAAAAAACCCAAAAAAATTTATAAAAACAATAAAATCATGGAACATGATGAGAACATTGAGCATGTGATTGAAACATCTCATTGTTTCTCTACTCTTGAGGAGTTAGAGTTATGTCTTCAACAAAATTCTAGTTCCCATATTATTCTTCTTTCTTCCCTTGATGAGTATGCTCTAATCCAAGAGTATGCTCTCAATGTTGACAAGTGCTCATAATTTAACCAAACACATGATGCCTTAGTTGAAACGAAGTACAAAATTATAGACAAAAAAATCAAACCCCTAGCTCAACCATTACCCCAAGGAAGTAATGAAAAAATTATTGATGTGAAAAACGATCCAATTCTTTGGGATAAGAAAAACATAGGACATACATTCACGGATGAGACAATCAAACATGTGAAAATTGGTACAGATGATGACTTTCTTTTGCCAGTAGAGAGAGATAAATTTGAGAGAGTCATACATAGCCATGGAAAAGCCTTTACTATGTATCCTCATGAGATTGGTTGCATAGATCCTAAGTTAGTTGCACCCATGATAATCTTTACTATTCCACATATTCCATGGAATCTTCGCCCTATACCAGTTCCAAAGGCTCACTTACCTGAGCTAATGAAACTACTTAAGGAGAAGATAAACATGAGAATTTTAGAGCCATCTTTTGCACCTTACTCAAATAGATGGTTCACTGTGCCTAAAAAGAATGAGAAACTACGTTTTATTCAAGATCTCCAACCCGTCAATAAAGTCACCATAAGGAATGTAGGAACAAGACCCATTGTAGATGAGTTTGTTGAATCTTTTTTGCGACATTCTATCTATTCAATGGGTGATTTATATTCAGGATATGACCAATTCCAATTAGCAATTGATAGTCGTGACATAACCACAATGAAAGCTCCTTTAGGCTTAGTGCGAATGTGTACTTTACCTCAAGGAGCGACTAATTCTGTGGCTCATATGATGAGTGCTATGAGTATGGTCTCACATCATTTTATCCCTCATATAACTATGCCATTCATTGATGATATTCCAATTAAAGGGAGTGAGGAACGTGTAAAAGGCATTTCTTTAGACTCATCTAGATGTCGTAAAGTTTTTCTTGACCATATCTCTGATTGTGAAAGAATATTTCAACGATTTGAAGAGGTAGGTCTCACATTTTCCATAGAGAAATCTATTTTTGGTGTCAACGAGGTTCTTATTGTTGGACATTTATGTGGCCATTATGGTCGAAAGCCATACCCACAAAAAGTCGATGCCATTAGCAAGATTTCTGAAACATGTAACAACGTGAGTGAGGTACGTAGATTTCTTGGTGCTTGCATCTTTTATGTTATTTGGATCCCACAATTTGCTCATGTTGCTGATTGTCTCTATGACTTGTTGAGGAAGAAACAAAAATTTATTTGGATTGACAAACACACTCAAGCTATGCGTAAATTGAAGAAATTATTGCTTGAAGCTCCCATCCTTAAGCGTGTAGACTCTTCTGCTAACAAACCTATTATATTGACTGTTGATACTAGTCCTATTGGTATAGGTTGGGTCATAAGTCAAGATGATAGTGAAGGGAATAGATATGCAATTAGGTTTGGTGCCAAAATTTTACATGAAACACAACGAAAATATCCACATATCAAACGAGAACTATGGGGTATGGTAACAGCTTTGAAAACAGACAAAGAATATTTCATTAGTGCAAATGTCAAAGTTGAGTCTCATTGTTTGCCTCTCATTGGAATGATAGCCAATTGTTCATCTCCTGATATAGCCATGCTTAGATGGATCTCATATATTAAGTTCATAAATCCTGAGTTAGTTCATATTTTAGGTAAGTCAAATTCAGTTGCTGATATGTTATCGAGAGCTAGATTTGATGATCTTGAAAGTGATCTAATAAAGAATATGAACTTAATTGACTATGTTCCACATATATAAGAGTATGAGCAATTTCATGAGTCTGAGTACGAAAATGAATGGAGAGACATAGGAAAGTATCGGCGTACACTACAACCATTACCTAGCTGGGCTACGAATCAATTCCGTAACATTAGGAAACGAGCTTATAACTTTTTCCTATATAATGGTTATCTTTGGAGACATGCTAAGGGTAGGGTTAAGAATCCACAACGAGTCCTAGGAAAACAAGGTCTTCAATTGCAAATAATGAAGGAAATGCATGAGACATTATGGGCAGGTCATAAAGGATTTTTTGGAACATACGAAAAAATAAGAAGTACCTATAATTGGCCTAGGATGTACATTGACATTAGTAGCTATGTTTCTACATGTTCTACTTGTCAACTTCATTCATCAGTCAAACATAGAGATTCATTGCATCCTACTTATCCACCTTGTATTCACTATAAGTGGCTAGTAGATTTTATAACTATGCCTAAAGGTATTGACAAAATGCGTTACATTGCACTTGCAAGAGAAGACTTAACTAATCATGTAGAGGGACGTGCACTACGATCTAAGACCACTTACAATGTTTGCAAATTCTTGCTTGAAGATGTCATAAGTCGCTTTGGGTACATAGAGAAAGTAGTACTTGCCGATCGTGGAGAGTTAAATGCGAGAGAAGCCAAAGAGTACTTTAAACATCACGGTATTCGTTTATCTCTCACTACTGCATATAATCCAGAGGCCAATGGTAAAATAGAGAGAGGGCATCCACCTATTGTGAAAGCCATATCTAAAGCATGTAATGGTGACAACAAACAATGGCCTAGATTCTTACCTTTTGCACTTTGGGTAGATAGAATGACGTGCACACGTACTACTGGGTATATGCCTGCTGAACTCATGTACTGTCAAAAACCATTGTTTTCAATTCAATCTCATATTTCTGCGTGGTCAAATTTGCCTTGGTCTGAAAACATGTCTACTGATGATTTTTTGCGCATTAAACAGTTAGAACAAGGTAAATTAAGACTTGATGATGCCGTTGAAAAATTAAGATAATCTAGAATGAAAAACAAGCATTATTTTGATAAAACTCATCGATTGCATCCTAAGCCAATTGAAGTAGGAGATTGGGTGCTCATTTATGATAGTACATTTGACTCTCAATATGATGCACACAAAAAGCTCACTCAACGGTGGTTTGGGCCATACATTGTATCAAAAGTCAACAACAATGGTATGTATGCTCTTTGTGAATTAAATGGTGTTGCACTAAAAACTTTGATTGCAGGTAAAAGGATAAAGCTATTCAAGAAACGTGATAATGATGAGTACATTTTGGATGAGGACATTGAAGAAGATGACAACAATGAGGCCGATTCATAAACAAGAGTATCCACGTTATAAAAATTAAAAAAAAAAAGAGAAAAAGAAATATAAAAAACATATAAAAATATGATATTAATTTTTCAAGTTCATGTTGCTTTGTTTTTTTTCAAGTTCATTCTACTCCTTTTCCATTTTTGTTTCATGCATGTTTTTTTTTCAGTCTTTGCATTGCATTGCATATCCACATCACTTGAGTCAAAAAAAGAGCAAATGATGATTTCTCTACTTGTGTAAAATTGTATCTTGAGTAGTAATTTATCTATTAAGAAATTGGTTATAATCTAGGATTATGGAAAGATAGGGCATGTAGATTTGGAGGTTTATTTGGGCAACATTACTTTCATATATAAACATGCATATGTATCCTATATCGAAAGCATTTTGTTGAAGTCCTAGCTCGTGATACTGCATGTTTCTACATCCTTAGTACATCTCACAACACTTGTATCGTAGTTTAAACGACTATTCTCCGTCATCAAAAATGGTTGTACCTTGTATGGGGATTTAATTTTTTCTCATCATCAAAAAAAAAAGAAAAAAATGCTACATGTTACGAGGAAGTTTACACTTTCTTCCACCCCAAAAACGTGATTGTAACCATAAAGTTGCCGAATCATCATCATCATCATCAAAAGAAAAAAAGAGCAAGCCAAAGGAAGATAAAGAGGCATAGTAGAATAAATCACGGGCTATATAGGCAGATTTATGCATTAGTGGAGTTTAGTTAAATTTCCTTGCATGTTATTAGAGAAAGAGCATATTCATATTTATGTAGGAAAGAAGTTGATATAAAATAAGCTAAAGATGAAAGATGTCCCTTGAAAATCCTAAATCTTTGTTTATAATCGTATCTAAGATAGATTGCTTTATGAAAAAGGTACAAATTTTTCTTCAAGATGAGAGGAACTGATGCTCAAAAGGACTCAATACATCCAGTTCCACTTCATATTGATGCTTGTTTGTTTTCTTTCTTGTTGTCACCGTTGCTTGTTCATTTGCATATATGTTGCCTATTTGTTCATGCATATTCATTTGTGTGTTTCAATTCTTTCTTTCATGCAAATTTTGCTTCGCGTCACATTGCCTACTCATTCATGCATATGATCAATTTTTCCTTCCATGTTTCTTATGTTGCCTATAAAAGAATTTGATGCCTAGAACATTTTGTTTTTCACAGATGCTAGAGTGGCGCTTCCAGAGGAATCGTAGGTTTAGTGGGGGCGAATGTCGTCGAGATTTTCTCTCCTCTCTCACTCATGAAGGCCTATAGGAAACACATTCGGTGAAGGTAGCCAGAATCTCCTGAAAAGTTCAAGATGCATCAAGGATGTCAAAGGGGGTTACACATGCAAACTTTGGAAGAAATCGAGCAAATCTACGATAGCGATCAAAGCTAGTCAAACTTTGGAAATTAGGTCAAAAATTTCAATGTCTCCAAATCACATGAAAATTCATATACTTGTAAAGCCTATCAAAGGTAGTGTATAGCCCGAATTTCATATGTAAATGGATTTTCTAGCACATTGATATGCCATGTGCATTTTGTAAAAAATGTAATTTTTTCACTTAGACCGTACAAAATCTTGTATAGGAATTTTTGTTAGCCATATGGTTTGGCATGTATAAAGACCATATGTGGCTACATATTTGTACAAAGTTTCAAGGCTATCAAAGTTTCCTAGACACCTTAATGCCATCTTGCAAGCTTCCAAATGTAGTCAAACTTGTATAAGGCAGATTTAGATAAAAGTTTTTTCTACATATTCCTGAAGGAGATATTTGGAAACATAGTCCTACAAAGTTTCATCTTCATCAAAGCCTTTTTGCAAGGTCAAAGAGCACAAAGTCCAGTTTTCAAGGTCACCATAGTTTTCTAGTTTAAGCAAATTGAAGGGCTGCCACATGGTGAAAGCTGATTGAGCCATGTTGTACGATCAACATGAGCTCATATTCAAGGGTGGAGATGAACTTATGCTTAAAGCAAGGAGAATCCACGAGTTTGTTTCATCAAAGAAGACTTTTTTGACAGTTAAAGATCAATAATACAACTTTTCTCTAAAAATAGTGGCATATCTTATCCGAATTGATGTCAGCACTGATCCGACGATCCAGATCATCCCCAGATCCAATGGTGGAGAATGAAGGCACCTAAATTTCACGCCTTTACACTAGATTTGATAGAAAGAACGTTTCCAAGCCATTGATTTGATTAATCAAACGGTTGTAACCAAAAGTAGTGATCCTAGAGTTGAGAGTTGATTTCTCTAGATCCAAGGGCCCAAATTCATTCAAAAAACTATATAAATCCCCCTCCAAACTCCTAGAGCATCATTGTTAGGCATCCATAGGGCTCTTTCTAGCTTAAGGTTTCCTTGAGACGATCACCCTCGGTTGAGCGAGTGAGGATCCAAGGTGGGCTAGTATGAGTATAGTACCTAGTTTCAAATTTAAGTTAGAACTCCAATCCAGGATAGGCTCTTGAAACCAGCATCTCTATCTTGACTCACCCTCGGTGGAGCGTGTGAGTGAGTTATAGCTAGTTTTAATGAGTCTTAGACTTCTTTAGTTAGACGTTATGAGCTTAGACATACATAGGGTCAATGAAGTGGAATTCATCTTCTTATGTGTGACATTCGGTTGAACTGTCATGGTTTGAGGGTCGGAACCGCCTTTGATCAGTAGAGTGCTTAGCTTGACGTATCACGACGATCTTATACATGTATCTTAATTCAAATCCTTTTAATTCATGTCACTTGTCACTTGTCTCTTATCTCTTGTCTCTCAGTCTCTTAAGTATTTTTACATGTCTTCTATTTTCTTCTATGTGTGAGAAGGCTCCGTAGTATTGCGTTGAACCAGTGAGGATGTTTCATTGAGCTTGTAATTAAATTCTATCATCATAAATCACTTGCATGCACATAATCCATACATACCCATACATATTGAATAGTTTCTGAAAGTGTATAAGAAGCTCCAGTATTGGACATTCTTCCTTTCGAAACTGATTTATGTGTAAGGATTCCATCTATTCTCCTCATGCATACATATCATCCAAAGAAGACTATGCATATGGATTAGAATTAGGAAGTGTTTAAGAAGCTCCTTCAATGGACCATTCTGCCTTCCAAATTTGATTCGTGTGTATGGTTCTCTTTCATTCTTATCATTCATGTTCATAAATCTAACTTGCACTCCTACATTCCCATTCCCATAATCATTTAAATATCTCTCTTTTCTCCATACTCAACATTAATTTCACTTTCACGTTCTTAAACCTTCCAACATCCATTAGCTTCATACACCCTGTGTGTGCCACGACTGGACCCGATCCACCCGGATTGCGATCACCTCCACACCGCAACACGAAGAAGAATATGCATAATATCACCATCTTCAATGTCATCTGCATTAGCTTCAATGTGATATAATGATAAGAGTTCCATTCTAATAATTTTTCGGTGTTGATTGAAACCCTTCATCTTCAACTCCAAAGAAATGCCATAATTTTGATCTTTCTTTTGGAATATGTTTCAACTCCAAAGAAACGCCATAATTTTGATAATCTTTTTTGGGATATGTTTAGGGCTATGAGCCCTTGACAAGTCTACGAAAAAAGGAATGGCAAGCAAGCGAGAAGAAAGGTGTCCGGAGATAGGAGGAATTAGTGGAGCAATGGAGATGGTTTGATGCTTAGAAAGTACCATAAAGAAGATAAAAATGTAATTTGCTTCTTACCTAAGTTAGAGATCATAGTGAAGCTGGTTATCTTGAAGGCCTCCTGTATCATGCTACTCTTCATTAGTTGATCCCTCCACATGATCTACATTAATTGATCCCTCCACATGATCTGCCTATTCCTCATTTGCATTCTATAAATCTGCTGCTTGTTTGCATTCTACAAATCCTTTTATTTGTTAGCAAGTTGTACATTGATCCTTGTTCTGATTTGTAAATCTGCATTAACATGGTTATAGTTTATACCTTCACTTTGCAATCGAAAGAGAACATCATTTTGTTCAGATTGTGATTTCTAAATCTGCTTTAGACAAGTGCATGGTATGAGATCTACTCTGTTTTCTAAACAAGTCAAGTTCCAACAGACCTACAATCATCGAAGTCCGGGTAACCAAGTGGTTTGATGCTTTGAGCCTTAAGGAGGAAGTCTTGGGTAACCAAATGGTTTGATGCTTTGAGTCTTAAAGAGGAAGTATTTTTTTTTTTTAAAGATGTTTGGCCTTGGCCTATTCTCCTGGACTTTAATTAAAATAAAGAAGAAAAGTTACACGTGAATGGGACTAGTGCCCATGGGACCCCCCAAATCCCACAATGTAGGGGACAAGTTTGGTAAGCTAGAGGGCATTACAAATGAGGCTTTGAGTCTTAAGGAGGAAGTCTTAAGTTCGTTTGATGCTTTGAGTCTTAACGAGGAAGTCTTGAGTTCAAATCTTGGCTGGATATATATATATATATATTTTTTTTAATAAAAGGAAGTTCGGCCTTAGCCTATTCTCCCGGACTTTAATTAAAGTAAAGAAGAAAAGTTACAATTGAGTGGGACTAGTGCCCATGGGACCCCCCAAATCCCACAATGCAGGGGACGAATGTGGCAAGCTAGAGGGCATTACAAATGAGGTGGATAAATCTATCATCACCCTCATATGGGACCCATTTGGGTTTCAACTTGTTGTTTTCGAGGAGATAAATACAGTGATGTCTAAACGGTGGAGATCTCTTATCTCAGGAGATTCTTTTACCTAGAAGAAACAATGATTTCTCGATCAACCATTCCTTAGGAGTTTGGTCAAAATTGATAGCACATCGGTCCCTCCAAATCTTCCAAAGATTCTCACCCCTGATGGCATTCCACATCCTCGAAGAACAACCGACTGCCTCACCCAATAGCACCTGTTGCCAATTGATTTGGTGTGTGAGTCTGTCACGTGAAGCCAGATAATACGGGACTTGAGGCAATCGAAGAACAGGTGAGCTAAATCTTCGATGCATTGCCATGGCAACGTTTGCACCATGGTGGCACACCACATATTTTATTCGCCCTTGAATTGGACCAGATTCCCTTATGCAAGATCTGCCACATGAGAACAGACTTTTTGGTCTCAATTACGGGGTGCCAAATAGACATGAACTTTAGTTCCCAACGAAGTTTGGTCCAAGAAAGGCACCACCTCTTGTTGAGGGTGTGATGAAAATCTAAGTTCTCTTTGAAGTTGGGTATTCTGGATATTCTCTTACCATTGCTCCATTTGAGGCCCTCAAGGCAAGGAAGATCCTGTCCAGAGAGAAGGCGAGAAGTTGAGCGGTCCCACGCCAAACATCTGCATTGAAGAAGAGTCCATTCCTCGAGGGTAACTCTATGTCTTGGGTCTAAGTCTTCGAACCTAATCCACTGGTTGGTCTCGTTTCCAGAGTTGTTTCCACTGTTTGAACCCCTTGTTCCATAATCGCTTTGCAGTTTGGAGGTTCCAAGGCTCCACTCCTCTAATGCCACTGATCGAGAACCAGATAGAGTCATTTTGTCTTATCCGAGCCGCCCACTTCCACTCATCACTGATTCTGATGAATTATTTGGCCTTGTTCCAACTCTTCCAAAAAGAACACACGAGGCTAGAGCGTTTAGGGGACACCGGAAGGGGGGAGAACAAAAGAGTGAGAATCCCTAAGTCCTTCCAGCCAGGATGGCCAACAAAGGTAAGGTCTTTCAAGTTTCTGAATATCAATTTAGCCCAAGAGGACTCACTGTTGCTCCAGGCCTTGATAAGCCACTTAACTGCCAGCTTGTCAGCCAAAGCCACGATATCCAAAATACCTAAGCCCCCTGTGTCTTTCGAGCTAGTGCAAGTTTCCCAATTGATTTTGGGGATCCCCCTCCTGTTGGGGTCCCCAGTCCAGCGAAAGTTTCTGCAGATTCTTTCCACTTTGGCCAACTCTTTCTCCTTCGGTCTCCAACACGAGATAAAGTAAATAGTCGTTGAAAGCATAAATGTGTTAACAACCATAGCACACCCTGCCAAGTTGACTTGCATACCTTTCCAATGATTTAGTTTGCTATCCATCTTGGCCAGCACCCAGTTCCATCGTTGGTCCATTGTGATGTCAAAGCCCATCGGGATGCCGGGGAGACGGAAGACTTGACCTCTGGGGATAACCTGACAATCCTGATCTAACAACAATTGGGGTGGGGGTCCGCGGATTGCTCTGAAAGCAGTTTTAGCATGGTTAATTTATGAGCCTGATGCCACACAAAAGGTGTCAAGGCAACTCCAGAACACCTCAATGCTGTTCATATCATTATGCACAAAGGCATTCATATCATCGGCAAAGAGTCTAGCAATCATTTGGCCATGATTTAGAGGTAGGGAAAGACCCATGAGATTGCTAGAGTCGATGTGATGCTTTAATAGGCGACTGAGGCCGTTCGAGGCAATAGCGAAGAGTAGAGGAGCCAAAGGGCAACCTTGCCTGATAGATCTTTTTAAACGTATGGGCTCAAAGAGCTTATCATTTATATTTATTCTAGTTGAAGCGTTTTCGAAAAGAGTAGAAACCATTTTTGTGAACTTTTGGCTGCATCCAAGGTCTTTCAGTGATTGGAGAATAAAGTCCCATTCCAATCTGTCGTATGCTTTGTCGAAGTCGATCTCAGCAAATGTAAGGCCTTCCCAAATGTCCACAATGCTTCAAGTATAGATCTACCTTTCACAAAACCTTTTTGGTCCTCACAAAGCCATGACTTTAAATGACAAGAGATTCTATTGGCAATAACTTTGGCAATTATCTTGTATCCAGTTTGGAGCATGGTAATCGGCTGCCAGTTTTCAATTTTGTTCTTATGTCCCCTTTTGTGAATTAACTTGATGATGCCATTATTAAGACACACAGGAAGGGCACCGAAGGACAGAGCCTCGAGCCACACCAAACGTAGTGGGGTGGCCAACACGTGCTTGAAGGACTTGAAAAACTCATTGGTGAGGCCATCAGGACCTGGACTTTTTCTATTTGGAAGGGCATCAATAACCTCGATAATTTCGTTCTCAGAAATGTTAGCTTCTAGAAGACAACTCATGTTCTGAGGGATTCTAGAATGAGCTACCCTTGAGATGGTAGCCATGCAGTCCCGCCTGTGCGGGGAAGGAGGAGTCGAGACCCCGAGGAGATGGGTAAAGTGATCGACGATGATAGATCTGTTCTCGACTTCTGTGCTACATTCGATCCCATTGTTATCAACCAAGAAGGGGATGGATTCCCTAACTTGTTTCTTTTTGAGGATGTTACACATCTCTTTCGATGGTTTGTCGACCTTCCCCGCCCACCAGTCTTTGAAGAATATCTGAAGATTTTTCCTTTGAATCTCCTCCTTGAATCTTAGTCTTCCCCTGATTTTCAAAAGACCTTGCTGGCATTGCAAGTTACCTTTGTTCACTTCTTCTTCAAGTCATGAGAGTCTCCGGTATACCTTTTCTCTTCTTTTTTTCCAGATATCTCTTATGGCCTTATGAGTCCTGATCAGAATTTGTTGAGTCCTTTCGACTGCGCTTCTCCAGCACTTAGCCAGTTCATTACAGAAGGCAAAAGCCTCCGCCCAAACTGCAGAAATTTCTTGGTGGACAGAGGGGAGGGAAAATGACGTCTGACAAGCATGGAACCAAGGAGCTTTCCGGAGCGTGGAAATCGGTTTGAAAGAAAGAGTAATCGGGTAGTGGTGTATATTTACCTTATGAGCTGGATATTTACCTTATGAGGTTGGTTATGAGGTTGGTTGGGTGTGTGTGTGTTTTCAATCCATTGTACTCTCAAATAATAAAAAAATAAATATTGCGACAGTCCTCGCGATAGCCATGTTCTTTTTCTGGAGCTATGACGCTAAAATTATATTGGTGATGCGATCCGCCTTGATGCAGATCTGATGATCATCTTCGCATTAACACTTCATCTCTATCCTCTTCCTGTGTAATCACTTTCTGAGCTGACTAAATACAAAAGACCACCACGCGAGCGATGAACGTGGGCGTCCTGTCTGCAAGCTACGTTGAACTTTGGAGGCCGCGGCTCCTTGGTTAAGGTCTGCCAACGATGTCGATCTTCCCGTCAGCAGTTTTTCTATATTTACTTTCGATATCATCTCTTTCTGATGTGATGCAATGCCACTCCGTTGATTAATGTATTTTGATATCATCTGTTTCTGAGTGGTCCAACGCAGAAAAGCACCACTCCATTGATGAATACACGTGCTCCCCTGCAAGACGCAAAAAGAACAACTCGAGGTTCCGATGGCGCACTCCTTGCGATTGAAACTAGGCAATCAGCGCATTCATCGGTGCGTTGCACATTATCCGCTAAGCATGAGCAGCACGGTGACAGACCATACGCAGATCTTCCCCAACCAGATCAACGCAGAAGCTCACTACTCCAGTGAGGAGCGTGGATGTTCTCCTTCGACATGAAATTTAATCATCTCCTCAAGCAGCGTACAGAACTGCGCAGGTCTGCAAGCGAGGCAGGTCGCTGCGCGTTGGTTAACGTCTGGCCGCGATGTTGATCTTTGCATAGATACTTGGTCTATATGTACTTCCGATATCATCTGTGTGAAGGGAATCAATGCAAAAGATCACCATTCCAACGATGAATGCAGGTGCTCCCCTCCCTCGCAAAACGAAAGAGGACCATATTTTCCAACAAGGTAGTTACCTCCTGCAATTCCAGCTACGCAACCAGCGTGATAATGACCGCGTTGCTGGTTATCTGCTCCGCATGATCATGACAAGATCAGGCTATATATGCATAGGTTTGTGAGCTGGTCAATGCGAAAGATCACTCCTCCTCTAGTGATGGATACGAATGGTGACTTGCAAGACGCAATGCGAAAAGGCTCCTCGAAACATGTAAACGCCTGCATCTGAGGCTGCGCAGGACCTTGGTTAAGGACGAAGGTCTGTAAACGGAGGCAAATGGAAGCCGAAAAGCTCCTCGAAAAGTGTAAACGCCTGCATCTGAGGCTGCGCAGGACCTTGGTTAAGGACGAACGTCTGTAAACGGAGGCAGATGGAAGGGAATTGGACAAAATCCCCAGCCTCAGACAGGAATCTCCGTAGCTCTGTTCCTGTGCGAGCGACATCTCGAAATGACTTGTATAGGAAAACCAAATTTCAACGTGCAGAAAATATGAGAGGAGGTACAATGTCAAACATTATCATCATCAAAAGACATGATGTGTGGGAATTTGGAAATGTATTTAAGGCTGAACCTCATAGTCCGCTGTCTATTTGAGCCTCTTTATATTTATAATTAAAGGATTTTTTTTTTACATAAATAAATATAGGTTGAGCAGGGGCTCAATTTCACGGCCAAGAAAAACTTTTTTTTAACATAAATAAATATACGTTGACTCTTGAGAATGAAAGGAGAAGAGGTAACTACGGGTACAAATACGATAATGTGATACACCTTTCATGTTAATTTAGTATATTTATAATTTTATGTTAATTTAGTATATTTATAATTAAAGGTTCTTTTCTTTTGACATCAATAAATATAAATTGAGAATGGAAGGAGAAGAGGTAACTCTATGATAGGGGTAGAAGTACGATAACGTGATACATTTTTTATGTTAATTAACATAGCTTATTAGTATACTTTTTATTGATTTAAATAGCACGTTTTTTGTGTTATATGTAGTTATTTTAGAGTTGTTCCTATCAACTTTTTTGTGAACATTGATTTTTTTGCAAATGTTCAAGCCACTCGCAAGGCTCATCATTTCGTTAAGCACTACATCATGATGAAAAAAAAGATGGAATTCATATCATTTGGTGAGAGCGCAAACACTCTTGTAGAGTGTGCATAGCAAGCTTGCAAAAGAAAACAAAAAACACATCTATTTAGATTAGGGACTAGCTAAACATAAGAGAGAAAGAGATCCACACATATAAAAAACCTGATGACGAAGTAAATTTGAATATAGCCAATCCTTTTGCAGGAAGGAGTGGAAAGTATGGAGTTTTAGTTCTAGTTTAGTGTTCTAGTTCAACTTTAACTTTATGTACTCTCTCTCTCTCTATCTCTTTCTATCTTTACTCTCTTAACATCGATTCCATTTAGTTTTTCCACCATTATGCATGAATGATGGGTATATTATGATGTATAGGATGATTGTAGGTAGAATTGTCTGTATAGTTCTCTTAACTTGCATCGGATGTAGGACGTTGGGGAGCACCAAAGATATATTACCCCATGCAAAAGACATTTTCCCTCACATCTATCAAACCTAATGAAGTGTATGGCCTTGTTAATCAAGGGTCTGTTGCTCATGAGATGAGACAATGACCCTGAGAATGACTGGTCTTCATAAAGGATAGTAATTATAGGATCAAATGAAGTTCTTGTCATCTAAAACTATATGAGCAATTTATGCTCTTCCATCACATGGTGTACCAAAAGACACCTCACCAATATGGAAATTACATGAGCATTTACCAAAGACATGTCAAGGAATTCAACCCAATAGCTTTGGAAACTAGTGCATGTATGCGATTTAACTCTATAAATTTTGTTCTTCAATTCATGGATGACTTCAAAGAGAAAAGGTACTTCAATGGCCATACGCATAAGTGGATTATTTGCAATCATTCACATCGAGTGATCTCCAAAGAGGAAGATGATTACATAGAACAACAATTTGGTGATGAACAACACATAGGCTGCACATCTCCTACCTGGAATTCCTCCCCATTGTCTCACAAAAGCTCAAAAAACATTTTCTTGATAGAGTCCATGCCACAATGATATTTTCGCATGTAGACAATAATCATGTAAGATTGTTGACTATGAGATTGAGAATTGTTTTGAAGAACTTTCGAGACGAGTTTAAGTTAGGTCAAGTTTCTTTAAAGGAGTCTAGGGTAAAGCAAGCCACTATTGCAAAGATCAATGTAGCTATCATCTTGCTTGGAGAAAGTTGACTGAAGGAGAGGAATATTTGTTGGGTCTTGAAAAACCATAAACTTCCTATAAGCAACACATAGACATTGAAATCAAGATTTTAATATATAAAGAAACATTAGAAAATCTTGGGTGCTTTGAGTGAGAGTATACTTTTAATGATGATAGTAGCATGTGTGTTGCGATTTCGTGCTTAATAGTAACTATAGCTTTAATTTCGTGATTAAAAATTTGTGAAGTCTTGTTTAATTCAACTCGAGATTTTTAAAACATATAGTGCAAACCCTTGAGTAGTTTTTGCACCTAGATTGGAAGATGGAGAAGTGCCTCCATATAGATTACTTTCCTAAATCAAATTGCTATCTAGCACTAGGAACACTTTCAAGGGCAAGTAAAGATTTACACATCCCACCAAAAAATAATGCATTGCAAGTGGCTATCTCATTAGAATAGAGGATATAACTACTATGATAGAGCTTCATTGCAATCTTGCTTACCATATTCCTTACTTTACGACCATAAATATAACTTGGACTGTTGCAAATTACCCCCATAAACTTCTAGATAGGTTATTTCCTTCTATTAGAGCACCTAAATGTGAGAAATATGCTTGTTAGCGCATTTCTTTTGATAGGTAGCATATTTTCTATAGAATTAACATAATGATTATGTTACTTAGCACAATTAAAATGCTACTCAACACAATGTCTATGTTAATTAGCATAAAGCTACTGCTAGTAAGCACCAAGAGATATGCTACTACTAGAACCTTTTTGGTAGAGGGCATAGTTGAGGTCCTAATTAGGAAAATGGTTATGACAATTAGCATGGTTTCTTAGCATAGTATTATTTAGCATAGTAGCTATGTTTATTAGCATAGAGTGCATGTTAGCTAGCGTATTGCTTGTGTTAGTTAGCATATGGGCTTTCCTAATTAGCATAATGACTATGCTAGCAATCATAATGATTGTGATAGCTAGCATAGTACCTAATTTGCTACCTAGCATATAGATTATGCTAGTTAGCATACTAGTTGCACTAATTAGCATAGAGCTTGTGCCACCTAGCATATTGAATGAGCTAGTTCGCATAATAGTTGTGCTAATTAACATAGAATATGTGATAACTAACATACTGAGAGTGCCAGTTAGAATACTTGTTGTGATAATTACCATAGAGCACATGTGTTTACTAGAATATGATCATGGTAGTTAGCATATTATATTTTCTAATAATCATAAAGGCTATTGTAGCTAGCATACTAGTTGTGCTACTTAGCATAGTCTCTTTTCTAGCTAGTATAAAGATTGTGCTAGTTAGCATGTAGAGAGCTTAAGTTAGTTACCAAACTGATTGTGCTAGTTAGCATACTAGTTGTGCTAATTAGCTTAGAGTTTCAGCTAGCATATTTATTATGCTACTTAGCATACTATCTTTCCTACTTAGGATAATGAGTATGCTAACCAACATGCTAATTGTGTCATTTAGCAAAGTATCGTTTCTAGATAATTTAAAGATTGTGCTAGCTAACATGCTACCTGTGCTAATTATCATAGAGCTTAACTTAACTAGCATAAACACAACACATGAGGTAGAGGAGAATTTCAAGGTAGGGGGAGGCTATAGAAATTTCCAAAGAAATGATTGAGTTAATGAGAGTAAGGGATACTTAAATTATGATAAACCGATTCACCTTGAAAGTGATTAGAGTTTGAATTATCAAACTAGGAAAAAGCAACAAAACAATTATGCATCCAAAAGTTGTAGATGATTGAGAGAAGTTGTTCATGGTCCAACATCACATACAGTGTATGTTGATGTTTCAAAATGGAAATATAATGTCCAATATGTTGATTAAGGTGCTTCAAATCACATGATAGACCATGAAGAATGGTTTAATACTTCACAAAAATTATGAGTTCGTCGATTTTTTGAAATAGGTGGTGATAGATCATATCCTATCAAGCATATATGAAACATAGCACTATCCATTGAGTATGGGAAGGTAGATCATCTTGCTGATGTATGCATGTTCCCAATATAATAAAGAACCTAGTTTCTATTGGACAAATGGTTGACTAGGGATTACAATTCAAGTTCAATTCAGATGTTTTATATGCAGAAGAGTACAACCAAAATGGAAGGTTGGTCACCAAAAGGAAGAAATTAGGTACGGTGTTTACCTTGAATGTGAAAACTCCTAAAATAAATGCAGCCATGTTCACAAAAGATGTAGGTGTTATTGCTAACATAGAGATATGGCACTGTTGGAGTTAGATGTCTGCGAGCATGCGAAAAACACAAGGAGGAAGAAGAAGTTTGGAGCACAACAGACAAAATTGAATATATTACCACTAGAATGTATAAAGATAAGTAGCCCATTAGGGCAATAGGCGTATATATCAGCTGGGGGAAAAACCTTCTAAAGAGGGAATAAAGTGCCCGAGAGGACTTAGAATGTTCACACACATCACTATCTAAATATATCAACAAACCTCCCCTAGGATTGATGCAGTGAACAAGGAGCTGGCACTCATGTATAAGGAAGTGCCAAGCTATGTGGAATCAATCCACAAAAGGAAGTAAGCCCAAAGCTTTGCAAAAAGCTTCAAACTTCCCCCTAGGTAGAGCCTTTGTAAAAAGGTCTACAATGTTCTCTTGTGTGGGCACATATGCCAAGCTGATCTCCCCAATAGAGCACCCCCCCCTGACATAATGATAATGCACCTCAATGTGGTTAGTGCAATCATGGAACACAAGGTTCCTCGCAACTGCCAATGTGCTCTGACTGCCAGTGAAGATGGTGGTGGGAGAAGCTTGACCAACACCCAAATTAGCCATAAGGCGTCTGAGCCACACACACTCAATAGTCACTATGAAAGTTGCCCTATACTTAGCCTCACAACTAGAAGTGGCACAGTATGCTACTTCTTGCTCAACCAAGATATACATGAGCTACCAAGCATGAAGCAGAAACCACTGGTGGACATACGAGTGTCATAGCCACTAGCCCAATCACTGTTAGAAAAAGCATGCAAATCTGGCGATAGTGATCCCCCCTTGGGATTAAACAATCCAAGTAGCCGGGTACCACTTCACTAGCGAAAGATGTGCTTAACCGTCTGCCAATGCTTGACACCTGGGCAATGCATAAACCTGCTCATTTGTGAGACAACAAACTCAATATCTTGCAGAGTAATGCATAAGTAAATCAAGCATCCAATAGCGTGCTAATAGAGAATAGCATCAAATGCATCTACAACATCATGAAGACTCAATCGTAAACCCGTTTCCATAAGAGTGCCAATAGGCTTACAGTCTTCAAGGTCAAAACACTGCAATAATGTGTCAATATATTTCGTTTGACACAAAACCATTCCACCATCAACTTACATAAGTTGAATGCCCAAATAGTGATGCAAAGGCCCCAAATTAGACATCTCAAATGAGGCATGCAAATCAGCCTTAAAATCAGCAATGTGCATGTCATGAGAACCAGTGAGCAGCATGTCATCAACATATACCACAATGATCAAAAGCACATCATTAGCACGCTTAACATATAAGGTGCTTTCAGTTGGACTATTCTCAAAACCATGTGCAATCAGATAGGCATGTATCTTTTCATACCAAGCACATGGTGCTTGCTTTAAACCATATAATGCCTTCTTTAACCTGCACACCTAGTTTTACCCTTTCTGCACAAAGCCACAAGGCTTAATAACATAAACTTCTTCATGCAAGTCACCATTCAGAAATGTTGTTTTAATGTCCAACTTCGAACTGCAAGTGCATAGATGCTATGAACAGTAGTCATTCTGCAAGTAGGAGTAAAGGTTTCATCAAAATCAATGCCTCTTTCCTATGCATAACCATTTGCAACAATCATAGCCTTATACCTGTCAACTATTCCATCACGTTTACACTTCAGCTTGTATACCCAATTATTGCCAATGGCCTTCTTGCTAGGAGGCAAGTCACATAAAGACCATGTACCATTTTTCATGATAGCATCATATTTAGATTGCATTGTAGCCATCCAATGTTCTGATTTTTGTGTTTCACGAAATGAAATAGGTTCAGTCTCATCATAGAGACTAGAGGCAACCATAGCATAGCAATATGATGCAAAAGAGGCACTATGAGATCCTGAACGCATAGGATATGATAGAGATGCATCTAATTTGTTGTCGCACAAAGTCTGCACCAGCGATTTTGGCATAGTTTTTGCTTGCTCAATATCAGTTCTCTCATCAACAGTTGGATCATGTAAATCTGCATCAGAAATGGAATGATTTGCATCATCACATGAAACCTGCAAAGGCTGAGGAGTTGCCTCATTAGGACCAGCACTAGACTATCCACCTGTAAAAATGGGCAACAAAGTATCATACATGTCTTTGGAGCTAGCAGATGTCTCCTTAATACATGAAAGTAAGGGCTAAATAGCATCTTCCACAAGGACAACATGAGGGCTAACCAGAATGCATTTAGTATGTGGAGGATACAAACAATAGCCTTTGCTTTTAGAACTGTACCCAACAAAAATACATTTTACTCCTTTATCATCCAATTTTTTGCCATGTTGTTCAGGCACTAATGCATATGCCAAACAACCAAAAACATGCAGATGAGCAACAGATGGCTTGAGACCATGCCAAGCCTCATATGGAGTGATAGACTATAGCACTTTAGTGGGACACCTGTTAATTACATATGATGCACACATGACAGCCTCAAGCCAGAAACTATGTGGTAAAGCCTGACTCTTGACCATAAACCTCGCCATATCCATGAGTGACATGTTCTTCCATTCAACAACCCCATTCAGTTGAGCTGTATATTTCACTATACACTGATGTTTTATCCCACGTTCAGCCAGAAATGCATTAAAGTCAAAAGACATATATTCCCCCCCTCGACCAAAACAGAGGGTGCCCATTTTACATGCTGACATATTTTTAGTCAAAACCAGAAATTGTTTGAAGCACATAAACACTTCCGACTTTGCCTTCAATGGATATACCCATGCATGCCTCGAAAATTCATTGATGAAAGTCACGAAGTAAAGATAATTCCAAAAAGAAGGTGTCTCCATAGGACCACAGACATCACTATGTACAAGCTGCAATTTCTGAGTAGCCCGAACTAAACCATCTTTTGGAAAGGAGGAACTCTGCATTTTGCCCAAAATATACCCTTCACAAACATGTTTTCTAGGTGCCTCAAGTTTGGGCAAAGAGGACACCATTTCAAATTTCTACAGGTGTAGCAAACTAGCCAAATTCAGATGACCAAAGTGTGCATTCTAAAGCTTTGCATCTAACATAGCGTGAAAATCATGTACTGCACATGCCAAATCATTTACAGATCTTTCATAGTCTATGAGCTTATATAGCCCACAACATAAAATGCCATAAGTAATAATGACATCACCATTTGAGAGATCATGAACCATACATCTGTCATCAGCAAATTTCACAACCAAGCCAATCTTGGTTAATGTTGAAACTGATAACAGATTTTTCTTGATCCCTGGCACAAGCAAAGCATCTGACAAAGTGAAAGAACTACCATCAGGAGTAGTTAAAATGATCTTACCAACTCCCATAACAAGATAAGAGGAATTGGTGGTGCATGTAACAGTATTCCCTATAGGGGCAAGCTTGAGTGAAGAGAAGAAACTATTCTCAAAAAATGGACTTTGGATGAAAAAGTTATGTCAAATCAGGCAAACAGGGTCTTATGGAAAAATCACGTTTTTGTATGAAATCAGAGAATCGCAATTGTGAGAAATCAGAGAATCGCGATTGTGTGAAATCAGAGAATCGCGATTGTGTGAAATCAGAGAATCGTGATTGTGCGAAATCAAAGAATCGCGATTGTGTGAAATCAGAGAATCGCGATTGTGTGAAATCAAAGAATCGCGATTGTGTGAAATCAGAGAATCGCGATTGTGTGAAATCAGAGAATCGCGATTGTGTACCTTGAGAATCATGTTTTCACAAAATCGATAATGTAAATTTAGTATATTTATAATTTTATGTTAATTTAGTATATTTATAGTTAAAGGTTCTTTTCTATTGACATCAATAAATATAAATAGAGAATGGAAGGAGAAGAGGTAACTCTATGATAGAGGTAGAAGTACGATAATGTGATACAGTTTTTGTGTTAATTAACGTAGCTTATTAGTATATTTTTTATGATTTAAATAGCACCTTTTGTGTGTTATATGTAGTTATTTTAGAGTTGTTCTTATCAACTTTTTTGTGAACATTGAATTTTTCGCAAATGTTCAAGTCACTTGCAAGGCTCATCATTTCGTTAAGCACTACATCATGATGAAAAAAAGATGGAATTCATATCATTTGGTGAAAGCGCAAAGACTCTTGGAGAGTGTGCATAGCAAGCTTGCAAAAGAAAACAAAAAAGCATCTATTTAGATTAGGCACTAGTTAAACATAAGAGAGAAAGAGATCCACACATATAAAAAACCTGAGGACGAATTAAATTTGAATATACCCAATCCTTTTGCAGGAAGGAGTGGAAAATATGGAGTTTTAGTTCTAGTTTAGTGTTCTAGTTCAACTTCAGCTTTATGTACTCTCTCTCTCTATCTCTTTCTATCTTTACTCTCTCTACATCGATTCCATTAAGTTTCTCCACCATTATGCATGCATGATGGGTATATTATGATGTATAGGATGATTGTATGTAGAATTTTTTGTATAGTTCTCTTAACTTGCATCGGATGTAGACCGTTGGGGAGCACCAAAGATATATTACCGCATGCAAAAGACATTTTCCCTCATATCTATCAAACCTAATGAAGTGTATGGCCTTGTTAATCAAGCGTCTGTTGCTCATGAGATGAGATGATGACCCTGAGAAAGAGTGGTCTTCATATTTTATGTAGCTCATAAAGAATAGCAATTATAGGATCAAATGCAGTTCTTTTCATCCAAAACTATATGAGCAATTTATGCTCTTCCACCACATGGTGTACCAAAAGACACCTCACCAATATGGAAGTCACATGAGCATTTACCAAAGACATGTCAAGGAATTCAACCCAATAGTTTTGGAAACTACTGCATGTATGCGATTTAACTCTATAAATTTTGTTCTTCAATTCATGGATGACTTCAAAGAGAAAAGGTATTTCAATGGCCATATGCATAAGTGGATGATTTGCAATCATTCACATCAAGTGATCTCCAAAGAGGGAGATGATTACATAGAACAACAATTTGGTGATGAACAACACATGGACTGCACATCTCCTACCTGGAGTTCCTTCCCATTGTCTCACGAAAGCTCAAAAATCATTGTGTTGATATAGTCCATGCCACAATGATATTTTTGCATGTAGACAATAATCATGTAAGATTGTTGACCATGAGACTGAGAATTGTTTTGAAGAACTTTCGAGACAAGTTTAAGTTAGGTCAAGTTTCTATAAAGGAGGCTAGGGTAAAGCAAGCCACTATTGCAAAAATCAATGTAGCTATCATCTTTCTTGGCGAAAAGTTGATTGAAGGAGAGGAATATTTTTTGGGTCTCGAAAAACCATAAACTTCCTATTATAAGCAACACTTAGACATTGAAATTAAGATTTTAGTATATAAAGAAACATTAGAAAATCTTGGGTGCTTTGAGTGAGAGTATAGTTTTAATGATGATAGTAGCATGTGTGTTGCAATTTCATGCTTAATAGTAAATATAGCTTTAATTTCGTGATTAAAAATTTGTGAAGTCATGTTTAATTCAACACGAGATTTTACAACATATAGTGCTAACCCTTGAGTAGTTTTTTCACCTAGATTGGAAGATGGAGAAGTGCCTCCATATAGATTACTTTCCTAAATCAAATTGCTATCTAGCACTAGGAACACTTTCAAGGGCAAGTAAAGATTTACACATCTCACTAGAAAAATAATGCATTGCAAGTGGCTATCTCTTTAGAACAAACGATATAACTACTATGATAGAGCTTTTGTGCAATCATGCTTACCATATTCTTTGCTTTACAACCATAAATTTAATGAAAATAACTTGGAGTGTTGCAAACTACCCCCATGAACTTCTAGATAGGTTGTTTCGTTCTATTAGAGCACCTAAATGTGAGAAATATGCTTGTTAGGGCATTTCTTTTGATAGGTAGCATATTTTATATAGAACTAACATAGTCATTATGTTACTTAGCACAATTAAAATGCTACTCAACACAATGTCTATGTTAATTAGCATAAAGCTACTACTAGTAAGCACAAAGAGATATGCTACTACTAGAACTTTTTGGTAGAGGGCATAGTTGAGGTCCTAATTAGGAAAATGGTTATGATAATTAGCATAGTTTCTTATCATAGTGTTAGTTAGCATAGTAGCTATGTTTATTAGAATATAGAGTGCATGTTAGCTAGCGTATTGGTTGTGTTAGTCAGCATATGGGCTTTCCTAATTATCATAATGACTATGCTAGCTAACATAATGATTGTGATAGCTAGCATAGTACCTTTGCTAGCTAGCCTATAGATTATGCTAGTTAGCATACTAATTGTACTAATTAGCATAGAGCTTGTGCCACCTAGCGTATTTAAGGAGCTAGTTCGCATACTAACTATGATAATTAGCATAAAATATGTGATAACTAACAGATTGAGAGTGCTAGTTAGAATACTTTTTGTGATAATTACCATAGAGCATGTGTTAACTAGAATATGATCATCGTAGTTAGCATATTATATTTTCTAATAATCATAATTGCTATTGTAGCTAGCATACTATTTGTGCTAGTTAGCATAGTCTCTTTTCTAGCTAGTATAGAGATTGTGCTAGTTAGACATATGTAGAGAGATTAAGTTAGTTACCAAACTGATTGTGCTAGTTAGCATACTAATTGTGCTAATTAGCATAGAGTTTACATTAGCTAACATAAAAATTGTGCTAGATATTATACTTGTAGTGCTTATTATCATAGATCTTGTTTCAACTAGCATAATTATTGTGCTACTTAGCATACTAGCTTTCCTAATTAGGATAATGAGTATTCTAACCAACATACTAATTGTGTCATTTAGCAAAGTATCTTTTCTAGATAATTTAAAGATTGTGCTAGCTAACATGCTACTTGTGCTAATTAGCATAAAGCTTAACTTAACTAGAATAAACACAACACATGAGGTAGAGGATAATTTCAAGGTAGGGGGAGGCTATCAAAATTTCCAAAGAAATGATTGAGTTAATGAGAGTAAGGGATGCTTGAATTATGTTAAACCTATTCACCTTGAAAGTGATTGGAGTTTGAATTATCAAACTAGGAAAAAGCAACAAAACAATTATTCATCCACAAGTTGTAGATGATTCAGAGAAGTTGTTCATGGTCCAACAGCACATGATGAATACAATGTTTGTTGATGTTTCAAAATGGAATGGTAATGTCGAGTATGGTTATTAAGGTGCTTCACATCACATGATAGACCATGTAGAATGGTTTAGTAGTTCACAAAAATTATGAGCTCGTGGATGTTTTGAAATAGGTGGTGATAGATCACATCCTATCAAGCATATAGGAAACATAGCACTATTGATGGAGAGTGTTAATCTCCAAAAGAACAAGCTACTCTTGAATTTTGAACACCTCTATATCAAGAGTAACTCCAAACCTTCACCGATTTAGAGGATCAATGACCAATTATCAAAATTTTGATCAAACTGTGAAGATGATGACTCTACAGAAAATCTGCTGCACATAACTCTCTCATTGACTTATCAAATGTGTAAAGTTTTTGACAAAACTTTGCACAAGGTGTCGCCTATAGTTTGCACACTCCTTCAAGTTAAATCATTTCAAAAGACTTAGTAGGTCTTGAGAAATGGACTTAACAAGTCACCTATGTCTAAAATTGTTCTTCTGAGAAGTCGATTTAGACACCTGTAACTTCTAACACTTGGTTCTCTTAATCTAGAACCTGTTTATACAAATGCTTTTAGCCAGAGGTAGCTTACCTTCCAACTTAAAGATTGAGTGCTTGCTTGCTCAAAACTTTACACTGTGGAAGGAGAACTGATGGAAACATTAGCATCGCATTTTGCGCCTGTTTTAGGAACTAGTGAACACTTCTTCACATATGAATGTTCCTACTCATAATTCTCACAGCTTGTTTACAATTAGGCTTTCAAACTTTAACCATAGACTCATTAACTATAGACTTAGACATCTACAAAAGCATTTCACAAAAGATTCAACACAAAAGGAGAATACTCAGAAAGATCGGGTGCAACATTTTCCATTTCTGAGAAAATTTACATCTGAATGATGAGAGAGATTCTACTCAATTCTAGAGTGTCTAATAACATCTAATTCTCATCCAAACTTGTTCTCACATAATCTCTCATACTTGCCGCGAAATTTCCTTTGTATATATATAGGCAAATATTTACAAGCTTATAACTAATCAAAGGCATAAGTGAGCTAACTTCAAAATAATGTACATATGTGTACACATCTTCATCTTCTGAATATGCACTTCCTTCATGCTTCATAACTTGATCTTTTCTTCAATCCTTGACCTCAATTCTTCATAAAAACTTCAATTGTTGATTGCCCTGCACCAACAGCTCCCCCTCAATCATCAATTGAGGTTTTCTCTATCTTCTTTATGCCTGCCATGTCTTTGAATCTCTATAGCTTTGGTCCATCCAAGCTTTTGGTTAGCATATCAGCTATCTGATCTTTTGTTGAAGTATGTGTGACTTCAATCTCTTTATCCATCACCTTCTCTCTTAGAAAGTGATACTAAATCTCAATATGTTTAGTCCTGGCATGAAAAACAAGATTAGCAGCTAAGTACAATGAACTCATGTTATCTCGATGAATAGTGGGTGTACTCTGAATGATGTCAAAACTCTTCATCAGAGTCTTGAGCCATATCACTTCCTTTGCAGCTTCAACCATACCTTTGTACTCTGCTTCTGTAGATGACAAAGCAATTGTGTGTTGCTTCTTTGAACACCAAGAAATTAACTTATCTCCCACATAACACAAGTATCCATAAGTTGATCTCCTATGATCAGGATTACCTGCCCAATCTGCATCACTATATATCTTGATGTCTGTATCTAATGTAAAACCATAATACAAACCCTCTTTGAGTGTACCCTTAATGTACCTCAACACTTTTTGTCCTGCAATCCAATGTTCTTTCCTAGGACAATGCATGAATTGAGACAAAACTCCAACTGCATATGATAAGTCAGGCCTAGTTAAAGTAGCATAAATCAGACTACCAACCAAACTTTGATATAGCTTCATGTCCTTGAACTCTTCTCCTCCATATCTGCTTAACTTGTGATTCACCTCCATTGGAGTAGGTGCTACCATGCAATCATCCATTTTAAACTTGATCAACAGGTTCTTCAAATACTTCTCTTGAGTTACATACAGTCCATGTTGAGTGTATGAGATCTCCATGCCCAAGAAATATGACAAGTCTCCCAAATCACTGATCTTGAATTCTTTCTCCATTTGCTTCTTTAGGCTTTGAATGCCTTTCTCATTTGTACCTGTAAGAATTATATCATCAACATATATGCACATGTAAATGAATCCATCATCACTTGCTTTAACAAGCAAGCTACTATCTGCTTTAGATACTTGGAATCCAAGTTCGTTCAAGAACTTCACAAGTCTATAATTCCATGCCCTTGGGGCTTGCTTCAAACCATACAAAGCTCTCTTGAGCTTACATACATACTTTGGATACCTTTCATCTCTAAATCCTTGGGGTTGCTCCATGAAAACATCATCTGAAATATAACCATTCAAAAAAGCATTCTTCACATCTAATTGACATAATTTCCAACCTTTACATGCAGCAATAGCTATGAGTGTCCTGATGGTTGTCATCTTTGCCACAAGACTATAGGTCTCATCATAATCTATACCATAAGTCTGAGCAAAAACCTTCACAACAAGTCTAGCTTTATATCTAGACACACTTCCATCTGCATACCTCTTTGTCTTGTAGACCCATTTGCATCCAATGATCTTCTGGCTATTTGGTTTAGGAACCAACTCCCATGTCTGATTTTCCATCAATGCATCATACTCCTCTTGCATAGCTTTCTCCCAATTCTCCTTACCTTTTGCCTCTTCATATGTAGAAGGGTCTTCATCTGCCTTTATCATATAAGCATAATCTTTGGTAGCCAAAAAAGAAGTGTCATAGCTATACTTTGTAGGTTGCCATTTGTGTCTTGTTGACCTTCTGAGTTCTCCACTTCTTGAGGTTTCTGGTTCATCACACTCTGGATCAAACCTTGGAACTTCTTCAACTTCAACCTGCACTTCATTGTTCTCCTCTTCATCAGATATCTGAACCTTTGATTTACCTTTCTTTTGATTCACAATTTCTTCATCACCTGCATAAATATTGATTGTACCTGCATACCAAGTACCTTGCTCATCAAACGTAACATCCTTAGACACAAGGAATTGTTTTGTGGATGGAATCCACAACCTATATCCCATCTGTTTATCATCATATCCAATAAACACATATTTTTTAGCTTTAGGCTCCAATTTATGCCTCAATTGTGATGGCACATATGCATATGCCAAACATCCAAATACTTTGCAATGATCTAGAGTAGGTCTCTTACCCCACCATGCCTCATATGGTGTCATACCCTGCACAGCTTTACATGGTAACCTATTGACCAAATAAGTAGTTATGTTTACAGCCTCAACCCACAAATAATTAGGGCAAATTTTCTCCTTCATCATTGACCTTGCAAACTCAACAAGAGTTCTATTTCTTCTCTCTACTACACCATTTTGTTGAGGAGAGTACCTACAAGTAATTTCCCTTTTTATACCTGCATTCCACAAGTAATCACTGAACTCATTAGAGAAATACTCTCCCCCTCTATCTGACCTTAGTCCCTTCAACTTATGACCTCTAATTCTCTCTCCATATACACATGATAATGTTTGAATGTATTGAATACCTCTGACTTATCTTTGATCACATAGATAGTGATCCATCTGGTAGCATCATCAACATAAATCACATAATACCTTGAGCCATTGATACTGAAATCCTTTGATAGTCCCCACACATGTGTGTGTACCAATTCAAGCTTCTCTGAATACATAAAACCATGCTTGGAATAAGATTGCTTATGAGCCTTACCTAATTGACATGCCTCACATCTGTATGTCATATGTTGACCTGCAATATTAGGCACTCCCAGCACTGAACCATTATTAACCATATCTTTGATACCTCTTTCATTGAAATGTCCAAGCCTCTTATGCCAAAGATCTAACTCAGAGATCTTATGTCCTCCATAAGTGAACAAGGCATGACCAACATTACCTTGGATCTTCAATGTGAACAATCTTCCTTCTTTCTTCCCTGAAACAATCTGTTTATACCCATTGCTAGGGTCTTCCAAAAACACTCCTTCATTAGTGAACCTAACTTCATAACCTTTTTCAACAATTTGTCCTACACTTATCAGATTCTTAGGAATTGAGGAACATACAAAACCTTACTCAAGAGAGTACTTCCATCCTTGGCCTTCATTGATCCAATTGACTTCACATTATGCTTTGTATTGTCACCTATTTGAACTACGTGATTTGTTACCTTATTCTCTAAATCAGTCGTCAAAGCTATGTTGCCACTCAGGTGATTGCTACACCCTGAGTCAATGTAAAAGACTCTTTGGTCTTCACTTTGCCTTTCACAAGTTGCATTCATTATCAATGTTGAATCCTCCTTCTGATCTGAAGCATAATTGTAGTAGGTATTGTTATATTGTTGACTTTGGAATCCTCTACCTGCATTTCTTCCAGAGTAACCTCTGCTACCTCTACCTCTGAAATTACCTCTTTGATTTCTGCCACCTCTTCCTCTTGAATTAAAATTTTGATTATATCCACCGTTAGTCTGAGTATTATACCAACAATCATTAGCTAAGTGATTTGTCTTACCACAAATCCAGCAAGATTTGACTCCATCTTTATTACTCTTGCCTGTTCCTCTACCTTTTCCACCTCCTCTTCCTCTTAGGAAGTTAGCTTGGCTAGTTGTACCTTCATCTTCATTTTCTAGTTGCTTTCCTTTGATATTCTTCTTCTTATCCTTTGAATACATTGCATGACCTATACTCTTATCACTTTCACCTTTGACATCCTGCTCAAAGGTTAGCATATGTCCTAGCAACTGATTTAAATCAGGAGTGAAATGATCAAGTGATAATTCAGTAGACAAAATGAATGGCTTCCATTTGTCATCACCTCTCAAATCTACAAGGATTTGCCTTACCAATTTATCCTCCTCAACGTCTTCATCAACTGCTCCTAATGCATCTGCAATGTCCTTCATTCTTGTTACATAATCTGAGATGGATTGAGAAGCCTTCTTCTTGAATGTGGTAAATTCTGCCCCCAAGGATGCCTTCCTAGACTTTGTGGTGTTTTGGAAATGCTCCTCCAAAGCATTCCATATATCACTTGCACTTTCAAGACCTCTTATGTGAGGTAGCAAGTAGTCATTAACTGCCATATAGATAATGCTCCTAGCTTGAGCATCTTTCTTCATCCAATTCTTCAATTCTGATAATTCCTCCCTAGTTGGAACACTAGGATCTCTGAACTGAGGCTTTTCTTCTTCACCTGTAATATAAGCTATCAAGTCTTTGCTCATAAGATGAGCTTCCATCCTCATTGACCATGCTGGATAGTTCTCTCTATCCAACTTCTCTATCTGAAGAGAATCTCCCATCCTTTCTTCACCTGTATATTGAATTCTTCAAACTTTATGAGTAATAGATGTACCTTTACTTCGAATAATGTTCCTTTTGTCTTCCTTGTTGTCGTATGACCTCCTTCTCAAGATTTGCTCTTAAGCTTTCACCTTTTGAACCTTCAAGTATTGATTTCTTTACAGTTGCAGCAGTCCGGGTCCTCCTTTCTTCAATTTTGATACTTCCTACTCTGATACCACTGATGGAGAGTGTTAATCTCCAAAAGAACAAGCTATTCTTGAATTTAGAACACCTCTATATCAAGAGTAACTCCAAACCTTCACCAATTTAGAGGATCAATGACCAATTATCAAAATTTTGATCAAACTATGAAGATGATGACTCTACAGAAAATCTACTGCACATAACTCTCTCATTGACTAAACAAATGTGTAAAGTTTTTGACAAAACTTTGCACAAGGTGTCGACTATAGTTTGCGCACCTCCTCCAAGTTAAATCATTCCAAAAGACTCAGTAGATCTTGAGAAATGGACTTAAAAAGGTCACCTATGTCTAGAACTGTTCTTTTGAGAAGTCGATTTAGACACCTGTAACTTCTAACACTTGGTTCTCCTAATCTAGAACCCGTTTATACAAGTACTTTAAGCCACAGGTAGCTTACCTTCCAACTTAAAGATTGAGTGCTTGCTTGCTCAAAACTTTACACTATGGAAGGAGAACTGACCAAAAAATTAGCATCGAATTTTGTGCCTATTTCAAGAACTAGTGAACACTTCTTCACATATGAATGTTCCTACTCATAATTCTCACAGCCTGTTTACAATTAGGCTCTCAAACTTTAACCATAGACTCATTAACTATAGACTTAGACATCTACAAAAGCATTTCACAAAAGATACAACACAGAAGGAGAATACTCAGAAAGATCGGGCGCAACATTTTCCATTTTTGAGAAAATTTACATCTGAATGATGAGAGAGATTCTACTCAATTCTAGAGTGTCTAATAACATCTAATTCTCATCCAAACTTGTTCTCACATAATCTCTCATACTTGCCCCGACATTTCCTTTGTATATATATAGGCAAATATTTACAAGCTTATAGCTAATCAAAGGCATAAGTGAGCTAACTTCAAAATAATGTACATATGTGTACACATCTTCATCTTCTGAATATGCACTTCCTTCATGCTTCATAACTTGATCTTTTCTTCAGTCCTTGACCTCAATTCTTCATAAAAACTTCAATTATTGATTGCCCTGCACCAATAACTATCGATGGAGTATGGGAAGGTAGATCATCTTGTTGATGTATTGCATGTTCCCAATATAATAAAGAACCTAGTTTCTATTGAACAAATGGTTGACTAGGGATTACAATTCAAGTTCAATTCAGATGTTTTATATGCAGAAGAGTACAAGCAAAATGGAAGGTTGGACACCAAAAGGAAGAAATTAGGTACGGTGTTTTTCTTGAGTGTGAAAATTCCTAAAATAAATGCATACATGTTTGCAAAAGATGCAGGTGTTATTGCTAATATAGAGATATGGCACTATTGGAGTTAGATGTCTATGGAAGCACATGAACAGCACAAGGAATAAGAAGAAGCTTGGAGCACAACACACAAAATTGAATATATTACCACTAGAATGTACAAAGATAAGTAGCCCATTAGGGCAATAGGCATCTATATAAGCCGGGGGAAAAAACCTCCTAGAGAGGGAAAAACGTACCCGACGGTCCTAGAGTGTTCACACACATCACTACCTAAATATATCAACAAATCCCCCCTAGGAGTGGTGCGGTGAACAAGGAGCTGGCACTCATGTATAAGGAAGTGCCAAGCTATGTGGAATCAATCCACAAAAGGAAGTAAGCCCAAAGCTTTGTAGAAAGCTTCAAACTTCCCCTTAGGCAGAGCCTTTGTAAAAAGGTCTGCAATGTTCTCTTGTGTGGGCACATATGCCAAGTTGATCTCCCTTGGAGAGAACCTCTCCCTCACATAATGATAATACACCTCAATGTGCCTAGTGCGATCATGGAACACAAGGTTCCTCTCAATTGCCAATGTGCTCTGACTGTTAGTGAAGATGGTGGTGGCAGAAGCTTGACCAACACCCAAATCAGCCATAAGCCATCTGAGCCACATACATTCAACAGTCACTGTGAAAGCTGCCCTATACTTAGCCTCACAACTAGAAGTGGTCACAGTATGTTGCGTCTTTCTCAACCAAGATATACATGAGCTACCAAGCATGAAGCAGAAAGCACTGGTGGACACACGAGTGTCATAGCAACCAGCCCAATCACTGTTAGAAAAACCATGCAAATCTGATGATAGTGATCCCCTCCTTGGGATAAAACAATCCAAGTAGCCAGGTACCACTCAAGTAGCGAGAGATGTGCTTAACCACCTGACAATGCTTGACATATGGGCAATGCATAAACCTGCTCATCTGTGAGTCAACAAACTGAATATTTGGCCGAGTAATGCATATGTAAATCAAGCATCCAATAGCATGCTAATAGAGAACAACATCAAATGCATCTCCAGCATCATGAAGACTCAATCATAAACCTGTCTCCATAGGAGTGGAAATAGGCTTACAATCTTCAAGGTCAAAATGCTACAATAATGTGTCAATATATTTCGTTTGACACAAAGCCATTCCACCATCAACTTGCATAGACGCAATGTCCAAATAGTGATGCAAATGCCCCAAATCAGACACCTCAAATGAGGCATGCAAATCAGCCTTAAAATTAGCGATATGCATATCATGAGGAACACTGAGCAGCATATCATCAACATATACCACAATGATCAGAAGCACATCATTAGCATGCTTAACATATAAGGTGCTTTGAGTTGGACTATTCTCAAAACCATGTGCAATCAGATAGGCATGTATCTTTTCAAACCAAGCATGTGGTGCTTGCTTTAAACCATATAATGCCTTCTTTAACCTGGACACCTGGTTTTCATGCGCTTTCTGCACAAAGCCACAGGGCTGAAAAACATACACTTCTTCATGCAAGTCACCATTTAGAAATGTTGTTTTAATGTCCAACCCATGTACATTCCAACCATGATGAGCTGCAAGTGCACAAATGCTACGAATAGTAGCCATTTGGCAAGTAGGAGCAAAGGTTTCATCAAAATCAGTGCCTCTTCCCTGTGCATAACCCTTTGCAACAAGCCTAGCCTTATACATGTCAACTATTCCATCAGGTTTACGCTTCAACTTGTATACCCACTTAGTGCCAATGGCCTTCTTGCCAAGAGGCAAGTCACATAAAGACCATGTACCATTTTTCATGATAGCATCATATTTAGATTGCATTGCAACCATCGAATGTACAATCTCATCACACAAACTAGAGGTAGCCATAGCATAGCAATATGATGCAAAAGAGGCACTATGAGAGCTTGAACAAGTATGATATGATAGAGGTGCATCTAATTTGCTGTCACGCAAAGTCTGCACCAGCCATTTTGGCATAGTTTTTGCCTACTGAATATCAACTCTCTCATCAACAATTGCATCATGTAAATCTTCATCAGAAATGGAATGATCTGCATCATCATATGAAACATGAAAAAGCTGAGGAGTTGCCTCATTAGGACTAGCACTAGACTGTCCACCTGTAAAAAGAGGCAGCAAAGTATCATATATGTCTTTGGAGCTAGCAGATGTCTCCTTAGTACATGAAAGTAAGGGCTGAATAGCATCTTCCACAAAGATAACATCATGGCTAACCAGAATGTGCTTAGTGTGTGGATGATACAAACGATAGCCTTTGCTTTCTAAACTGCACCCAACAAAAATACATTTTACTTCTTTCTCATCCAATTTTCTATGATGTTGTTCATGCACTAATGCATATGCCAAACAAACGAAAACACGCAGATGAGCAATAGATGGCTTTCAACCATGCCAAGGCTCATATGGAGTGATAGATTGTAGCGCTTTAGTGGGATACCTATTAAGTACATATGCTGCACACATGACAACCTCAAGCTAGAAACTATGTGGTAAAGCCTGACCTTTGGCCATACACCTCGCCATCTCCATGATTGACCTGTTCTTCCATTCAGCAACCCCATTCTGTTGAGGTGTATATGCCATTGTACACTGATGTTTTATCGCACGTTCAGTTAGAAATGCATTAAAATCAGAAGACATATATCCCCTCCCCCCCTCGACCAGAACGAAGGGTGCCCATTTTACATGCTGACAAATTTTCAGCCAAAACCAGAAACTGTTTGAAGCTTACCAAATTTAATGTGATTCTGAGATGCAACCGGAGAGGTGTAGACAACACCCTAGATGAAGCGGTGACCTGCTCTGATACCGATTGTTGGAGTTCAAAACCTACAGAAGCACGCAAACAACACAAGGAAGAAGAAGAAGCTTGGAGCACAACAGATAAAATTGAATATATTACCACTAGAATGTACAAAGATAAGTAGCACGTTAGGGCAATAGGCGTATATATAAGTTAGGGAAAAAAACCTCCTAAAGAGGGAAAAAAGTGCCCCTGGCAGTCCTAGAGTGTTCATATACATCACTACCTAAATATATCAATAGGCACAAGCGAATTTGACATGCAAATGTGTAGCGGTTGAAGACCATGAAGACTAGAGATAGTGGATATAGATATTTGGGGTCGTACAAAGACCACATCTATGGGAGGTTGGAGGTTTTATGTCAGTTTCGTTGATGATCATACATTAAAAATATGGGCATACTTCATGAAGGAGTAGATTGAGGTGTTTAATCACTTTCAAAATTTCAAGGCTATGGTGGAAAAGAAGATACAAAATATATTCAAACATTAAGATCCAATGGAGGAGGTGAATACATCTCAAATGAGTTCAATAGTTTCCTAAAAAATCATGGAATTTGAAGGCAAGTTTTTATCTTCCTAGCTTTGGTCCTTGTAGAGAAGAGTGTCTCAAGTGCATCCCAGGTTTCTCGAGATGTTTAGCATCCTTTAATATGTGGTAACAAGAAATCACAAATAGAATACAAGATATGAGACCCAGTTTGAGCATCCCTTGCACACCATAATGTGAGCTTCTTAGTCTCCTCTTGTGTAGGTCCTCCTTCGAATCTTGGAGTAGGCATATCTTCAACACTCTTACAAATCCATAGAGATTTCTACCTTGCAAGTAAGCTTCCATTTTGATTTTCCAAGTAGAATAGTTGTTCCTATCAAGATTCTCAATCATTGAATGAAAACCATCACCCATCATGATGTAGGTTTGATACCAGTGAAAGTGCTTGATGAATAGAAGGTTAGTAGAAATTTGATGATGAAAGTGTTGGAGTTTGGTCTACTAACCAACACAAGATTTTCCCTTTAGCTTTTGGATACTTTAGTAAATCTCATAAGCTTCACGTTCATTCAATAAAACACCCTATCTACTTTGGAAGATCAGTGAGAAAAATTTGATTCAAAACAAATAGTTTTGCACATAAGCTAGTTCATGGGACTTGCTTCTTATAGATGAATCATGAAACTTCTAATGCTTAGTGCTCCTAGCCTTATTAAAACTTAGAAGATGTTGTTTTATATGGTTGAGTAGTTATTAAGCACAAAAATCATATTCATAATCAATCTATTCTCTAATTACAAGTTTGGCATTGATTGAGTGTCTCCCTAACTTTTCAAGGATGTGTAGAGAATGACCCCGATAGCTTAAAAACTCTATTTCTCACAATATATGAAACCAAATGATATAATATTTTACAAAAATAAGAAGACCCTAGTATCTTTCTAGTGAGACCTTATTCATAAGCATTAGATCTTTAAGAAGTGAGAAACAACCTATGCAAGTCAGCAAACTTTGAGGAACATGATGTAGGAAAGTGAGCAACAATCAAGGTGAAGATGGAAGTGATTGTATATTGATATAACATATTGTACAAATTATTCAGAGTCTTTATATAGAATCTTTGGAACCTCCTCATGGATTTCCATGACTTTCACAAACAATTTGAATTCAAAAGAGCTCAGGAGTAGAGTTAGATGAGACTCATTCTCTTTTCCTATGTTCTAGGAGTTAGAGAATCAAATTCAAAAAGAGGTAATCTAGGTGGTTGGTTTAGTACCAACTTCAAACCTCATGGATTTTGGGTTTACATATTTATTCTTTTACAAGAATAAAGTCTTTGAATCCATTTATACTTATGGATTTTTACAACGGAATAAAAATCATATGAAGTATCATGACACTAAGGTTCATTCAGACTAATGACCTTGATCTGATATAAGTCTTCATTCAAGGATGAAGCAGGCTTGATGTTCTAACAATATTGGCATCATCTCATCTCTTGAGATGTATCCATAGAGGTTCCTTCCTTGTAGATAGTCCTCCATTCTTAGAGACCATGTTGAGTAGTTACTTCGATCAAGCTTATCAACGGATGAGGGGAATCTATCACGCATAATGCCTAGTCTTCAACTTTGCTCTAATACCACTGTGACGAGTGATATATGTAGTTTCAAAGATGAGATTGTGTTGAAAATATCCTATGTCATATATAATCAATCATATCTAATGATAATGAAACTTTGTGTGCACGTTCATAATGGGGTACTTAAGTGATGCAATTGATAGATTGTACACTGAGTACCCACACATTGAGAAATCACCTTGAGAAGTTGATAGAGTTGTACAAGGTACTATAACAATAGATAGAGATAGACATATTTATAAAAATGAATCATAATGTGTAATTCTATTGCACATATGATACAAAGGAGATGTGAAGGATTATGGCTCCCTTCAATCATGAGATTCTCTCCATTTATTACTCTTACTTTTGACTAAGATAATGTCAAAGATTTAACCTTTGAAGTTTTCACACCATATGATAAAACATTAATTTTTATGAATCAGGAGAATCCAATATACATTATTCAAGCTCTTGGGCTTGCTCCATGCACCAAAAATCTTGTCCGTAACATATTGATAATGGACCTCAATGTCTTTTTCCTTGCATGATAAATAGAGATAGCTGCAAGATGTAAGGATCTCATGTTATCACCAAATATTTGAGGATTCGTCATCCCTATCTTAACATATAGTGTCATAATTCACATGGCTTCTTGGGTTGCATTTACCAATCCTCTATATTGAGCTTTTGTGGATGAGAGAGCAATAGTAGGCTTCTTCTTTGATGACCAAGAATTGAATTTCAAACCTA